>OU015492.1:134320443-134920443 GCA_907164885.2 Dolomedes plantarius
CACTCTCTCTTTATTTATTAGTATAGAGTATAGAATATAGAAGTATAGATACACATTGGTATCCCAAAATTAGAATAAGAGATGAAATAAAAATACAAAAATAAAAAAAGGAATTTAAGTAAAGAATGTTTTTTTTAATTATTTTAAGCACCTAAAATAATATTCAAATTAATATTACGTTAGTTATTAATTAAAGTTAATTTTTTAAAAGAAAGAGGTGTGCTTGAGACCGTAGTTTTATTCAAACATAAAAAAAGGATTTTAAGTAAAGAATGTTTTTTTTAATTATTTTAAGCACCTAAAATAGTATTCAAATTAATATTACGTTAGTTATTAATAAAAGTTAATTTTTTAAAAGAAAGAGTTTAAGAGATGAAATAAAAATACAAAAATAAAAAAAGGATTTTAAGCAAAGAATTTTTAAAAAAAAATAATATTCAAATTAATATTACGTTAGGTATTAATTAAAGTTATTTTTTTAAAAGAAAGAGGTGTGCTTGAGACAGTAGTTTTATTCAAAAATAAAAATGAATTTTAAGAAAGGAACATTTTTAAAATTATTTTAAGCATCTAAAATAGTATTCAAATTAATAGAAAAAGTAATTTTTTAAAAGAAAGAGGTGTGCTTGAGACCGTAGTTTTATTCAAAAATAAAAAAAGGATTTTAAAAAAAGAATGTTTTTTAAAATTATTTTAAGCACCTAAAATTGTATTCAAATTAATAGAAAGAGGTTAAGAGATGAAATAAAATTACAAAAATAAAAAAAGGATTTTAAGTAAAGAATGTTATTTTTAACTATTCAATTTTTAAAAAATAATATTCTTAAAATAATCTTCAAATTAATATTACGTTAGTTAATAATAAAAGTTAATTTTTTAAAAGAAAAAAAAGGTGCCGGAGAACGGCTAGTTTCGAACCGCTAACGTCAGAACAGAAGCCCACCGTGATAGCACCACGCTAAGGATCGCTGAAATCTTCGGCACAAAGAGCGGTAGAGGACAGTAGCGGTAACAATGGAGACTGTTAGGATTAAGCCCCTAATTTTATTTCTACTGATCAGATATACATAATATATAGCCTATGTCCATCTGGAATAATGTACCTTTCAAACAGTGAAAGAATTTTTCAAATAGGCGCAGTGGTTCTGGAGATTACCCTCCACGTACAAAATCGCTCTCTCTTTATATATATATATATATATATATATATATATATATATATATGGCAAACTTATGTTAAATATTTTGAAGTTTTTAAATGATATGGAATGCGCATGGAACATTTTAAAATGTCAACATTTTTCGAAAAAACTGAAAAAGAGTCCTTATTATGCTAAAAAATCCTTATTTTTAATTCTAAGTGTGGGCTTGTGGCGGCCTAGTTGTACAGCGCTCTGGTTTTCGGTGCTGAGGATGCTCGGATCGAATCCCGCAGTCTTCCCTCTAAAATGCCTACGTTTGTGTCGTCCCTTCATAGGGGGTAATGCTGTTCGCCTGTCCTTTCCCCCCTAATAAAGTGGACAGTAAACTGCGGCGTAGTATAGGCGAATGTTAGACGACAAGTGCCTCAAGTTAAAAAAAAATAAATCTAAGTGTTTTCTGTGTAGTTAAAAATAATATTAATTATTCTCATTCTGTATATAGAGTTAGAAGTTTAAAATTAAATAATTCGAGGTTGAAGGTCACTTGTCCCCATAAAATATGTCGATAACCAAAAAATGTTTTGGGAAACACTGTTTTAGGTTGACAGAAACTATATCTGATTTGAGGACGCCAGAATAAACGCATATGCAACGAATATTTTAAGAATTAAATGCTTTTTCTGTTAATACATTTCTTTACTGGATAGAAAATAGCAATGTGAACATCGTGCGAAATATACAATGATAAAATTCTGTTTACATATTCTGAATATTCTAATAATATTCTTAAAAGAAAGGTAACGTTTCGTTGTCTACTGGTTTGGATAAAAAAGTAAAGCTAGGGCTTAGTGTTTTAAACATTAATTCCGCTAATTCAAAGGAAATTTAGCTTTTAATACTCAATAAAACATTTCTTCTAAGGCTTATTTATCTTTTAAGAAATAAAATAAAATATTTCTCTGTTTTACTCACCATGCATAAAACTTTAATACTTAGTAGAAGTTTTTTGCCGGCAGAGTATCTTATTCAAACAGCACTTTTTGAAATCCTGACCTTCTAATTAAAAAACTTTTACATTATCCTCAAAATAACAAATGCTGGAAGATCATTCTCTAATTGAGGGTTTTAAAAATGCTTTTTAAAACTGATTTTAATTCTTTTAAAAGCAATTATTCGACTTTCTGTTCTTAAAGGGATGCAAAGTTTTTCATTACGTATAATTTCTTTGAGAAAAGTTTTAGATTAATTTTAAACATTTGAAACTTTTTCTTTTATTTGTTTTTTTTACATTCAGACTTTGATGTTTCTGTAAAAAATATGGCAGACTCATTTGCAAGATGTTGGAAATTTCTTCTTTTGGAAATATCTTTTCTAATTTTGGCTTAGCAGAAGAGCTGGATTTCTTCAAGTAAACATGTCATTTTAAAAATTTCTTATTTGTTGCGTTAAATTTTTAAATAGTGTATAAAAAAAAGAGTAAATAAGATGTGTCCTAAAAACTTAATACTTGATTTATAAATAACCTTTCTTTAAGTAGAAATTGCTAATATAGTATAATTTTGAAGAAACATATTTTTTTTCTTGCATCGACAAATGTTTACATACCGCGAAGCCCTCTAAAGGAGTTTATATTTCTCGAGTATTTAAGCTTATATTTTTTATATGTATCGAAATAAGAGTCTCATTTAAACGTATTTAAATCGAATGTTTCTGGAACTGATTCGTTTGTCGACATCGACAAAAATTCACCAAGAGGAAGGGTTGTGGTTTAATGTATAAACTTCCAGATATTTCTTGTAATGCATTTTTATTTGTCGTAACATCAATTTTTTTTCTTTCATGTGTTAAGCTTTTGAAGAAAGAAGAAATAAGGAAGTTTTTATCCCTGTTATTATGTATTAATCTTTGCTATCATTTCATTATGTTTTAAAAGTACAAAATAAACATACGACGCACGCAAACTCACATACGATTTTGTAGTGTTTCAAATTCCCCGTTTGTTTCCAAGAAATGTGAGTTTGAAACGCGGTACTTTTGAGTTAATAGAATGCATGAGTAGAGAGTATTATGGTGTCTTGGTGACGGTGACGTCTTTTTCTCACCCTCTTACCCACCAAAAATGTATGAAATAAAATAAAGGAGTTAGAAACGATAAATGAGACGCATGTTCGCTGAAATAACCAGTTCATTTTCAACGAGCACATTGTTCCAGCTGGTCTGCAACCCTAATTGGAATTAGAACGCATTCATTCAGTCCTTTGTTCCTTGGATCATTTTCCTAAGCAATGCAGTTATAAATAACTGAGTTTGATTTTTTAAAAGTTTTGTTATGTATTTGGTTGATTAGAGCACTATCGTCATCTTTTGCAATTCGAGAGCTGAACTGACCGGAACCAGCAGCTTAAAGGGACTCCAAGGACTAGAAATATCCATGCCTACCGCGGATTCACACTCCGATGTTGGTTCGGCTGTGTATTAGGTATTTGCAAATAATAAATGTTTTGAGTTAACTATAAAAAGTATCTACTTTTTGGTGGAAAGTAGGATTTCCTGCTTCATTTAATGCTATGTGGAATACGAAAAAATGCGTGGAACACGCCCTTAGGGTGGCACAGTCATAGGTAGAGTATAACCTCGTTTATCCGGATCTCTGGATAATTCGGATCAGATTTATAGACATTATTTTTATTTAATGTTCATATTAGATGATAATTTTTAACTGTGATAGTAAGAACGTAACTACAAGTACGCCAAATAGTCGCTTTTTAGTTTCATTCAATGTGCAGTTACTGCATAGATTGTATAATAAATTATGGTAATAAAATACTTTTTGTTGAGTTTAAGAAAGCTTTACCAGACTTACAAATTCTTTGGTAAGAAATGATGTGAATAGTTATTTTTATGCCTTTTATTGTCTTGTTAACAATACTATAATATTTTGTTACAAAACATAGTTTTTTATCGTAATAAACGGTAAGTCTGCATAGTTAAGGATTTTGTTTTGCTTATAGCCCATATTACCCGGATTTTTGATTATCCGGATTGCCTACGGTTCTAGTTAATCCGAATAAACAAGGTTAAACTGTATACGCAACTCCAGAGTACTCAGCAGTTTTGGACCTAGATTTCTCTCTTGTCATGGGAGTGGCAGCAAGGAATAGCCTATGTGTGATATTTGAGGCAAAATAATTCCAAATGTGAAATTTCTCTAAATTTTTACTGGTGGCAGAAAAAATGCTGTCACTCAGCACACAATGGGATTCACATTTGGAATTATTTCTCCCCCAGCGCATTTATTGTCTGCGCCTTGTAGAGGAACCCATAAGAAGGACGAAACCTAAGTCCAAGGCAATGTCCTAGGTTAATGTATATATTTACATGGATTACTTTCGTTTTCGTGAACCATCCGCAGAAGTGCTTGCCGAAAACTTCGCATCATTTAGAATCAGATTAAAGTTTCTAAAAGTGAGTATATTCTAACTGTTTCCTAAGATGAATAGATAGCGACCTGCCATTCGCTCAGACATGAGGTCCTTATTAATTTCATTTGTAGGAGACGAAATTTTTGAAGCAAATATTAATTATACAATAACAACGACAAAGAAATTCGAATCCCGAGGAACGCCGCTAAATACCTTCTTGTCTAGGCCGGATATGGGCACGTTGAATCCGAAAGTCCTTCTTTAAGGTCAGTAGGTGGGAAAAGGTGCGAGCCCTTCAGGTGCTGATCCTAGGACGTGGTCCATGAAAATTTTGGCTGCACCAAGGGAGCAATAAGATCTGGTATCCTGGAACTGTTTCCATAAGTTACACACGACGCTGGGCGTTAAATTGAACTCTCTACAAATTTGGACTTGAGATTGGCCTGCTTCTAGCCTCCCCACAATTCGCCACCTCATTCCATCATCTAAACGTTGGTGGTTACTCACTTTTACTGTTACAATTTGAAATTAACCGACTGCTGCAAAATAACACCAAGAATTAACCCATTCTTTTGTTTATTCTGCAATAGCTGTTTTATACCTTCCGACTCCAACGAGTGTTACGCACGATCATGCGTGTGTATTACAATTATTGAATAGTTATTTGTTTTGTATTGTATCAATGTATGTACATATCAAATTTCATTAAAATCGGTACAGTAGTTCTAGAGATAATCGACCAAGTCTGCAAATTCTCTTAATTTCTTACACCAGTGTATGTACACAGATATATTACGCACACACATACACGCACACTGCCATCTTAATCGATACACGGCTTATTTAGTATTCGCAACATAGAATTATTTATAATTACAACAGCTGGGAAAGTTTCCTGAATTTTTTTAATGTACACGTGTCATTCATAATCCATGCATCAAAGTCAAATGTTATCCGTTATTTTAAATTTTAACTTGTCTTCAAATAGCGTTCTGATAAAAGTTTCGTGTTCATATGCCATATGTAAAGACTATTAAAACATTTTTATTTTTGTTTCAAGGCTCGGAGCCACATTTCTGAGTTACTGGCGTTTCTTCGAAAATAAGATGGTTTTAGAGTAAATTAGATTCCTCTTTCAAACAACAGATGGCAGTAGTCTTATTTGAAGTAAGGGGGATTTTTTGAATGAGAATCTCTCTAAACATACTCCTCCTCTCACGTTTGAGATATCCCCAGACTAACGATGCAACATAAGTTTGAGTTGACTACCCAAAGTCAGCAGATTGCAAAATAGCGAATGTATTTCCCCACTTATTGAGCTTTGCATTTAATTAAAGGCATATTTCAAAGGGATTTATCACCAAGAACAAAAGAAAATTCTAATTTCGGATTCCGTGAAATCAAAAGAAACGCATGGAATTTGGGTATTGCGAAAATCATTTCCGAGATAAGTTCGATTTCACGTAATCAATTTAACTAACAATCTTTCAGAAAAATTGCTTTAGAGTGAGATATGGGGCTATACTCGATATTCACAAAACTTTTTAATGAAAGATTTTTTTGACAGTTCAGCTTAAAATTATTATGGCCTTTGTAAAATAAAAGTGAATTTATGTAAGTTAGGAGTTTTGGTTAAGAGAAAAGATTACTTCGGAAATTCTATCATTCTTTTTAATGTCGCTAACATCGGAGAACTGAAATTTAAATTGAAAAGCGAGATTACAGGAGGTAGTTAATGTCATTCGCACAGAGGTCAAAACATCGACACTGAGACATGATTCGATTCAATGTTGCTTTAGTTTATGATACGCAGAAATTTGAAGAGATTGATTCAGAACGAAATTTTACCCAAATCTTCAAAATTGCGAAACGAGAAAGTTTTTTTTTGTGCTTCTGATAACTAGAGTGTATGCATATGAATATTGTAGAAAATTTTGCGATGGTAATATAGGAAGAAACATTTAGTGAGTCCGTGACAGTACTGAACTATTTGTTTAGCTGACCTGAGCCTACATCTGACCGTCTATAGCTAATGTCGAGAGTTCCAACTCCGAACGGCGGGTTATGGCCGAATCACTAGGGCGCTGGCATTCGCAAGAGTCTGTGGCTTTGTGGGTGGGTCTGTGGGTGAGTCCCACTCGTGAAAATGACGTTTGTAGCCATCCGGAATCGGCTTCAAGCAGTAGATCCCAGTCTAATAACACTGTACAATAAATTTGAACTTTTTTCTGTCTTTTAGATGAAACTATGTGATTCTGCATAAACAAAAGGTGCTTGATTCATATATCAAAACCAAAATGGGGCATCACGTACCGTTTTTGTAGGAGACCCACTTCTCATATTTATACAAATTGGTTACAGAGAAATATAACAGAGGCTTGATTATAGAAAACACAAAAACTAAAATGATTTTTTTGGCAGTTTCCTCTTGAATGTTGGTGTGTCCCTGATAAGAGACCAGCAATATTCAGCTAGGATATTTCCATACCATCTTCCACTGAAATGCTTTTCAAACATAGAGATGTACTTGTGAAACCTTTCCCTATGCTCATCACTAATTGCGCCAAGGTTTTGAGGAAAGAAGTCCAGATGTGAGTCCAAAAAGTGTAGGTTTAAAGACATATTGCAACCTACAACACGAAAGCATTTCACCATGTCACCAACAAGATGTTCATAGTTTTCAGATTTCTAATTTCCAAGGAAACGTGAGTAAACTGATTTGAATGCCAACCAGGCTTCTTTTTCTGCTTGTGACAGTTTATTTTCAAACTGCTTTAATTTGTGTCCCAATAAAACCCCCTTTTTTTACCTTTGCCTCACTTAAATATTTGAATTTGTTCCTGAAATGCAATAAAGCCACTCCTTCTCTGTCCAGGCTTTTACAAATATTTTCATCCAACCGAGTTTAATGTGCAATGGTGGAAGAAAGACACATTTCGCATTCACAAGTGGTTCATGTGATATGTTTTTGGTGCAAAGAATGAAGTTTTTCCTTGGAAGCCCACTGCTTACGGATGTGATATTTTTTTGTCACGGCTGTCCCATTCGCAGAGAAATCAGCAAAATGTAGTGTATCCCTGTTGCATGCCTGTTAATATCCTATTGACTTTCAAATCTCCCCTAATGTGCCATTTGAATGAAGTGTACTCAATTAACTTTAGTACAGCACTCATAACTTCGTAAGTTTCCTTTGTATTTGTAGAATATGCTACAGGAACAGACGGACAAACATTGCCTATATGGAGGAGCACTGCTTTGAGACTACGTTTGAACGAGTCAATAAACAGGCGCCACTCTACTGGATTATGTTCATGTCCCAATGCCTAAAATAGGCCATTCACATCACAGCAATATACGATGTCTGCTTTCTCGGCAAAATAGTCTTGCTTTGTCGTCTTCTAAATAAACTTATTTTGTGTAGAGGCGCTTCCGGATACTGTATAGATTTCCATTGCTAAAATGTAGATTTAGGGGAAAATGGTGCGTGGTAAACAAAAAATAATTACAGATTCGTTATCTGCAGCCAAAAATATTCAAGAATCACATATATTCATCTGAAGGACATTTTTCATGTTGCACAGTGTTATTACCCGTGTAGCAAAAATTGATCGTAACACTCCAAACCTAACAAAACCAACTCCGACAGTTCTAGTAATGTTTAAATGTTTATATATTTCCTGGCACTTAACACAAATAAGACGCAGATCCTCCCAGAAAGGCTAAAAAAGACAATCTTTTACTGGAAACTTTTGACGAAATGATGTATTACCTTGTTCAAATCTTTATTCTTTCCATTTACTTAGCAAACCTATTACTTCGCAACCCACCTTTAGTAAATTTCCCATCTAATAACAACATTTACAATGGCATAATGAAAAAAAATGCAATTTATTTTAAGGAAAAAATGTATTTTTCCATAATTTTATTATCTCACGAGTAAAGAACAAAGTTATCCTTCTGGAGCCGCATAAATAAGCTCGGTACATATTTAAATTAAATAAATTAAAAGATTAGATTCTGAGTGAGTTCCCGAAGGATCTCATTAATGTAGGATTCTTTCATTTGTTATGACGAGGAACAGGTATTTCTTTCCTCAGATAAGGCATTATTTGCGATTATGCTATTTCAAGATAAAGTTATTTGGATATGACTGTGTTTCTACAGCTTTTCTTTCGCATTCGTTTAAAAGTCAGGAAATGCGGCTGTGTTTTAATTTCCTTTTTTAACATTATTTAGTCTTTGCAGTATGTCGTTTTGTTTTTTATTTATATTAAACTTAATGGAAATTCTTAGATCTCCAGCTTACACATCAAAGGGCCTAGGTTCCACCCTTGCTAGTGGCTCCTCAACAAGGCATAGCCGATAAGTAGGAGCTTCCGGTCGAGAGAAAATAATTCCAAATACGGAAATTCTCTAAATTTTTACTGGTGACTGACAAAGCTGCAGTTTCCCAGCCAACAGAAATAATTAGTTCCTTTTCACAGAAAGGGACAATAAAATCTAGTTCTATCCGTTATGGGCTTGTAAAATACACTTGGTCATTCGACAGTAAAAATTTCACATTTGGAATTCTTTTCCTTCTAACGCACTTTTTTGACTATTCCTTAATGATGAGTTCATATCAAGGGCGAAACCCCGATATATATACCAGGTGTCCCAAAAATAACCGAGGATTTGAAAAATCAATTAAAGAAAAATGGAAGGCGATAGAAATGCGCGGTTTGCTGCATTCTGCTTAGGTAACCAGGGAATTTATTCTCACAAATTTTCAAAATTAGTTACAAAATTTGTCAACAGATGGCGCTGCTGACTGGGAGAAACTATAAAACAATGTTTTCTAAATAACCACCTTTTGCAGCAACAACGTGGCGCAGTCTGAGGTCAAAATTCACAGACGCCCTTGCAAACATTTCAGTTTGAATGTTCTGACAAGCAGCAGAGATGTATTGTTCCAGTTCATCTACAGTTTGTGGATTGTGACGATACACCTGGTCTTTCAATTACCCCCAAAGAAAAAATCGCATTGCGTCAAGTCTGGCGAATAGGGAAGCCAATCCATGCCACTTGCGTACGCCTCTTGATTTGAAAACATAGTTTTATAGTTTTCCCAGTGAGTAGAGCCATCTGTTGACGAACTTGTAACTAATTTTGAAAATTGGTGAGAATAAATTCCCTGGTTACCTAAGCAGAATGCAGCAAACCGCATGTTTCTATCGCCTTCCGTTTTTATTTAATTGATTTTTCAAATCGTCGGTTATTTTTGGGACACCCGGTATATATATATATATATATATATACATATATATATATGTATGCATTTGTGACATTTTAGGGCTCTGCACTTATTGGATTAAGGCTGCTATGTACTAACCCTATTGGATTCTCTCACCTCAATGTTAACCTATGAAGAAAAATTTTCTTCTATTTACAGCTACATAAACGCTGATAATCCAATAAAAATGGTATTTTCAGATAGCCTAAATTTTTCTGTACCTTGCAACATGATTCACGTTATAAATTTCGTCCATCAAAGGAATTGATGAGCGTTCAAAATACGCTATACCAGATTTTCCTTCCCTCGAATAATTTAAATTTAAAAATAATATTTGTCATCTTTTAATGTAAAATACCGCGAGGTGTAAAATTTCTTTCTCTAATACCGAGTTCAATAAAAGAAAATCTTTTAATTCATGTTGGCAATCCTTGGACACATTTTCTCCATAGATGAACATTGAGGTGAGCGTATCCAGTAGGGTTACTACATAGCAGTCTTAAAGAAGACAAATAAGTTACTTTCTTCATTTACCGTTTTGTATTTTATGTTGTAAAACCTCTCAACAACCTTTCGACTCAGCTGCTTTGGAGCGCTATTGTCATCTTTTGCTACACGAGAACTAAACTAAATGGGAACTAAAGAAAGCGATTTCAAACGGCTACGGAGACTCTTGCTTAACAAGGGATTCGAATTAGTAGACAGCGGTTTCAGAGGACTACTAGAAAATTGGCAATTGTACAGATTTTTCGACACGGAAATTTCTATCGTAATTACAACAATGTATTGATGAAAATATATCATATTGAGGTCACGGTGAACTGATAAATCTTTAAAGACTAAGATTCCAACGAGGATGATTTATGGCTGTGGTTCTTAGCCAGTGAAACATGACAGGAGGACAGTGATGCTTTATTGTTCTTTTTAAATAGTATTTTGTGTATAAAGACATATTTTTATCAATGGTATTGACTTATTCGAGTTTTAGTTATAGTAGTATGTTTTTATGAAAAAGTGGAGAGCCGTTGCTTTGTAAAAACCTTCTACAAAAGTAAGACACTTAATTGTTCTCAGAAACAGACATATTTGTTGAAATTTCTGATAGTATTTTTTTCAAGTCCTAGGAAGTATTAGACTTTGCAGTTTGAGGCTCATGTTAGGCAAGGATGTTTCTAGTCATTCGGTAATAGTTTTTCTACTGTAAGGCCAGGTCTATATAGTCTTTGGGTAGCAGAAGTTGACCATAGCACTCCAAAATTAACCAAATAATCTAACACTTATTATACTTCAGAGGGGTTGATTTCCTTTCCCATGCAGAACATCTGAAAAAGAATCTAAAATAAGATAATATTTCACTATCAAATAGAGAAATTAATGAAACAGCAGGTCATTTTGGAGAGTTCGTGGATCTCTTTAAAGTATTTTTCAAATTTCTCCGAAATTTTTGCTTTCTTACTTCCGAATATTTTAAAATATAGACCGACTTCGGTTGGATGATTTACAAGTTTGAGATCAGTGATGAATCGGAATTTTCTTTTATAGTTTTACTGTGCAATTTCTTCTGCTTTTTAATGTACTGCATATGATTGTTTTAAGAAATTTTATAATTCTATTACTACAATCTAAATACTGTAATCAATCAATCAATCAATATATATATATATATATATATATATATATATATATATATATATATATATGTGTGTGTGTGTGTGTGTGTGTGTGTGTGTAAGTAATGTAGACGTAATGTACCAAACAAAGCAGGCTAAAACACACTTATATATGATATGCTTTTTTGATACTATAATTTTAAAAATAAACAGACCTGTTGCAATACAAGGAGAAACTGGAACCTTCGATTTTCAAGCATCCTAGAGCAATAATCACTACTCCTAGTCTTTACGGGCCACTCGACCACTGATTATCTCTTTGATAACGAAACTCCCAGTAAAATTACACATCACTACATTATTGCGGAAAGGATTCTCCAACTTCAAGGGAGGATTTTCTCGAAAGCACTTATCGATAAAATGAATAGGCTTAGGGTAACTTTGGTTATTTTCGAAATAATACGTAACACTGCAATCCTCAAACCTTAACTTCCATTCGAAAATCGCGCATGCGGTTTAATGTTGTTTTGTTTTGTGCCTGAAAAGGGAATAAGTTTGCTCAAATTAGTATTCGCATAAAGTACCTTCATTGTCATAGAATGCGATCGACTGATTTTCAGACCTTTAGCCGTATCTCTCAAATAAGGACTAAAATTTTCAAAGCCACAAACAAATAGTTTACGTAAGATTAGTGCTAAAAATCACATTAATCAAATGTGAAATGAAACTTAAATAGACCGATGTTATTAAATGCCTAACAAAATGCATTCTTTCGCATTTGCACAAAAATGCTATGATTATATTATTTTAGGGCTTCATAAACTTCCTTTTTTGAAGTCTCTTTTGAATATTTAACTTTGAACTATGAAATGTAACATGAAATATTTGAACTCATGAATGATTGTGCAAATCTTTTGTTTTTCCTTTGATTTTGTAGAGCATGTGAAGGATTCTAAAATGCTATTCTGTTGACACAACTAATGTGAGTAAATATTTCTGAGTATTATATTTGAAAATTTTCAATTAATTTAATTTTAGTTCCTGGGAAAAATATTAGACGGGATTTTATGCGTAAATTATTTCGCTTTAAATCCCCCCAAAATAACTTGCAAATTTTGTACACAATTTCGTTATCTCTTCTCTCTTGCATTTCTTTATACAAAAAATCCTTTTTTTTGCCGTGATCTCCATGATTTTATTATCACTTACGATGTCTATCCGACAAGTGCCTTCCCGTTGGTGTTAAAAAAAAAGAAAAAAAAAGAAGAAAAGTAGTTTACCATATTCAACTATTTCATGATTACAAAATTAAGCGTCGCCTAAACCAGTGGTGTGGAATCTTTATTCGACAACTACCCACTTTCTAAATATAAAACACACACACTCGACACCCAATGAAAACTTTTTTGAAAAACTAGGAAAATTGTTTTGGGTGTATATATATACTTGCGATAACAAAGAAAAAATGTCTTGCTTACTTTCTGCACTTGTTTATGGGCAAATCTCATGTGACCAAAACTTCATATTTAAATCTATGGTTTCCGGTAAAAAGGGATTATGTCAAAAAAGGTGATTTTGAGATATTTATAATATTGATAAAAAAACCAAAAATATTTTAAATTGTATAAAAAGCTTAAGTCTATCAATTTTGTATACAAAAGTACATTTCTTTGTACAAAATACTCAAGTCGAAATTATTGTTCTGCGACTGTTATAAAAGCCAATAACTTGGTATACTTAGATAACTGTTTTTGACTTAAGTCCTTTATACCGGGCACCATAGAAATATTAATATATATTTGTATTTTCTTTGGAAAAAATTAACGAAAATTGAAGAGCATTATTTGAAAATTTTTATAGCATATTTATAGGAAATCATTTAATTAAATAATTCAATATGATATAAATTTACTTCAAACTATCCGCGACCACTTCCATTAATTTCGCGACCCACAGTTTGCGCAACATTGACCTAAACACTAGTTCCCGGGACAAATGTCTCTCTATAGTCCAATCCATACACTGGAAGGGCTACTATTTGCTTTACTAATAAGAATTTTTAAGATAGTCAAATAAATTTAAAAAAATTTGAAAGTCCTCTTTCAGACATTGTGTAAGAATCTGGTGCTGATATGCCACCACTAATATTAATAAGAGATATGCATCAATCACTACTTTGACAATAATGTCGTTTCAATCTTATTGCACTAACAAAATAAATCTCAAGCAGCCTGAAATTAGTTTTTCAGTTCTTTTAATCAGTTAATTGAAATTTCCTGCTGAAATTTGTATCGCCGAATAATTTAACTTTTAATCTAAAGACGGAAAAAAGTAAATTTTCAATTCTCATCAAAGTAAAAAAAAAAGAAAAGGAAGCATGATTTTTTCCCCATAGTTTGCCTTCTTTCATATGCGATAAACTAACATTTTCTGCTTTTAAATTGATTAAAATACTCATTCAAGGGAAACATTTTAAAATTTCCTTAAGTGCTTAAATATTGGTATTTCTTTATAAGAATAAATCGTTTTTTTTTCTGCTTCGTAGATTATTTTTTTTTTGTTTTTTATCCTGTTATCGCGGAACTTTTTATCGGTTTCTCTTCGCATTTAAATCGATGAAAACTTTTTTTTTTTTCAATTTCTGCCTCTTCAGCTCAGAATGGTTTGTTTTAGCTGAAATGTATGTTTGTTTATTAAAGAGAACGCATTTATCATTTTACGTCTGAAAAAAAATAGGACTTCAACTGTCCTTTAATAGGACGAAAGCGAAATCCCTTTGGTAAAAAAGTATTGCATAAAATGATATTCAATGGGTTTTGCTGATTTTAGATGATTTCGCGTGGGAATTAATCATAATAGATAGAGACGCTAATTTCTTTCTTAGAGCATCTACAGGATATCTCCAATTCGTTTTTAATAATACATTTAATATTTTATACTTTTTATAATACTATGTATTAAAGAGGAAGTTGACGAGTTGGAAAATTAAGTTATTTTTTCAGAGAAAAAGTTATACGTCCTAAAATGTCTAAATAAATTGAAATCATGCCTCGTCCGTTTTGTCTCCAAGCGTTTTACCTTTGTTATCAAATGTTATCAAATTAATCAAGACGTACGATACATTGTATTTAAGTATCATCATCGTAAAATATGTTGCACTCATTTGTTGAATTGGTGAGATCAAATTATTTTCCATATATATACGCTTTACACCCTAAAATATCTAAATAATTAGGATTAATTGTCCGCTCATTTATCGCCAAGCGCTTGACTTCCGGACAAATTAAGTTAGACATAAATTTGGTATGTAGTTCCGTATAATGAGTGAATGCATGCATGCACACACAAACACACACACACACCACACACATGTGTGTGTGGGTGTACGGAGTATGGTACCGTATACATGTATGAAAAAATGTAATGACACTGGCGTGCAAAACTGAGTCAGATGAGCTGCCGGCGAGAATCCCTGGTGAGGCTGAAGCGACTATCGTCAGTAAAAAGGAGTCCCCCCCCCCACTGTGCTGGTGTCCAGTTCTTTTGCTCTGTGCACCACTGTAGACAGTAGTTCTGATGGCCAGGTAGCAACGGTACACAGCTTACGAGCCGGTAACGGTAAACAGCTTACGAAACAGTTCACCTTGGTGGAGCCGTGTGGCCATTGTAATTTGCAAAACCTGTACTCTGGAGGTGGCAATGGTTTGCAATGGCCGATGATCTTTTTAGCCTGTTCAACGATCAGTATTGTACGCCACCTCTAGCTCTACGCACAGCTGTTCCTGTTTGGAACGCCGTCCGTGCTCGCGAGAAGACACTAGGGCGACATTGGGCTTGGCTATCACACTCCTCAAACTTCACTCTTACTCCAGCTGCCCATGATTCTACCGCGGGTAAAATCGTCAGAGTGTATTACCTAGTGGTCATTTCGTGGTCTTCAATACGGGGCGAAACCCACGGAACGTCAGTGACGATCGTAGGCACCGTTCGAAAAATTGGAGAGCATTCTTTAGCTTCTGTTTTTATCGTTTATCAGCTATGATGCCGCCTCGACGTCCCGATTCCAAAAATCTGAAAATGCACCGTTATGCAAATCGTCACAAGTTGTTTCATTTAATTTTCAAGTTGTAAACTTTAACAATAGTGGTGTTCCTTAAGTTTTGCACTCCAGTGTAATTTTAGTTAATATCTTTAGAAAAAAAAGAAAAAGAAAATTTTTTTTCTGTGGAATCAATTTTGTTTTGCTGAGCATGATTAAGTCGAAACTAATTTGTGAATAGATTTCAAAGATTTCGAAGTATTATATTTTATTGATTAAACTAGCTGAAAACCCGCACTTCGCTACGGAGTACATTCAAATTAAATACAATGGTCAATGTATGCAATTAATGACAAAAAGCCTGCCACGCCGGGGGTGCGGGTTCGATTCCCGCATAAGACTTGGCTGTATTTTTGGGAACCGGTCAGTCTCCCGTCTGCAAATGGAGCCCCGTCTAGAAAGGGGAGCTGCAACCCATCGTCCATCCCCGGTGTCATCATTTGTCAATAAAATTCTTCTGTGATTGTGTCATTTGTCTGTTTCTATGTCTTGTATTCATATGTACACCGGACTGGGGTGTAATGTCGTCATCCCCCAGGGACATTAGCAAAATAAAAAAAAATAAATAAATAAATATATATATTTATAATAAATACGATGATCAATGTATACAATTGATGTAAAAATATATATATAAATAAATATATATTTATAAAAAAAAGGTATATTTTTAAAGACAAAATAATGTAGATGAAAATATTTAAATTAAATCTAACAGGACATACTAAAGAATATAGTACAGTTAATATAGTACAGTTTGAGGAACATATTTTTTACTGTATTTTAATATTTTTTGGGATAATATCCAATCGTCTGCTGCATTAGAAAGAAAAAAAAATATTTTTTTGTCTATTTCTTTGTTATCACGTGACGATAAATTTATTTAAAGTACCAGAAAATGAAATCACGTGATCAGCATTTAATAAATTAAATTCTAAAAATTAATCTTTAAAAATTCACCAAAAATCAGAAAATGGATGTAAAGATTCGAAAAAGATTTCATTTTAAAGGAATTTTTATGATCTTTCTTGTGATATAAATTTTATAACCCTCAAATTATTATTTTAAATGCAAACTTAAAAAAGTCCCTAAAACAGCTTAAAAATTTATTTAAAAAAATTTAAGAAGAATTTTTCAAAAATCTTTCTTAAGGGAACAAGGGATCTTCAATCCCGTTGTTCTTTAATTTTCAATATTTTACTCTATATATCCCATGAGTATAATTAATATTCTTTTCTACTACATTGAAGATTGTTAGAACTCACAAATAAGTATTTTGTAGAGGAATAAGACCTGTTTATCAAAAAATTCTTCAAAAATGATAGAATTTTTCAAAAGGCTCCATGCGTATACATTTTCTTCTGTTATCCTTCAAATTTCTCAGAATTGTTAATTGAAGCGTTTGTCACAAAACTGTGCATAATTCTTTGAAATCACAAATATGTTTCAAATTTATGGACAATAAAATAAAGAAAAAACATTAAAAAAATAACAGATGGAGTAAAAAGAAATTATTTAAGACTTTAGATTCATTAAAAAAAATATTAAATGCACATTTATATTTATATACATATGGTAAACTTATAAAACAAAATTTAAGAATTTTAATTAAATATAGAATGCGCATAGAGCAATTTGAAAAACGTTAGCACTTTTGAATTTTTTTTTTTTGAAAAAACAGACTTTATTCAGCCAAAAATTTGTTATTTTGAATTCTAAATGTTTTCAGTGCAGTAAAATAGAAAATTAATTATTCTCATTTAGTATATAGAGTTAAAAATTGAAAATTGAAAAAATTCGAATTTGAAGGTCCCTTGTCCCCTTAATGCACCCCTACACCATAAGAAAAATCGCCATGCAAAATTTTAGCCCTTTAGGTCCAGCAGTTTGGTCTGTGCGTTGTTTGTCAGTGAGTCAGTCAGTTACGGAACTGTTTTATATATATAGATATGAAAAATGTCAGGTTTCATTATCAAACATTTCTGGTAGTTCAGAAGGATTTATTAAGTATCATGCATATTACTTCCGATTCGACGATCTTTGGTAAATGTACGTATGTAGGCTGAAAAGTAATGCACACATGCTTGTATAGCGCGAACGAAATGACCTTCAAAACAGCGCCAAGTGGCATTTGGAAGTTCCATTCCTCCTCAATACGCATGCGCAGGTTTGAAATCGTTGTGTTCATCCTGTGTATTTTGAAAAGCGGTAGTATGGAGACGTGTTCTAGTGCTATGTCAACGGCGAGTTATACAGCGCGCTGTTATCGAATTTTTAACAGCTGTAAAAGTGAGTCCTACTGAGATTCATCGTCGTTTAAAGGCTGTTTAAGGTGACGATGCTGTTGATAGGGGTACTGTAAATCGATGGGTAATAAAATTTCGTGGTTTCGAGCCTGGAAATGCCATAATTGTTGATGAAACACGTAACGGACGTCCGATTACTGCCACAGACGATGAACATCGCAAAATCGTCGACGATTTGATTCAAAATGACCGGCGAATCACTCAAAATCGTATCGCAAACCATAATGGAGTATCCAAAGAATGTGTCTGCTTCATTACAGAACGATTGGGATACCGTAAAACCTGTGTTCGATGGGTACCACGCCGTTTCACAGGCGAGAACAGCGTCGGGCTGGAGAGGCTCTGCGAAACCTGAAGTTTAAACCGATTCCACACCCTCCTTATTCCCCCGATCTTGCGCCTTGCAATTTTTATTTTTTCCCTCTACTCTTGAGAGACCTAAAGGGTAATCATTACACCTCGGACGATGTGGTGAAGGCAGCTGTCAAGTCGTGGATTCGAGAAAAGTCGGAAGAATTTTTCAGTGACGGAATGAGAAAACTTGTTACACGTTGGGAGAAATGTATTAGCCTTAACGGTGACTAAGTTGAAAAATAAATATATGATTTTGAAGCTTAAGAATTGTACTTTAAAGTTCTTTTTGCCTGATCTCGCTATTTCTTTTTGTTCGCGCTCTACAAGCATGTGTGCATTACTTTTCAGCCTACCCTCGTATATGAGCATTTAGAATAATCGACAGCAAAGGCCACTGATGAGTAGGGCATTTAAGGCTGCTGTGATTCGTTCAGCTATTTAAAATATCAAAGAATCCGGCTGCGATTAAATGAAAATTTTTTTAGGAGAATTAGCTTTAATACTCAGTTTTTTCGTCAATTACGTTGCAAAAGCCATGTTATTTTTTCCATGTTTTTATTAACTCGCTTTCTTGTTTGTTTGTGTGTGTGTTTGTGCGTTTGTCTACTACAAATCTTGGAATCGATTTTTAACTAACTTCCCGACTAGCTAGACTTTTGAAACTTTTAGAATAGCTCAGAACACGATGACAATGCCTTTTTTGATACTTTTAGCCATCTTTAAGCAGAATTGAATTAAATTTAAGTTATTTTCAGTTAATTTTGTTTTGTAGACTGTTGCAGCCATCTATCGTCCGGAACGGGAACGAAAAGTTAAACGAAAGTTAACTTCCAATTAACTTCATTTTCTTTCAAGTTGATGGGATAATTCATCAAAAAAATTTTTTAAAAAGTATTTATTAATACATAGAATTGTCAAGTTTATATGATTCAACTGAAAATTTAAAAACATGGTATATAAAAAGTTCTTTTTATCTTGCAATTATATATTATTATTATCAGTGACTTCCATCGTATATTCTGCTTTTGTGACCTATGATACAGAATATTGGCGTGAACCAATGACGGATTAAGTCTGCTAAACAATTAAGGCTGCTGTGTATTAACCCTACTGGATTCGCTCATCTCAATGTTAACCTATGGAGAAAATGTGTCTACTATTTACAGCTACATAAATGCTGATAATCCAATAAAACTGGTATTTTCTGGCAGCCCGAACTTTTCTGCACCTTTCAACAGGATTCAATTTATAAATTTCGTCCATCAAAGGAATTGATGAGTGTTCAAAACAGATTATGGCAGATTTTCCCCCCAAAAAATTCAGATTTTAAAATATTATCTACATTTTTAAAAAACAAAAAGTGTCCCAAGGTGTAAAATTTCTCTCTCTATTACGTAGTACAATTTTAAAAAAATCTTAAAATGTCTTCTAAATCCAAGCCGGCAATTCTTGGAAGCATAGGACTTACATGAAAATTACTTTACTCATTTTCTAGTAATTTTAAAAATATATAACTCTGAGGAGAAATAAATTTGTATTTGAAAAGTGCAACGCTTTGACACCCACAACGTAAGAGAAAATTGCTTCTACGGTTTCAAGAAGAGGTAAGTAATTTGTGAGATCTCTTAAACGATCCAATCATCATTTTAAGAATTTCAGTCTTATTTCAAGTTCTGGAATTCGTTTCTATGGAGATCGAAACGAACTACATGAAGAAAGCTTGAAAATTATAAAAGAAAAGGATTATATATGTATATATTAAATTAGGACTGACTGACGTTAGCATGTAAAGTAAATTCGAGTCGTTAGAATAGTAGCTGCCAGTCTGGCGAGTTTTAAATTGTTTCTCCATCGATAGAGTAAGACGCATGTTTTTAAACTTGCCATTGCACGTAAAATGACAGAAATTCGAGCCCACTGTGCTGTTAAGGTATCTGCCTATATTAAAATGTCTGTTTTTGGTGTAAAGTTCGGAATTTTTTTTTTATTGCTCTGATTCGAAGGCCAATCTATTAGGATTCTAAAACTGCTTTTCATTTATTCGTGCGATCATTGGACGAGAATTTAAGGCCAATTTAATAAGCCGTAAGCGATATTAAAAGACCGGAAGTAGCATCTTTAAATGCATTTTCCAGAAAACTAATTTTTCAATTACTTTTATAAACAAGAAAGCTAATAATTTAAAAAGTTTTCATTGAAATTTTTCAATAGTGTTTTATATATTACTAACTGTGAGATTTATAGATTTAGTGGACTGTAAATGATTTTAAAAGATTTATTTTGACTTAAAACAAAATAATTACAATACTTGCACATTTAATAGAATAATACACTTGCGATTAATAGAATACAATTGAATATAAGGGATGGGTCAACGTTGGGAAAATGAAAAACCCAAATAGCTTAAAGAATTGAATTATGAATTGACTTACATATGAATGATGAATTGCTTCACTTCCCAGACATCTTCCAAACCTTTCATTTAAGGGAAATACATAAAAAAGGAATAGAATAAGCAAGCAGAAGCCCTGCTAGCATCACGTACATAAGAATGTTTTTTTTGTCAACAACGACAGTTCATGTTTACGCACACCGTTACCAAATAAGAAATTACTGGATCAGTGCTGCCATCTATGAACGCGGGCTGCTACTACAGGACGGAACATCCTCCGGGGCGGACAGTAGCACAGTGACTTTAGAAATTGGCCTCTTGATATCACCAGAATCAGTTTTGATGGAAACAACTCTTACACAGCCATCTACTCCTGGGAAACACTGAATCACACGTCCAAGAAGCCACTTTAATGGAGGAAGTTGTGGCTCATGGATTGCCACCAAATCTCCAATCTGAAGATTCTGACGTTGGAGCCTCCAAGCCTTTGGTATTTGCTGGAGTTTATTTAAGTAATCCCGAGACCATCGGTCCCAGAATTCAATTCGCATTTTTTGTAAAAGTTTCCATCTGTCACTTAACTGATGGTGCAATTGGGGAGTTTCAGGAATGTCCAGCAAAGAGCTGGCCGATTATAAATGCCCTGGTGTGGAGAGCACTTAACTCCGAAGAGTCAGAAGACATAGAATGGCACTAATGGTCGAGAGTTCAAACACGACTCAATTTGACAAAGAAAGGTTGACAGTTCTTCGAAATTCAGAACTGCAGATTTACTGGCTTTCACTAGTAAGTGTTTAGCGCTTTTCACGGCTGATTCCCAGATGCCTCCGAAGTTCGGTGAATATGGTGGGATAAAATGCCAAATTATCTCATGAAAGGATGAAAAATGCATTACATCTTCGGATTTCAATTTGCAGAACAAAGTTTTCAGCTCATTGGAAAGTCCTACGAAGTTCTTTCCGTTGTCGGAATAAATATCCGAGGGTAAGCCTCTACGGCTGATGAAACGTTTCAAGCACGCGAGTAGAGCTTGAGTTGAAAGATCGGATACAGCCTCTAAGTGCACAGCTTTAGTACACATGCAGATGATAACAGATATGTATGATTTCATTTTGGTTTTACTTCTGGTGAGATTTGGTTTGGTTGTGACTGGTCCACAGAAATCAATTCCTATTTTCTGAAAGCAACGTGATGGATTGATTCTTTCAGATGGTAAATCGGCCATAATCTGCTGGCAGGATGCAGCACGCAAATTTTTACAAAGAATACATCGGTGGATCACTTGCTTCACCTTGGATCGTCGGCTCGTAAACCAAAATTTTTGACGTATGAGAGCCAACGTTAACTGTGGATCTGCATGAAAATGCTTCTGATGGTAATACTGAATGATCAAATCTGTAATTAGGTTTTCCTTGGGTAGCAATATTGGATATTTTTGATCATGAGTCAGATTTTGCTGTCTGAACAGTCTTCCACCTACTCTAAGGATGTTTGATTCGTCGAGAAATACATTAAGAGTCAACAGCTTGCTTGAAGTAGGCAATGGTGATTTCTTTTGGAGTAATCACCATTGCCTACTTAATCTCGTTTGAAAATTCCTTCGTCTGCAACAGTCTAACTATGAGAAGGAGAGAAGACTTGATTTCATTGGCAGTCAAGTGTTCAGTGAGGCGTTCATTAGGGTGTCTACAGTTGTGCATGAATCTTAAACAATAGGCGATGACATTTATCAATTTGGTGTATGATGAGAACTTAAGCAGAAATTCAGGGATCTCTTTCTCTACCGCGGTATGGACCAACACCTCTTCGGCTCCATCAGAGAATGAATCTTGACTAAAGGGGGAATAAGAAGAATTATCTCACAATCTGGACGGGCCAGACCACCAAAGATCATGATGAAGCAATATTTCAGGAAGGATTCCTCTGGAAGCGCAATATGCCGGATTCCACTTTCCTGTAATGTGGTGCCACTGAGCCTTTGGAACTAGAGATTTGATTTTGTGCACGCGATTGGATACGAATTGGTTACCCTTCAGTGGTGGGGAATGAATCCAACATAGGGCAATTTGAGAATCTAACCAAAGATGGACATCTTCAAGGTTAATCGGTAGAGAATCCATCACTGTCAAGGTAAGCTGTGATAATAATAATGCTGCTGAAAGTTCAAGCCTAGGCAAAGTGACCATAGATAATGGAGCCACCTTTGTCTTTGCAGCTAAGAGATGAGAGCTATTACCAAAAGGACTTAGTTTTACCAGATAGAGGACTGCTGCATATGCCTTCAGTGATGCACCAGCAAATCCATCCAACTGAATTTGAGTAGTTGCGCTTTCCTCCATACTTATAAACCTCGGAATTCTAATGCCTTTCAGACTATCAATTTGATTTAGAAAACTTTCCCATACCTTCAAAATTTCTGGAGGTATTTCATCTTCCCAAGACAACTTATCTTTCCAAAGTTCTTGCATTAAGATTTTGAGTATGACTGTAGATGGTGACAATTGACCTAACGGATCGAATGTTCTCGCAATAAAGGCGAGCAAATCTCGTTTTTTTTTAAACTTCGGTTGTTCTTGCTAGTGTAGCGTATCGTGTCTTCAGAAGAATTCCATTTCAGACCTAATAATTTTACAACTTGTTCATTTTCAATTTTCCCGTTTTGAATGGATGAGTCTTCTTTCTTCTGTTACATGTTTACAATTGCTTCTGGACAGTTTGAAAGCCCATTTTCTCAGTGTAAATCCGCCACTTTCCATAATCTGATTTATTTCGTAGACGAGTCTTGATGCCTCCTCGGGCGAAGAAGCGCCACACAAGAGATCATCCATGAGAAGTTCTCCCTAATTATCTCAGAAATGCGGGGATTTTCTGTCTGGGAGTCTTCAGCGAGTTTATGGAGAGTTTTAATCTCCAAGTAAGGAGCACAAGTTGTCCCGTAGGTGACAGTGCGCAAACTATATGTGGAGATCGGTTGTTGCTCTTTAAATCTCCAAACTATTCTTTGGTAATCTCTGTGGGAAGCAGTTACTAGAATCTGGCGGAACATTTTCTCGACGTCTGCTGACAAGGCTATTCGATATGATAGAAAGTTTATGAGGATCTTGAATATCTCTGGGAGTAGCTTAGGACAGACCCCAAGGAAATCATTTAGGGAATTTCCACTTGAATCTTTACTGGATGCATCGAAAACAACACGAAGCTTTGTTGTTAGGCTTTCCTCTCTTAAAACACCGTGATGAGGTAGAAAAGCTTGATTTGGAACCTCTTCTTCATCTTCTGGGACGATTTCCATATGGTTTAGTGAGAGGTATTCTTTCATGAATGCACAGTACTTCGATTTGAATTCTGGGTTCTTTCTGAATTTTGCTTCTAAATATTGGAAGCGCTTCAAAGCTTGAAATTTGGAATCGCCGAGAACCGGAATAGATTTGAATGGTAAGTTCACAACGTATCTTCCAGTACAGTCTCGCTTCACATTTTTTTAAAATTTGTCATTTACCTGATCAATGAAAAATGTCATTTACCGGATCAATGCCTCACTTGCGTCAATACATTCCTTTTACTATAAATGATTGTTATAGTGTGCTGTACAACCCTTAAAGTTTTTACCATGAATTTGCAATCACCATGTATTGTAAAACTTTTAGTTCAGGACACAGGTAAGTGTCACAGTAATATATAGTATAAAGGAAATCAAAATATATCGAGTTGAATTGAGACTCTGGCGTAAGCACTAAAAATTAATACACAATACTAAAAATTACTGTACTAAAAATTAATAAACAATTTCCTATATTTTGAAATGTAATGAAATTTTTACCAAAATTATATTGGTTTCCCTGATTTTATATCGCATTTGAACTAAAAATTTATGTATTTATGTACTGTATATTTTTGAACTGTATATTTATGTACTGTATTTATGTACTGTATATTTATGTACTGTATATTTTTGAAAAAAGATGCTTCGAAAATATACAGATACCTTAAACCTGGGGAGGGCAATTGTTTTGGCCCGGGGACCACTTTGTGTAAGTGGAGATTAGCGGAGGTCCGCATATTTTAAAATTATTGCATTTATTAGTTAACTTTGCATATCAAAAAAGGTATAAATTATATCATAAAAATCAATAAATATAAATAAAATAAAATAATGGCATTTTTTCTGGCTGTCCGGATTTTTTTGAGTGTCTTGGCGGGCCACAAAAAAATCTGTAGCGGGCCGCTATTTGCCCACCCCTGCCTTAAACTAATGAGAAAACT
Source organism: Dolomedes plantarius (assembly GCA_907164885.2). NCBI lineage: Eukaryota > Metazoa > Arthropoda > Arachnida > Araneae > Dolomedidae > Dolomedes > Dolomedes plantarius. Next base: position 134,345,304 of record OU015492.1, read on the forward strand.
CTTTAATCTTGTATAATTTTTGTGATCGTTTTCAATTTATGGTATCATTAACATATTAAACAACCTGAATGTTTAAATATATCTCACACGCTTAATTTTCCTACAGAAATTCTTCAATGTCCCATGTAAAGGCATATTTATATTATATTAATTTTCCCACATGAAAGCAAATTGTACTGAGAAAAGGGTTTATTATTTTTCTAAATTAATTATTTCTTTGAAACTATGGGTAACGTGCAGAGAAGAGCCCCACTTTTCTTGCTAGAGAGATCCGAAATTAAGATGAATGTCAGGAGATTAATAATTGTCCCGCTTGCTTTTATAGCATATTAACTTGAAGGTTTATGAGTTAATTTACCGTGTTTGTACCGCAGTTTTATATCTCAGGGTTATAAGTGTATACAGAGATCGTGTTATATTTATCTTTGCCTTACTTTAATGCGAGGCTTTACTCGCAGCCACTTGTGCCATTAACACGAAACATAAACTATCTCATTCCTTTGATCCAACTCTATACTCTGGAAGGCACAAAAAAATTAGATATATAACGTCAATATAAGTCCGTTTTATGTCCTTTTTATAGGGTATAAAGTAATGATACATATGATGGTTTTATTTCATAAAACACTATAAGTGTCTACTTCGATCAGTTCCTGCCAATCAAAAGCTAATATTTCATGGAACTTTCGGACATTGCTGGAAATTTATAACTCATTTAAATGGACATAAATTTTTTATAGTACATGTTAACACATGTAAAGGTGTTATATTTAATTAAAGCTTTAACTTTTTTTTTGGTCGTCGGGTGGCTCCACTTTTATGCTCTGAAATTTTATTGAAAATAAATTTCTTGTATTTTAATATGATAAATTATAGTATTGTTAAGGCTGAAAACATATGAATTCTAACAGATCATGACACCTGTATATCTATACAATACTATGAATCTCTTGTAATTCATTGTCACATAAAATGATCAAAAGCAGTACGTTTCTAAAAATGCAGTTCCCTCGCTATATATGGAAACATTATTAAATAGGTATCCTTCAATCTTGTTATGAGTTACAGAGTTGAGGGTATTTCTTTGAAGCCCGTTTTAAAGGGCTTAAGACAAAAACAGGGATTTTTAGATATTTGTTGGTATTCATAAAAAAAAAAAAATCTTTTGACTCGTATGAAAGGCTTAAGTCTATCAATTCTGTATACAAAAGTACATTTCTTCGTACAAAAGACGGAATTTCTTTGTACAAATGTCGAAAAAGTCTATAAGTCGAAAGGACATTTCTTTGTACAAAAGTCGAAATTATTGTTCTGCGATTGGTATAAAAGCCAATAACTTGGTACATTTAAATAACTGTTTTAGACTTAAGCCCTTTATACCAAGCTTCAACGATTTATAAGGATGTTAGACAGATTGCGACCATTCTGAGATTTTTTTCAGTGATTTTTCATAAAGATTTTTTAAGGTTTAGCCGTAATTTTTGACTAATGCCCGATGAAATCCTTTCGGCATGACTAATGACTAATGCCCGATGACTTATGACTAATGACTTATGACTAATGCCAGATAAAATTCTTTATAAGATTGGTTCCTAGTGGTAACACTTTGGGTTTGGAACTGGGGGATTGCTCGGTTCGATTCCCAACGTCGCCGTTAAATGCCTTCGTATAAAAGCCGGATATGGTCTCGTTAAATCCGTAGACCGGAATGCCCTGTGAGTTTAGAAAGGGTGGGAAAAGTTACGATCCTCCCAGATGTCGCCCCTGGGGGTGCTCGGTCAAAAAGGCACCAGGTATAGTGTTGGTTCATCTAAACGGTGCCCCTTTTGAAAGCAACCAACAATTCTCGCGGATAATGTGCAAAGGATTTAATGGACAAGTGCCCCTTATTAGACGAGAAACAAAGAGCTTTGTCAGATTTTTCAAATTTTCGCCTTACCAGCCCCAAAATATAAAAAAATTTCAGGTAGTCTCTTCAAACGAAACTACCGGTGGTTATTGTCGTAGGATTACTTATCGTTGCTTACCTCTTTTGTATGTGTATGTATGTATGTGTCATGTATGTACACTATCTGGCCAAAAGTATCCGGACGCCCAGTGGTACGGACTGGGAGAGTACCGAGGCATATATTAATATGATGTTCGTCCTCCTTTTGCATCGATAACAGCCTGCACACGTGTGGGGATACTTTCCACCAGTTTTTGATAGGTGTTCATAGGAATTGACTTCCAGGCGTCCATCACAGCTGAAGTGAGTGCTGGCAGTGAGGATGGTCGATTTGGCTGGCTACGTAATCTGCGTTCTAATTCGTCTCAAAGGTGTTCAATGGGATTTAGATCGGGGCTCTGAGAAGGTCAGTACAGTTTTTGAACACCAATTTCGTCAAACCTTGCCTGCGCAAGTCTCGATGTGTGAATGGAGCAGTTATCTTGCTGGAAGAGAAGTGGGCCTTTCCCAAAATATTGCCTTAGAGTTGGGAGAGCAGCATTGTCCAGAATGTCCACATACATCTGAGAGTTCATGTTTCCAACCACAGGAACTAAGGAACCCAGGCCAAACCCTGAAAAACACCCACCACCAAACTTAACAGTCAGCACAATACAGTCACGTAAGAAGATCTCGCCGGGCATCCGCCAAACCCAGACGCGTCCATCGGAATGCCAGATTGTAAAGCAAGATTCATCACTCCAGAGAACATTTTTCCACATGTCCACAGTCCAACGACGGTGAGCTTTGCACCATTGCAATCGACGCTTCGCACTATGGGGAGTGATGTTCGGCTTGTGAGTGGCTGAACGACCATGGAATCCCAGGTATTTTAACACTCGACGAACAGTCCTGCTGCTCGTACAAACGCCTGATGAACTTTGGAACTCCTGAGGGATTTCATTCAACGAGGACTTGCGATTTTGTTTCACTACCCTTTTCAGAGTTCTACGGCTGCGTTCACTAATTTTTTTCGGCCTGCCACATCGTTTTTCTGCAGTTTCACTGCCTCGACGTTTCCACTTCACAATTACATCACTCACAGTGGATTTTGACTTCTGTAGAATGTCCGAAATTTGCCGAACTGATTTCCCACAAAGGTGGCATCCCACTGTAATGCCACGTTCAAAGTCGCTAGGCTCCTTTGACTTACTCATAAGCGCCCTTTACACGTACGCTCTTGGAGTGCTTGGAGCGTACGCGATTGCCCGCGGGAAAACTTGCAGTACGCTCAAAAGAAGCTTTCCCTTCCTCTCCGACACCTTCACACGTGCACTCAATCGCGCGGGATCGTGGTTTCACGCGGGAAAGAGCGTACGTGTAAAGGGCGCTATTGTCTCACAAACGCATAAATATGACCTGACAAACCATTACTAACACTTTTATAGCTTTCGGTTACGCATCAAATTACGTCACCTGCCAGATCCACTTTTTTAGGGGGTTGTCAGGATACTTTTGGCCAGATAGTGTATGTATCTATGTATATGTACGTATCTATCTATGTATCTATATATATATATATGTCAAAATTTTAACGCCTTTTGGTACTTTTCTGTTTAACTATTTACTGCTTGTCGAAGCAATACAGACTGGGTTTGGCACGATGCCAAAATTATAAGTTACGAGGACGGATGGACGGACGGTTTTAGCGTCTGAAATTTTGCTTTCCAAAGGACCATTATGGAGGAACGTAATCCTACGTTAAAAATAAACAAAACAGGAATTGCTCCCAATCGGAATTACATCTTATTTCAAGCATATTCTATAAATTATATTGTGATGTAAATGGAGTTCATTTCACATTTCACTGCTACAATCTGTCGGTTGAAAGAATTATTATTTTTTTCACAAATAAACTTTTATCAAAATGAAGTCCCAATTTTTTAAAAAAAAAGAATACTTTTGAATAAGATTTTCGTTTCGAGTATTGTATGACATCGATCATAAATACCACCAAAAACACTTTTTTTTGAAAATTTAACATTTAAAAAAATGTGTCGTGAATAGTTTATTGCTTTGTAGGAAATTTAAAATTTGGAAGACGTAAAAGAAATCTCTATGACGGTTTAAAATACTGAGAGTAAATAGATGCTTTGCAGACGTATTAACTCCAATAAAATAGGACCACTTACTGTAATTCGATTTATTTCTGTAAATCTTGTTAAGAGAATCAATCGGAGAAGACAAGCTAAGGGGTAATATGTCTGCATTGTAACAATGATAGATAATGTGCTTTTGCACAAAAACTAATTTTTACTCTCTAAACTCATCATTAATTGTATTTATTCTTAAGTTGTTTTATCGGTCGAGGCTAATTTATTTTTTTGTGACACGTTGGATTAAAATTAGCAGTGAAAGGAGCATTTTTTTCCTGTTTATTTTATAAGAGGTGTAGCTATGGAGTAAAAGAAAAGATGGAAAAATAAATGTGTCGATCAGTCACGGGAAGTGATGACTTTTTTTAAAATGAGTCATGATTTGAAATTTTTTTATTATCTAAAAGAATGGATTCATTGATTCTCAGATTTAAGTTTTATATAAATCTTTCTGTGGAATTTGAAAATAAATTTCTTTAACTTAAAAATTACATCTCTTGAAATTTTAATTGTTTTCCTTTATTCCAGCATTTCAGACAGAATTCTTTGAAACTACTATGGCTAGAATGTTTGCTTGTTTTTGGATGTATAGGCAATTATGTATAGATAATTCGGATGTACAGAGAATCATCTGAATACCGACAACACTTTAAAATAAACTGCTACTAGTCGAATTTTGCTGTTTCTTCTTCCTGAATCTTAAACTGTACATACAAATAAACTTACAGGAGGCAGGTAGTAACTGCGCTGTTTAGCATAATTTGATGCAAGGTGAGTTATAAGTACTGACAACATGTTTAATTAATTGGTAAATTTCTAGAGAGTATAAATTCACTTACCCTTAAAAAAAAATCTTAATATGATACGATGAGGTATTGTTCGAATAATTAACCACTTTCGGAAAATTAAGCTCGTTTTAAAGACAGTGACGTAATTAATACATGATGTATATATTTTTTAAAATATAAAAATTTCTTTTCTAATGCCATCTTAACCTTAAAGAATTTTCCTTCTTTCCAATTACTCGTTGAATTATTGTAGATTCCTAAAATTAATTCCAGTTCAGTACTCCTACTAGTTTAAAAGAAAATATATTACACGGCTAACAAGTTAGACAGTATTACGGATAAAATAGTATTGGTTAAAGAAATAATAGCTTTTGCTTTTTTATCAAAAAGTCGTTAGTTCTTCACATTCTTTTAACATCTAGACAAAGCAAAAACAATAACCACTTAGAAACGACTCCTATTTTGTTTTGCTTTGTAAAATTACAGATCTTGTTATTACTTTGAACCAATACTACACTGTTATAGTTTGAAATATTTTTATATTATATTCTGCTTCTCCTAAAAACATCGAAAACAATTCAGATATTTGTTTATCTTAAAAACACGTTATTTAGTTGGAATCAGTCAAAGCAATACGACTTGTTATTATCTGTATATATATATAACAGTTCTGTAACTGACTGACCTGACTGACTGACTGACAGATAACGCACAAACCAGACCGCTGGTCATAAAGGGCTGAAATTTTGCATGCCGATTCTTCTTAGGGGTGCACTAAGAAAGATTTTTGAAAAAATTTTCTTAGATTTTTTAAAATTAAATTTTTAAGCGCTGTTTTTGTAACATTCTTTAAAGTTTGCATTTAAATAATAAGTTGAGGGTTATAAAATTTATATTACGAGAAAGATCATAAAAATTCCTTTAAAATGAAATCTTTTTCGAATCTTACCTCTAATTTTTGATTTTAGGTGAATTTTTAAAGATTAATTTTAGAATTTTATTTATTAATGCTGATCACGTGGTTTCTTTTCTTTTTGTGATACTTCAAATTATTTTGCGTCACGAGCATAACAACGAAATAAATTGACAAAGAAAATATTAGAATACGGGAAAAGATAAAATTTAACCACTAGACTAATTGAGCTGGAAGTTTTCAAAGAATTTAATTTAAATTAGTATGTTTTATGGATATTAAGCATACAAATTAATTGCATACATTGACCGTTGTATTTAATTTGAATGTACTCCGTAGCGAAGAGCGGGTATTTAGCTAGTGCAGTGTAAAAAGGTTTCTCTTTGATTATATTGCGGAACTGTTCCGCCCACATAAAAAGAGGGCCTGGGTCCGAGGCTCAAAAGGGCAATAATTATCAAGTGTGTAGCAAAGATTTGAAAAAAAATGGATAGAAGCGCGTGATCTATTTAAATACTCAAATTTTCAATTATTTGCCAATTTATTACGTTGTTATTATTTAAATAAAATCAATATACCTTTCTTTCGTGGTTTTTGTAAAATTCCGCCTCTGAGAAAGCACACAAAGATATACAGGTGACCCTCGTATAACACGGTAGATAGGTTCCTACAAAATGCCGTGTTGTGTGAAACCGTGTTAGATGAGATCCAGAGACAGTACAAAAAGGGGGGTTACGTTCCGAAAACTTACTAAAAATAATATTTAAAAAAAATTCCATATAGGCAAGTTAATTTTTATTAAAAATAAAAATGTATGTATAACACAAAACGAAAAGAAACAAAAAATATTTTCATTTAATGGGACATTAATTTAATAAATTTTTTCCTCATCACTGCTAAGTACAATCAAACGAGGACATGTTTTCGGTTGAACGATGTCACCATCACTTTCAGAACCTTTTTCTTCATTTTGATTTTTGCACCTTCTATGCTCTTTAAAAAATCTGTAATTTTGGTCTGTTTGCTTGTTTTTACAAGGTTATTGTAGATTTCATGGTATGGAGATAGACAATTTTGCTGCTTCCTTTTGAATTTTCGGTTTCTTTCAGCGGAAGGGTCTGCATTAAAAAAATGATTCAAGATTTCCATCTAAGCTTAGGCTTTCTTGCAATTTTATAGAGTTATAAATGAATAAATTATAATTTGTTTATACATTTTCATGTAAAGCCACCATAGTTTATTGTTCCTTCCCGTCATTATTTTAAGATAATTTAGTTTTTAAATGTGTTAAACAAAAAATCATGATATCTAGTGCTTTAGAAGTACAGTGTTCTACAAAGGTTTTCGCAATTTTTTTATCGTGTTAGAGCGAAACCGTGTTACAGGCTGCAGTGTTATACGAGGGTTCCCGCAATTTATCGTATCGTATTAGAGCGAAACCGTGTTGTAAGATGCCGTGCTGTAGGAGGGCTACCAGTACACTGAAGTGCCACAATAAGAGGGTTAGACGATCACTTTCGGAACAATGGTTTTCTCGTAAATGCCTTCGTTCGCAAACTGCTTATATAAAGCGACAGACATTTGTGAATGCATAAAAAGCTGATGGAGCGTTGAGTATGGCAGGCGATCATGATTTAAGTGAATTTTAACGAAGTATGATAGTTGGTGCTCGTGCGATAGGTCATGGAATTTCAGAACTACAGGCAGAGTTTAGAGTTTCAACTTGGACCATTTCAAGGGTGTGCGTCGAATAGAAAAATTCCGGTAAAACATCGAACCTACCGCAATAGTGTGGAAGTCGAAAGACTTTGAATGACCATGACCGGCGTCTTCTGTCGATAATCATATGAAGCGAAAGAAATGTAACATTGGCGCGAATAGCATCGAAATTTAATGTTGGGGCTTATACTAACATCAGCGGACTGTACAACGCTTGCTTCACGATATCGGTCTTTAATAGCCAATGCCCAACAACGTATTAGACAAGTTTCCAAGTCTTTCTGGCACTTTAGCGTATATTCTGAAATAAAAAACTATATTCAGTCAAATAATATAGAAACAATTTATAAGATGTGTTAGAAAGTATAATTTTCACATAATAAAAATAAGTTGTAAATAATTTATTTATTACTGTGCTTAATGGTGGATGGTTTTGAAGAACGAAGTAAACAAAACTGTATTTATAACTAGAATGTGATCGCTAATAACTCTTCCATTCCTCTACAAGTGTGTAATCGTTTTAATAACCATTTATTTTTTCTTATGAACATCTTAAGAATATTCATTAGATTGAGTTGATTAATATTTGATTCGCGCTTATAACCGAGCCGCACTATCATGTAATTAATTAATAGTTGATCTCTAAGAATAGCTGTACTCATCCATCTGTAAAGTCATAAAGAAAAAACATTTAAGGCTCCAATTTCGATTTTAAGGAGCCCTTTTTAAATGAAAATTTTTATACTAATTACTTAATTATAGCAAATTATCAGACCCCATATCATCATATACGCAAACGAACTTAAAACTTAACTACTGTATGACGCCTCTTGATAGTATTCAAAGATTCCTAAAAGTGGTTCATCTTTTTAAAATATGATTATAAAGATATTTATCTGAAATTAACCATAACTGCTGTTTTAGGCAACTTAAATATTGTACTGAACTTTTCATTTATGGCGGCACATCAGTTGATCTCACAGATCCTGATATCTCATGTTAAACCTCCTGTCACAGAGTATTTTCTAACTATGCCTTTACTAAATGTATATTTTTGAATTCTCTTCCCTCCATTATTTTTCAATTGTGTTTAAAACTAGTTTGGAAGAACTAATTAAATGTTTGATTTTGATCTTACAATGACAGATATCATTTTCTTTATGCCGCTCGCCAAGGTTTTCAAAATTTGAAAACCTACGCTTTCTCTACGATAACATCTATGTTAACGGACCACAAAAATTCAAAATTTTGCATTTGTTAGTGTCATATTTGATTTGCCGCCTTAACTAAGAGTCATTGTTTTTGTGACTTATGCCCCCGGCAGGAACATTCAGTCCTGGTGCATAAATGTTTATGGCCTGAGGAATATGGGACCACAAGGGTCGCAGTCCGCAAATACAATTTTGAGAGAGCTTCCCCAGGGGCGACACCTGGGGAGGGTGGGTTCATACCCCTTCCCACCCACATACTACATGGAAGGACCTTCGGGCTATAGATTTAATGTGCTCAATATCGGCGTAGATAAGAAGACATTCAATGACGCCTTTCGGGATTCAAACTGAGCTCCCTCCTTCCGAGGTGCAACGCGTTGTAGCTAAACTGCCTCCGGCCAACCTTAACTAAGTGACTTTGGTTTGCTGAGGTTGTAAGGGTAAAAATGAAAACTTAATATAAATCAAGACATATTATACATTGCTATTCTAATCGAGCGTCTAATTACAGAGTAAGTTCAAAAGCACCACGCCCCCTCCGCCTAAGCGTATCAGTCCCTAAATTAACTACTGATTCCAGATCGCCACGACTGCACACCCGTTTGATTTCAAATCCGCAAGATCGGACACCGGTCCTGCACTTAGCCTCCCCGTGTTAGCGGAGCTCTTCACTCCTCCTTATGCCACATGACACCGTCCGCTCGCGGTCTTACGATGAGAGTCATCCAGGAGACAGTATCAATAAACTCAAATTCCGTGTTTCATTTCCAGTTCTGACGTAGCCACCACCTGTCATCTACATCAACTGTTCAGATTTATTAATTAAATAAATATTCATTTACATACGTCTGTACCAATTAAAGGGTAAATAAAACTGAATGGCATTTAACAGCTACACTACTCAAAAATCCTAACTGAACCGCACCCCCCCAAAAAACAAACAAACAAACAAACAAACAAACAAACCTATAATTGAAGTAATAACGCATATTGTATTGCCATTCTACTCAAGCCTGCAACTCAAAAGTGTGCAAAGAAGGATAGCAACTAACAATTGAATTGTGCAAAAATCCGCACTGGAGGTTAAACTACCTAAATAATCTGTAATTCATATAACAAAAGCAATTTATTGGGATTCCTCACAAGGACACAATTAAAGAGTGTGAATGTTTGAAAGCGACTAACAGCTGAATTATCCAATGATCCTTACAAGAGCTCCCACCATCAAAATAACCTAACGTGTATTCGAAAATCTCTAACCATGGAGCAATAATGTTCTAAACGTGTTTTAGGAATGTTGTTGAAACGTGATTTTACACTAATTCCACCTGCCTGGACGTTCGTTTATTCCTTTCGGATGAAGATAGCTTCTTCGAGAGATATTTTCCCGTTACTACTCAGGTTAAGTTCATTTTTACATGTTGTTTCCTTCAATAAATATATCATCGTTTAGAGTGGCTCAAATTATCCTGTCTATAGTCCCTTATTCTCGTGACCTGAGATGGAGGTTGTGCAATGTAGTACCGAAGTATGGGTTCACAAAAAAAAAAAAAAAAAAGAGAGAGAAGAAGATATGATTGAAATGCCAAGAAAAGGGTGAAAGAGAAATTGACTTAATCATTGATATCAATTCTTAAAAGGGCTGTAAATCAGATATTGGAATGCTCTCACAAAAGATGTTCGGTATTCTTTAATTAATTTTTGTACATCTCTTCATTTTAAGACGCAAATTTTAGATACTTAGTGATATCTTTAAACTATATATGGAAACTATCGATGGATACACAGATATAAATTTCTGTTAATTATAATCAGAGCTAAAACAAATATGAGATGATCCAGAGAAACAGGCAATTTTTAATTAAAGGCACAACATTCAACTTTTACGTGGCAACTATTAATTTCGCTGCAAATAAATTTCGCCACAGGTGGCAATTATTATAAAACACATAACTTTCCCTGTTAATTTCTAAAAACTTAATATAATTCTTGGAGCACTGATTATGCAGCAGTTTACTCGCATGCCCAAAGATTTTGGAGAAAAATAGCACACTCTTCTAAAACTCCACAACCGTGGTATTCGCTCTGAAATCTTTATTCCCATAAATTTCCTGTAATTAAAATCGTGATAATTTTCAAAGGCATTACAGTAACTTCGAATTAAAGTGAAAAGCAAATTACTAAAAAGGCGAAAGATAAGAATTATCTTAAAGGGATACGGAATTACAGATTTTTCTCAGCGAGGCATCTGTCAACTGTTAATTACGGAATAAGTAACATTTATTAGTTTCTCCATGCTTGATGCTAGTTTTTAGGGGTTAACTAACGTCGTTAGTTATGTCTTAATACGTAGTTTGCGCGACAAATGCATATTTTCGGCCGCCAAGAGCTATTACGTATTTAGCTGATGATTTATTCTGAAAATCCTGTTAGCTTTATGCATTAATTATGGCGGCCGACTAGAGATTAATTTTGTTTTCTTGATTCTGAATAAAGCCTTTTTTCTTAATTTACATTTCACAGAAAGATATTTAAAATTTAATGTATTAAATTTTTTGCTGTGTTTAGTTTTCCACATTATAAGATATTAAGGAAAATTTATAGCGTCGGCCGGAAAGAGAAATATAGATTTTGCAGAAATAAAATTTATAAAATTTCTTAATGACCTTTTTCATATTGTAAATATTGTAGCTATTGTAAATATTGTAAATATTGTAAATATTGTTAGTATTGTAAATATTTCAAATATTGCAAATATCGTAAATATTGTAAATATTGCAAATATTGTAAATATTGTAAATATTGTAATTTTCATATAAAATATTACGGAAAATCTATAGCGTCGGCAGGAAACAGAAATATAGATTTTTGCAGAAATAAAATTCATAAAATTTCTTAATGACTTTTTTCATATTGTAAATATTGTACCTATTGTAAATATTTTAAATATTGTAAATATTGTAAATATTGTAAATATTGCAAATGTTGTAAATATTGTAAATATTGCAAATATTGTAAATATTGTAATATTCATCTTAATAAAAGCAAGTGTTTGCGTGTGTGTGTATACGGCCCCCAGGCGAATCTGTGAAACTTACAGCCGTGAAATTTGGCACACGGGTAGTGCAGACTATGGGAAGGTGCACCTCGAAGCCCGAATTTTAAATTTTATTCTAGAAATTTTTTTATTTTATGTTTTGTGGGATATTTTATGTTTTTTTAACTTCAGATTACGATATCTCGGCAAAAAATGATCGTAGAATTTTGATCTTTTTACAATCTAAGACTACAGACATTTCTCCTTCAAACAAGACCTCATATTTTTAAAAATAATTTAAAACACTAATATTTTCATCAAAATATTAAACCCTCTTTTTCGAGAAATTTATGCACTTTTGAGGATCTACGGTCGATGCTCTTCGAGTTTTTATCTTACAAAGAAAATATTTACATCATCTGGAAGATGAAAGCTTTCTCATTCATATAAACCTCCTTTCAAGTCTCTATCTTAAAATTTCGATTTTTAATTGAATTTTAAAGAACGATACTGCAACACAAATTTCCTGCTTGGTTCTTCAATCGCGGAATTGAATGACGAAATTTCTCCCCTTGGATTGTAAGCGATTGAGTCATTCAATTATGTTTTGTGGGATATTTTATGTTTTTTAACTTCAGATTACGATATCTCGGCAAAAAATGATCGTAGAATTTTGATCTTTTTACAATCTAAAACTACAGACATTTCTTCTTCAAACAAGACCTCATTTGTTTAAAATCATTCTACACAAAATCCTAAAGCTATCGTTCTGCACAAAATCCTAAAGCTATCGTTCTGCACAAAATCCTAAAGCTAATATTTAAACTAATTTTAGCTTTTCATTGTGGAAATTTTTTATGTTAAAACATGTTAGCAAAGTATTACATATGCATTATTTTGTACGTCAAATATAGTTGCACATTAATTTTATAGAAATTTATGGAATGACTTTCTTAAGTAGCATGATTTATTTTTTCTCGATGATATCTTTTTCTTAATTGTCATATTTTGAGAACATAACTTTTTTAAATTAAAAAAAAACACAAATAACAGTTTAGGTTAATAAGATTTATTGTCAAGAATTATATTTCACATGATTGGACAAGCCACAGGTCAAGAAGTGTTGAAATTAATGGAGGTAAGGTTAATTTTTTTTACATGCAGTAATTTTTTCATGTCCTGATAAATGATTCATAAATTAGAATCGATAGCTGATTTATACCTCATTTTTATTTTTAGAATTTAACTTCTTACTTCTGTTTTAACTATCCTTTCTATTTTACCATCGTGTTTTGTTTTGCTATTATTGAAGTGTGTAAAATGTTTTTCACTGCTTACTACGATTTAAACTTTTTTTTGTATTATTGGCATGAGCATATCTGGCCGCAGCCTGTACTTTTTATTCATACTGTGTTATTTATACTGTTATTTTTTCTACGTTATTTATATTGTATTTAGTTTTGAAATTGATTTGGTATTGTTTACTTTTCAGCTTTTTCCGAATGATTTTCCGAATCTTTACCCCGGAAAGAGAAGCGAGACTGGAAGAAATCAGACAACATCAGCAAAGAATAGTTGGACAAAAACCACAGGATCATCATGATTTGTTAGCAAGAGTGTTTCATCAAAAACAAAAATCACTTATGAGTCTCATCACAAAGGCAAAGATTTTTGGAGAAGTTAGGTGTCATATGTACACCATAATTGCAGTTTTGGCTGATTTAAACTCTGTATTCTCACATTTTGATGCCCTTGTAGCAGTAGTGGATTACATGGTTAACTGGAGTTACTCATTTTGTTCCATTTTAAAGGACTTAGGCTGTGGTTCATATGGGAATGGTGTTTAGAAACATACGGCATATGAGACAGATATTACGGATCAAATAATAGCCAAAGATGACACCACTTCAGTCAGTTGTCACAAAACAACTGTCTCTGTACACATGTTGCATAAGTGTCCTCTACGCCAGGGCTTCTTAAACTGTGGGTCGCGACCCCCCTGGGGGTCGCGAGACTACTGAAAGGGGGTCGCAAAGATCTGATACTTTTCAATCATTATAAATAAAATTTTAAAATTAGTATACACACTACGTACAAATATAAATACAAATAAAAATCATACAAAATACTAGTGTAGTTTTATTATAACTATTTTTTGAAAAAAGTGGCAATGCAAAACTGTTATGTAGGGCCTATAAATGAAAATATGGAAGTAGCATTTAAAATAATAAATACAACGCGCTCCTCGATTTTCAACTGAACGTTCGACATTGATGTCTGGCCGCCGGCGTCAGTGTTTGCAAGATAACTTAGTGATTATAAGTACCCAGACGCCGCGTCGCCTTACAGCTTACACATACAATACGGAAGCATAATCAAGCTAGGCTAGGCGAATCGGCATATTATTTTTATGAAAGAATAATAAAAAAAATTAAATGAAAGCTTCTTTTTCGGCGTCTTTGTGATACGGTGCCTTTGTGCGCTGCACACTTTGAACACGCCATGCGTCGGGGTTGATCTGATCGTAATTTGTTGTCATTGCACTGGTAAAGATTCGAGTGTAGTTATTTTTCTGTTTGTACTTCAGTTTGGACTCAGCTTTGTCTTCGTAGTGACATGTGTGTATTTACTGTGTAATTTTCAGTTGGTGTTTTTAATTATTACGTTAAAGTTCAACTACATTTTGTTTAATTATTTATTATTATTTAACCATCATGGATAAATGGCTAATTAAAATTCCAACTAATAAGTCTGCCACGCCGTCACAACCAAGTTGCAGTGCTTCAAATCCGACTTCTAGCAAAACAAAAAAAAGAAAATATGACGAATCATATTTGCAGTATGGCTTCACATGCTCTTCTCACAACAATGAAGAACAACCAGTGTGCTTAATTTGCAAAGAAGTTTTGGCTGCAGAAAGCATGAAACCGTCAAAACTGCAACGACATTTGAATACTAAACATGCAACGTTATCAAAAAAGCCAATAGAATATTTTGAGCGTCTTTTGCAAACATCAAATAAAGAAAAGAACACTTTGGAGAAGTATGTTACTTTGAATGATAAATATCTATTGGCATCGTATGAAGTTTCGTATTTGATAGCAAAAACGAAAAAGCCTTTTACTATTGGAGAGCAACTTTTACTACCTGCAGCTATAAGAATGTCTGAAATTGTTCATGGAAAACAGTATGCTGCTGAAATTAGTAAAATTCCATTATCAAATGACACTGTGTCCAAAAGAATTTCAGACATTAGCAATGATCAATTTCAACAGCTTCTTATGAGGCTTAAAGACAGCTCAAAGTTTGCAATACAACTGGACGAGTCGACAGACATTTCAAAAATAGCACAGTTGTTACTTTTTGTAAGATATATTTATGAGGGAAGCATTCATGAAGATATACTGTTTTGTCGTCCTCTGGAAGGTCATACTCGTGGAAAAGATATATATAAAAAAGTAAATGAGTTTTTTGAAAAAGAAGGATTAAATTGGAAAAATTGTGTTGGTGTGTGCACGGACGGTGCTGCAGCAATGACCGGACAAGATCTTGGTTTTACAGCATTTGTTAAAGCTGGAAATGATCATATTACATTTACACATTGTATGATTCACCGAGAGGCACTTGTTGTTAAAAAAATTGCACCAGAATTAAACACTGTGTTTTTTGATGCAGTCAAAATCATTAACTTTATTAAAAGTCGAGCACTTAATAGTCGATTGTTTAAAAATTTGTGCATTGATATGGATTCGGATTATACAAGTTTATTGCTACATGCTGAAGTTAGGTGGCTATCAAGAGGTCGAAGTTTGAAACGATTATTAACTTTAAAAGATGAAGTTCTTATATTTCTAACAGAGCAAAATTCTAATTTGGCCGATTATTTTCATGATAATTTATGGCTTCTCAAGCTATGCTATTTGGCAGATATTTTTGATAAAATCAATGATATGAATTTATCAATGCAGGGAGTCTGCGTTAATATGTTTATGTTAAAAAATAAACTTGAGGCTTTTGTTAAAAAAATTCTTATATGGAAGAACAGAGTGGAAAGTGGATCGCTCGAAATGTTTCCATTTACTGACGAGTATATAATTAGTAACAATATTTCAAAAAAAGATACTCCTATAACAAAAATTATAGTTAATCATTTAAAGGATATGGAAGTTTACATGCATAGGTATTTTCCCAATGATATCGATACACAACAATGGATTTGCAATCCATTTTCAATTGAAATGGAAGAAATTAATTTTTTAAACTTCAAAGCACAAGAAGAATTTGCCGAATTAACAAGTGATACTACCTTGCGACTCAGATTTTCTCAAGTGCCTGTGCATGAATTTTGGATAGAAATCAAATCAGAATATCCCCTACTATCGGAAATGGCAATGAATAAATTACTGCCATTTTGTACAACATATTTATGTGAATCAGCCTTTTCCACATTAACTTACATAAAATCAAAATACCGTTCAACTTTAATAAACGTTGAAAATTTATTACGATCTGCAATAACTCAAATTGAGCCTAGATTTAATTATTTGTGTAAAAATAAACAATCACATCCGTCACATTAATATTGTTTGATGTTAATAATATGTTTTTATTAAAAAAATTGTTACAAAAGTTTATTTTTTCTATTGAATATATAGATATAGTTTTATGTTTTCTTATAAAAAAATTGTTACAAAAGTTTATTTTTTCTATTGAATAAATATATATATAGTTTTCATTAGTTTCATTAGTTTTCATCATGTCATTCTATTTATTGTGTTTTATTACGACCGATATCCCGTCAACGTTTCCAATTATATATATGTGAAATGAATGGGTACGTATTCTTTAATCCTTATTTTATTTACATTGTAAAATAGTGCGATATTACATCTACATCTACGGTTAATATATATTTCATTATATGGAGGAGGGGGTCGTTTAAAATTTCCTAAGCTTGAAGGGGGTCGCTATATAAAAAAGTTTAAGAAGCCCTGCTCTACGCGATTTCTTTATTCGGGAATGGCGTTTAGAAACATACGGTATATGAGGCAGATATTACGGATCAAATAATAGCCAAAGATAGCAAGTGTCAATAGACAATGCGTGGATTGTCCCGTATTGCGCTCTACTAACCGCAATTTTCAATGCTCATATAAACGTAGAGTACTGTAATTCAGTTTTGCGTGTGAGTGGAACACTGGTGTGTGGTTTTCAAATGATTTTAGCTTTTACTGGAAATTAGCAGGACATTAGCTTCCAAAACAGTAATCGTTTGGAAAGTTTTTATTTATATACACAACTCACTACCATAATACTCTTAAAATTTATATTTTAACGCATTTCGGTTACTGCTGTTGTTTGTAAACACACGATCTTCATTGCCATGCTCATTTCAGAAATTTCTCATTGAGACGATGCTCATTTAATGCGTGTTTTCAAAAGTGAAATATACCATGTTCTGTAAATGCCCCGAAAATATTTCTATACTGGAGATGTAGACAGATTAAAGAATTTAAGTAAACTTTTGTGTAATTTATTCATTTGTGTGTGTTTAATTATTTAAATTAATAGATCTATATTTTTTAAACGTTTTATTCTTGCATTCTTTTAGGGGTTTATAGTGTTGCGTGTGAGTGGAACACTGGTGTGTGGTTTTCAAATGATTTTAGCTTTTACTGGAAATTAGCAGAACATTAGCTTCCAAAACAGAAATCGTTTGGAAAGTTTTGAATTTAATTTATTAAATGCTGATCACGAGATTTCTTTTCTTTTTGTGATACTTTAAATTAATTTTGCTTGACGTGCATAACAACGAAATTAATTGACAAAGACGATATTAAAATACAGTAAAAGATAAAATTTAACCACTAGACTAATTGAGATTTAAATTTTTAAAAATTTAGTTCAAATTAGTATGTTTTATGGATATTGAATCAAATCTATATATAAAACTGTAATTTACTCTCAAAATATGCTTCACCATGATGATAAATAAGTCCCAAGGTCAAACTTTAAAATATGCTGGTGTACATTTACGAGAAAATTGTTTCTCCCACGGTCAGTTTTACGTAGCTTGCTCACGCGTAAGTTCGCGGACGAGCCTGGTAATATTAGTTCCGCCCAATGAAGAAACAAAATATATTGTTTATAAGAAAATCCTCTAAAAAGCAATTTCATTACTTTTTCATTGTAATTATCCTAAAATGTACCCCGTAGCGAAGCACGGGTATTCAGCTAGTATAAAATATTAGGGAAAACCTATAGCGCCGGCAGGAAAGAGGAATATAGATTTTTGTAGAAATAAAATTAATAAAATTTCTGAATGACCTTTTTCATATTGTAAATTTCTGTCTGCTTGTAAATATATAATGGGCTAATTATTTTTAATACTTAAATATGTAATAAATTGGGCAGGGTAATAAAAATTCGGTCGACGGTATTTACATTAAAAGAAATTGATAATAATTTAGTGTAAATATTTCAATTTCGTGAATCCGAAAATAAATATAAAATTACCGTGGGACAGAAGGGGTATTACCGTAACATAATGCACTTAAGTAGCAGTTTTAATATGAATTGTATGTACCAGACGAGGAGCTCTAGCCCCTTTTTGCTAATGGCAAAAATGCCGTCAATTAAGCTGTATAGTTTGGATGGCACAATTCGGCCACATTTGAAACATCTTGCTGTTAATGTACACATTTTCCCTTTCTGTGCAGAACTGTGGTTTTTGAAAACAGTATACTAACCATTTTATGCTCCTTAATATAGTTATCCCCTCCTCGATTATTTAAAAAAAACAGGTAATAAAAACAAATGCCTTGATACTTAGATGCCACTATTTGGATACTGTTCGCTTCTATTTTTAGCCCTTTAAAACTCACCCATATCTCTAATCAATAAGCTCGATAAAAAGTGCGTATGTTGTAAAAATATAAAAATATGGATAAATAGCGATAAATTTTTGCGACTATACCATTACGCAAATTATACCACCACTCTCTCTCACTCCCACTAGTTCACGTTAGATATAAATATATACAGACATATTTTGAGTAAAATATTATCTAAACAAAGAAAATAGGTAAATTTAGGAGTTATAAAGTGAAATACAAACGAGAATCTAGCCAGGTAAAAATATTTCGTCTATTTCCATAATATCCCCAAAGTAAGAGAATAATAAGACATTTTCATTACATCTGCTGATGTGAGTTTTACCGTAGGAAATATTTTATGTAATATATTCTATCCTATATACTCTATTTCTATTATGTACTATATTCTATATTATGTAATATATTTAATCTATGTAATATATTCTATCGTTTGACTTCTTTTCGATAGTTATAAATATTAGGCGCTTTCAGACAACAGGGCAAAATATGCCTTTACAGCAGCTGCCAGTTAGCTAACAATTGTCCCTGTAATTTTTCTGTAGCATATTATTATAAATATCAATTTTAGGCATTTGGGATTTACTTACAGAGATACATTGCATATATAACTCTTTGGCCGGGAGAGGAACTTTGTTTATTTTTTTGAAAACAAGGCTTTCAGAATTTGTTTTAAGGTTGTTATGTTAATTTTAAGATGCCGTTCTTTACAAATTAATTGTACTACTCAACTTCGGTATAAATAATGGTGTGTGTTGTTCTTAGCATATAGTTCATTTAGGATTAGAACTACTCCAAAATGATTTGGTTCTTTGTGGCTTCAATAAACGAGCTCATAATTTGACCACTTCAAAGTGTGAAATCTCACTTCATGTAACTCAGTCCATACGCAGTGAAGAGACGCGAATGGAAACAGACCGGGAAAAGTTTGAAATTCTATTTTGCGAAATTTTTACAGTGAATTACTAATGAAAACTTTTTAGAAATTATTTATATTATGAGCTAATACAAGTAATTTATATCTGTTAATATAAATAGTTCATGGTATGTGTTGTTCTTAACATATAATTCATTAAGGATTCGTGTTACTCCAAACAGATCTGGCTCTTTATGGCTTCAATAAATGAGCTCATATTTTGACCACTTCAGTGCGTGAAATCTCACTTCATGTAGCTCCCTCCATACTCAGTGAAGATAGCAACGTGAAGAGACGCGAATGGAAACGGGCCGGGAAAACTTTGAAATTCTACTTTGAGAACTTTCCACAGTGAATTGCTAATGAAAACTTTTAGGGAACTATTTATAGTATGAGCTATATGTGAATAATATACAGATACTAATATAAATAGTTCATGGCAACGCGAAATCTCACCTCATGTAGCACACTCCATACGCAGTGAAGATAGCAAAGCGAACAGACGCGAATGAAAACAGACCGGGGAAACTTTGAAATTCTACCTTGCGAAATTTTCACAGTGAAATGCTAATGAAATCTTTTATGGGCGACGATTGCTCTTCCTCTAATTTAAGGCCCTCCTCGAAAACAAAAATTTCGACCCACCCCCTTCCTTCGAATGCCCGTTGAAATATTGTTCTCCGTTGGATTACCGATTAAGAGCATAATAGGTTCATCCCTAGAACTGAATATTTTCCGGGTGATTTGTGCAGTTATCATGCTAATTTGTTTTGTGGCACCTTCCTGCTATCTAATGAGCCCTGGGGTTTGGGGAGGAGTAAAAGTATTAAGTTTCAGAGGAGAGAAACTCAATGCGAAATTGTTTAAGCGTTTGGCATCACTAACTTCTAACGACTGTTGTTGCTGGTGCTTTTCGTTTAATTTTTGGTAGTTACATTTATATGCGATGTCCAAAAAAAAGGGGGTAAATATTTTTAACATAAATTTATGGCATGTGTACTTAATTATATATTATTTTTGTGGTTTCAAGGAAAGTATTTGCATCTGGAAAATTTATCTCTGGAATTATTTTAAATAAGATATAGCTGAAATTTTAATTAAGAAATATTACCATCTGTGCTTAGAAAATTTATCTCTCTTTATATATATATATATATATATATATATATATATATATATATATATATATCATAAATGATGTATATTAAAATGTGAATTAGGAAAGTTAAGACGAATTATTAGATTTATTTTGTCTGTTTGCTCGTTTCTAGCTTTGGAAGTTTATCTGTAATTTCCTTTTATCAGATTTTTACTTTTATTCGTTGCTATATAATGCGTTTATTATCAAAACTGAAATATATATATTCATGAATATAGTACAAAGTATTTTAAATGCATGAATTAATAATTTGTTTCAGATTTTTCCGTTTATCAGTTTCACTTTCGGTTATGGTATTTAACATTAGTCCATTTTCATACCAATTAATAATAACAGATAATTCACTAATTTACTGAAGCTTTAAACTTTATTGAAGTAATTATTTATATTAGCTGAAAGCATTCTTTTTAACAATTTAGTAATTTTTTTTAGCTTGTATCAGGTTTTTTTACCTTGCATGATTCAAAAATAAATATTATTTTTATATGATTACGTATATGTTATTTTTTTATGCAACATGATAATTATATTCTTATTTATATATTTTTATATATCCTAATTGACATTTCTGGGAGTTTATTTACCCCTTTTTTCTAATTTATACCACTGATTTCGACTCAAATGCTTTACAGACGTGTCTAAAAGTTTTTGTTTATTTTTTCTCAATTTGTTTTTATTTTTTTCTATTAATATTCCCCCCTTTCTTCAATAGTCTGTGTGATTTTCTGGCTTTTATTTTTATTTATTGCTTATTGCGTACTCATTAAATAACTTTTCCCCGTTTTTGTTCATCTTTTTATACTGTTTTTCTATTTTTCTAAGTTTACTTCTCGGTTTGTTTTTCTAGTCGTCTGTTCATAATTGCGGATGATTTTTTTCTTTCTTTTCTTTCAAACTTTCTTCTTCTTTGAAAGCTGAAATTATTTTTTCTTCCTTTTTGTTTTCCTTTAAACACCAGAAACTTTTAAAATAAAGTAAAAGAAAAAATCTGTTACAACGAATTGTTCAAAACTCAAATTTAGTTATTTTAAGTGTAAATAATTCAACCTTACTTACAGTTAAGTAAATAGCAACAAAAATTTAACTGAAAGCAGAAAGTTCATAAATCAAAATTTCATGGCCGTAGAAAAAATATCTATAGCGAATGAACAGGTGGAAATTAAAGCAGAAATTCTATAACCGAAAATTACTGAAAGAAAAATAACACGTAGCAAGTGAAATAGTAAAGTTTCTCTCTCTCTCCCTTTCTCTCTTTATTATATATATATATATATATATATATATATATATATATATATATATATATAAAACTTTTCCCGGTCTTTTTCCATTCGCGTCTCTTCACTGCGTATGGACTGAGTTACATGAAGTGAGATTTTATATATATATATATATATATAAAATGCTCGTCTGTTTGTTTGTCCGCTGTAGAATCATAGACTGTTTCACCCACCGGGACCAAATTCGGCGCAGTTAATGTTTAGGACCTTAGAGTCTTAACGCAGCAAAAACGAAATTTGGGGCTTAATTAGTTTTTTAAAAATTAAGTTTTTAGTGATTTTTTGTGCCCCTAAGAGGTGAGCGTACCACTTAAATGTGGATACAGCATCTTCACCACAACACTTTATTCACCAAGAAGAGTATTTCTGCACGCTAAAAGATGGGTGCTGTGTTATCAATGAAATTCGATGCGTGGGGGAGAAGAGCGTTGGTCTGGGGGTGACGGGGGGGGCGAAGTGTTTATTTTATTTTTCTTACGCTTAGTGGAGTCGTGGGTCTAAAAAGGTTGAGAACCGCTGCTTTAGACAATTTTAGACAATGGTGTTCAAACTAATAGAACTTAATAATGTTTGGAAAAAAAGGAAGAAAAAAAGAAAAATTAAGTTTTGTCCCACGGCCAGTTTTTGGAAGCCTTCTGTTGATCTAAATATATTAATCGTTTGAGGATCATAAAATGGGAAGAACTTTAAGAGTTCTACAGGTTTTCCCCCTAAGTTCCCGAAACAGAGTTAACATACGATATGTATTTGAATTACTTATCCCGTGAAATCATATAAGATAAATCTTTTAGAGTTTTGGGTTTTTTTTTAAGCAGTGGGAGGAAAAGCTCTTTAAACAGAGAAACATAACGGCACATAACTTTCATTCCGAACTATTAGTCCATTAGTTACATTGTCGCGTAGATTGTAGTCGTATGGATTGAACACACACGTAGAGGGAATACAACGCTGTTTATTAGCACACAACACTTAGCTGATAGAACTCAGAACTGAACTCACAGGTTGAGCTACTTGCTCTTTCATCCATCAACAGAATATTCTGGAACGCCGTTCCAGGAAATTAAAGAATGTTCTAGCAACTTCTAGAACTAACAGAAATAGAATTAGAATTAAATTAAATTAAATTAATGTAGAGCTTCGAACCGGGGAACTCTTGCTCAGCAGTCCGGTGCGTTGACCATTCAGCAACAGAGTCTTTGACGGGAAAGGCTTTAAGCGGCATTGCTCCCTCCTTAGAAGAACAGCGTCCCGCTGTCCTAGGCTGCCTAACTGCTAGCAACTTTTGATCTGGAACGTGTCTGTGGTCCAGTGTAATCATTCTTTACATTGGTAGGCGGATCCTCTTCACAATGGCCGTCTTCAGATGTTGAAGAATCACCATTCGGATGTTGTGCTTGTAATTCAGGGTCGTAGTAAGGCTTCATTCTAAGAACATGGACGGTGTCTATCGTTTTCCGGCGTCTTGATGTTGGCTCATAGTCTTGGACTTCGTAGGTTACGTCAGATAATCGTCGTAACACCTGGTATGGTCCGAAGTATTTTTTAAGCAGTTTCTCGGACAAGCCTACTTTCCGAACAGGCGTGAAAATCCATACTAAATCTCCAGGTGAATAGGACACCACCCTGTGCTTGGAATTATAACGCCGACGGTCCTTTTCTTGCGCCTCTAGGGTTCGTAGTCTGGCTAACTGCCTTGCCTCTTCGGTTTTCACGACAAGATGCTTAGTATAGTCGTTCTCCACGTCAGGGAAGAAGGGGAAAAGAGTGTCGATCGTTGTTTCGGCTTCTCGGCCATGAAGTAAATAGAAAGGTGTGAATCCGGTTACATCCTGTTTAGCGGTGTTGTAAGCGAAGGTCACAAACGGCAGTATCTCGTCCCAGTTTCTCTGTTCTACGTCTACGTACATGGATAACATGTCGCCTAGTGTTTTGTTGAATCGCTCAGTAAGGCCATTGGTCTGGGGATGGTAGGCTGTCGTCATTGGATGACTAATGTTACACAACCGGATGATATCTGAAACAAGTCTTGATTGAAACACTTGTCCTCGATCGGTGATGATAACTCGGGGCGCTCCATGTTTTAGAAGTATATCTTCGACGAGGAACCTCACTAATTCCGCAGCTTCAGCAGTTTTCAGGGCTTTTGTAATAGCATAGCGACTCAAATAGTCGGTGCAGACTACGATCCATGTATTTCCCGTGGTCGAATTTGGAAAACGCCCAAGGAGATCTATCCCAATGAGATGAAATGGCGCAACAGCAGGCGGTATAGGCATTAGATGACCCGGTGGCTTCTGTGGAACGGCTTTCCTACGCTGGCATTCCCGACAGTGCATGACATATCGTCGCACATTTCGGTAGAGCCCTGGCCAGTGAAACCGCTTCCTTATTCTGTCGTACGTTTTGACGAATCCTAGATGTCCGGCCGTGGGTGCGTCATGGAAACATTGAAGATTGTCTTGACGTAGATGCTTTGGAATGACAGAAAGCCATTTCTTGCCGGTTGGATCGAAACTCTTTTTACATAGTACGTCTTCAATCAGCTCAAATTCTCCTTTCACTGTTTCGCCATTTCCTAGAGTCCGTATTAACTCCGCAAGTCTTGGATCTTTTCTTTGTTCGTCAGCAACGTTAGCAAAATCTATAGCGGCGATGACTTCCGATGGTATATTGTCTTCTTCCAATGGATTTCGGGACAAACTATCAGCGTCCTTGTGTTTCTTTCCGCTCTTGTAAACAATCGAGATGTCATACTCTTGTAGTCGCAAGGCCCACCTCGCAAGTCTTCCCGAGGGATCCTTTAGATTAGTTAGCCAACACAGCGAATGGTGGTCTGTTACGATTGAAAAGTGTTTGCCGAAGAGGTATGGTCTAAACTTGTGAACAGCCCATACGGCGGCAAGGCATTCTCTTTCAGTCGTGGAATAATTTTTCTCTGCTTTGGTTAGTGTCCGCGAAGCATAGGCAATAACTGTTTCTTTTCCATGCTGTATTTGAACCAAGACTGCTCCAATACCATAGCCGCTGGCGTCCGTTCGCAATTCTGTTTCGGCGTTTTCGTCGTAAAGTCCCAGTGTTATAAAGACTCATGGAGTATATCCATTAATATTCAGGTCTTTATAACTGTCTCTCATAACTGCCATACATTGGCAGAAAAGAAAAATGATTTATTGCCAAAAAAGGCGATGCACGCCAAATCTGGTGTATTGAGCCTGTATTGCGCAGGCGCGAAGTAGAGCTTGGCGCAGGTCAGGCTAGCTTCGAAAAGTAGCGGGAGACAGCCCTTGGACCGGTAGGAGGTTGGTGACCTTTAGGAGCGACTATGGGTGACCGGGAGTGTGGTGAGAGGCATAGCCTAGTATAAGTATTTACCTTTTTATTATGTTTAATTAAAATAAACTTCTTATTTGCTCCTTAAACCCCTTGTCTGTAATTTAATTTACTGTAGTAGATATTGTTTCCTAGGTATGAATAATTTGAGTATTGTAATATGCTTAGCACGTGGGTCAGGCTATATGTAGGGTTAAATATTTTCTTGCTAAGCTAAGTGCTGTTAACCTAAAGTAAATACTCTACTTAATCCATGTTACCTGAGACAACCTATCTGGGTAATCTTTCATGTCGCATTGTTACTTGAAGTTAATTCTGTAACTTAATTGAATACACAACGCATTTCATGTTTCACCTTTTTTGACTGGCTTAACTATTCGCTAATTTGCTACCACTTGTTCCGATACGGCTTCCCAATTGGAGTCGTAATTTCTCGGCTTCACAACATTTGGTACCGGTTGACCAGTCCTTAAAATTAATTTAATATTTAAGGGTATTTGTCTCATTTAACGGTAACATTTTTTTAATTCCTTAACCTATGTGAGTAATGAAAAAATGCATCTGCTTAGTATTCCCCCTGATTATAATGTTGTTCTCTTTATTAATAAGTAATATATGTATGTTAATAATGCTAAAATTTCAGTCATTTTGCTATTTCTGTACCACATGATGCATTTTTTTATAATAGAGCATGAACGAAGCTATGTGTTTGTTATGTGCAATTATTTAATTATACAGTGATTTTATGAATATCTGAGTATTTAACATTGAATATTATTTAAGATTGGAATTTGTGTTATATTGATTGATTTTTTATGTGTAAAGGATATATTTTATTGCTTTTTGAATTACAATTATTGATTTTAAACTTCATTATTGATATGAATTCATTTAATATAAAGTGTTAATTATGTTTCATTCATGCAACCTATCATATATATGAGTTCATATAATATTTCTGACTGATAAGTGACATTTATGCTGAAACTTTTTTAATGCTAATTAAGCTATGGTGAACTCAAGCATAATATTTGAAAAGTGTATTATTGAATAGTATCCTAATTTTGTGTATACATAACTTTTAATATACTTCTTTTCTAAATTATATCCATAATTCGTTACATTTTGTCATTTGCTGGTTCATGTTATCTCCAATGGAATTTTTGTCTTGCATTTTATGATTCACTGCATTCTGCAATTTTTTGTTTACACGTTGAATGTGTAAAACTCAAGTTATGTTATCTTTTATGTAAACTCTGAGAAAATTTTAGTCCAGTTCTTTTACTTTTTGCTTTCTTGGACATGGCTAGCGAGGTAGACAATAGATTCAATGTAACCATTCAACCTTTTGAAGGTGATGGAGAATTATTGTCATTTTTCTCTAAGCAAGTCAGGGACTTAGAGAGAGTAAATAATTGGTCAGATGCTGAAACATCTATATTTATCAGGTCGAAATTGGTAGGGCCTGCTCTAAAGTATGTCATAAGTAATTCTGAGTTGTTGGACACAGAAGATCATGAAATTTTGTTGCAAGGGTTGAAATCCTTCTTTGATCCTAATCATTCTGTAAACACTGCCTTATTGCACCCTCAAAACACCATAACTCTTTTACCTGCTGAATCTATTAGAAATCTGGCACACAGAATTTCAGTTCAGGTTTCAAAATTACATCCCTCTGTTAAGAATCCTGATGCCCTTAATGAGATAAAATTTGTCGAGTTAATTAAGGCTGTCCCTCAGAGTATTAAGGTACAACTATTAAGTGAAAACATAAAATGTTTCCAGGCTGCAGTTGATAGAGCTGATACTTTGCAGCAATTAGAATCTTACAGCACTTCAGCCCAGTCTGTGGGTAGTACTTTGCAGTTGCAAGAGCTGATCGCTGAAATTCAGGTTATCAAAGAACAGCTCAATTCACTGAATATGACTAAGAACCAAATAAATGCTATTCAATCATCCTCGACTTTGTCATGTGACACTGAATGCAATGAATATATGCAAACACCTTGTTCTTCAAATGAGTCCAGACAGAAGGTTTCAAAGACTGTCTGTCAACATTGCTATAAGACAGGTCACACTTTTGCAAAATGCTATAAGTTTCAAAAAGATTTTCGTAGGGAGCAATCATCTTCTGGTCCAAATAATAGAAGCAGGCAGTTAAATAACTCTACTAGGCAGAACTCACACACTGTGAGGAACTCGAATCTAAATCCTGAGGCCTCTTCCTTTGTTTATGATTCTTCTAACCCTGCAGTGAGACAATCTAATGCTGATGTACCTTCGTCTCTCCAGTATTCCTCATCAGCCAATGTTAATAGTCCTAATTATGACCTTTATATTCCTAATTATGTCAATCATAGTGATTTGGTACAACAGTGCTCAAATTTTTCTGTAAATAGTAGAGGTACTGATAATCTTAATGTGCAGTGTAATAATAATGTTCAAAGTTTTTCTTCTGTTGGTTGTCAAACTTCTGCTGCTATCAAAATTATGAACTCCACTGCTACTCAGTGTGAGATCCCTGTTAATGATAATGCATTGCAGGCTAATAGCAAAATTGTCATCGAAAGGATATGTAGTGCTCAAACTTCTGCTAAATTACCTATGGTTAATATAAAATTTCCTCAAACAACTATTATTGGATTAATTGACACAGGTTCTTCTATCTCGTTGCTCGACCAGTCATTTTTCCACATGAACAAACAATCTCTTAATTATAAAAACATTTCTAGACAGGTGTCTATATCAACCATCAACTCTTCTGTCAATTTCTCTTCATGTATCAATTTATCTTTCAAACTTGAGAAGAAATTCTTCAAACATCCTTTTTTGTTACAAATTTGAATGATAAGTCTTTTTCTGCCATAATTGGTTATGATTTTCTTACTAAATTTCATGTGGATATTTCAAATTCGCAAGCTTCCATCACATTTGATGATATGGTCATTCCTTTTATTGATTCTGAAAATCAAGGTGTACATTCTCATGTTGTTGTAAATGCTCAGAATGCTACTCTTGTGTCTAAAACTATAATCAAACCAAATTCTTCTTCCTTTGTTAAAATCAGTGCTCCAATAATCAATTCAAATTCTGATTTATTCTTTGAACCTGTTGTTAAAAATCCAAATCTGTTAGTTCATCCATCCATTATTGCAAATAATATATCTGTTGATGAGCAACCAGATTCTATAAGTGATAATAGTTCAACTCCTGCTACTCAACAATCCTCTAAAGTGATTAAGTCATTTATTTTAATTGAAAATTTGTCCAATAAGCCAGTTCATGTTAACAAAAATGCTGTGTTGGGTCATGTGTCTTCTTTAGATGAGCAGTTATCTGTTTCTCATGCTCGAACTACCTCAGTCAGTGAATCTGTAAATCTTATTACTGCATCTCCTGAAATATTAAATTTAAGAAAGTCAGAATTTAATCTTAATGACTTTAAGCTTTCCCATTTGAATCCTGGAGAAATTTCTCAAATGTCACAACTGTTGAGCAATTATGCCACAGCTTTTTCTTCGTCGTCTAAGTCTTTAGGACACACTGATCGTGTGATTCCAAATTTGAATTTTGATCATGACTTCCCTCTTAAGACTCTTCCATTTCCCATTCCTCAGTCTTTGCAAGCTGAGACTAAAAAGCAAATTGATGAACTTGTGGAGGCAGGTATCATTGAGAGAACAATCTCTGATTGGGCTTGCCCAATATTGCTTGTTAAAAAGAAGCAATTAAACTCTTCTGCTCCACAAAAGTTCAGACTTGCTTTGGATCTACGTCTCATTAATCAAATAATTAAGAATTCATCTTATCCTTTACCTAAGATTAATGACATAATTTCTAATATAGCTCAGTATCGCTACTTCACCACCTTGGACTTAAAAAGTGCTTACCATCAAATTGACCTACCTGAAAAATTTCAAGACCGCCTGAGTTTCACTTCCATGTGGGGTCAGTTTAAATATAAACGTTTAGTTTTTGGACTGCGTAGTGCAGCATCCTTTTTCCAAGCTCTAGTCGATACTCTCATTGAGGAAACCAATGAGTTGGGTATCTTTGCTTATCAAGATGACATTGTCATCTGTGCGAATTCCTTTCAAGAGTCTTGTCAGAAATTAAAAGCTCTGCTTTCTGTTTTTACTAAAAATAATATTACTGCTTATCCTCCAAAGTGTTCATTCCATCAAACTGAAGTAGACTACCTAGGTTTTAAAGTGTCGCAGAACACTATAAGTCCAATTTCTTCTAATATCATAAAGGTGACTTCATTTCCAACTCCAAAAACTAAAAAACAGTTGAAACGTTTCCTAGGTGTTTGTAATTATTATAGACACTTAATTCCACGTTTTTCCAATTTGGTTGCTCCTCTGGTGTCAATGACTTCTATGTCTGTACCTTTTAATTGGACTGATGAAGCTTCTAATGCATTCCAGGCACTACAAAAGATTTTCTTTTCTTCGCCTTTTATCAGGCAACCTAATTTTGATAACACTTTTTATGTTAATACTGATGCTTCCAAAGAAGCAATTTCTGCAGTGCTATTACAAGACTTTGATGGTCAACTATTGCCTGTCTCTTACTTTAGTAAATCAGTAAATAAAGCTGAGAGGAATTATCCTGCTCTCAAGTTAGAACTCATGGCTATAGCAAAAGGTGTGCAATCCTTCAAACAGTACTTGTATAATAGAGAATTTTTTGTGTTATCAGATAGTAAACCTCTTATGCACTATAAGAAAACAACTTCTCCTGCATCCATCACCACAAGATGGTTAATGTCTCTATCTGAGTATTCTTTTAAATTTATTCATGTCAGTGGAACTTCTAATGTGTTACCAGATTATTTTTCTCGTACACCTAATGTTATAACCCAAGACCTTAATACCAATGCTAATTTAGTTAATTCAAATCAAATTTTACCTGTAGTTACTTTGGATTCTGAGGAACCTGCTCAGTATGATAAAGTACTTAATAATAATAATAGTAATGTGTTGTATGGTAATAGTGATTCTATAGAGGTAGATAATTCACCTCATAAGGTATCTCATGTAAATGCTATAAATAATGTCAATAGCAATAACACTTGTATTTCTACTCATGTTGTAAAGCCTAGTTCTTGCTCTAACTCATATTTTTCTGTACCTGATAATACCCATGCTAAGGGAATTAATTGTACTTCTGCTCTGACCCACAATAGTAATGTTCATATTAAACCTAATTTGCCTCCCTTTGCTGCCTCCTCCCACTCCTCCACCACTCCTCAGGATGTAAACACACACAGTTCAATCTCTAGGTGTGAAGCTGCAAAGCAGCTACAAAAGATATTCACCATCATAACGTCAGAAGTTGCTGACCCAGAGAATGAAATCTCTTCTGCAACAATCCTGAAGGAACTGCTCAGGGATGAGGATTTGTCCCAGCTTTTCAACAAAGTAATCAACAGGGCGAAGGATGTGCCCAAGAACTTTTTTGTGCACCCACAATCAAACCTATTGTTTTACGCAGGAAAGACGGGATTGTCGAGAGAAGAGTACATTGTGTTACCGTCAGCTCTCAGGCCAAAGGCACTTCGCTTGGCCCATTTGTCCCACTTTGGAATTGCAAAGACGTACGAGGCTCTCGCCAAAAAGTATTGGTGGCGAGGCGCATACATGGATTGCGCCAATTATGTAGCCTCATGCACACAATGTATTCTTCACAAAAAAAGAAGAGTGGCGGTTGCTCCAGTCCAGTCTGCACCACTTCCTACTGCACCAGGCCAACTTGTATCACTTGATCTTGTTGGTCCCTTCCGCAATGGTCACTCGGTCCTCACCATAATTGACCACTTCAGTCGCTTTTTGGTCCTAGAGGACATGCCGTCAACCACAGCTGACAGAGTAACCAAGGCTATATTTAGGTACATTGCCATGTTTGGCAGACCAAGCCATATTCTTACTGATCTTGGCCCACAATTTACCTCTGTGGTATTCAAAAGGCTATTGGATATGGCTGGAATCAGATTGGCACACTCTTCACCTGGCCATCCTGAGGCAAATGGAGTCTCTGAAAGAATTAATGCCTCTATCAAGTCTTCGATCTCAACTTTGCAAGCCCAGGGTGTACCATTTGACACAGCCATCCTAATACATGCCTCACTATACAACTCTACCATCCACTCTACGACAGGTCACTCCCCTGCAGTCGTCCATTTTGGAAGAGCTTTAGCCCTCTTAACTGATTCTGAGAGGTTCTTCGATGACTTTCCTCATCTTGACAAAGGGTCCCTCATTGATAATATTATGGCACAAACTAAAGCCATTTGGTCACTGTGTTTCAACAATACATCCATAAGTCAAGCAAACTCTCACAGGAAGCTCAATAGAGCAAGAAGAGACACAAGGCTAAAGCAGGGTGACATTGTGTATGTAAAATATAAAACTCACTTCACCAAATTTCTCAAGGGACCATTTGTACTTGAGAAATTCCGCTCAAATGTGACTGTGGTCATTAGACCACTGGAAGATAGAATATCACAGGCTTCGCTCATCCATGTGAACAGGCTGATAAAGGCCCCAGCTCGTAAAGGGCATTTATTAGAAAGGCAGACGAATCCATCTCCCACTAATGATTCTGTGTGCCCTAGTTCTCTTCATCCAGTTGCCCAGATGCCTGTTCCAGTGTCCAATCCTTCAGATCCTGTGCTGGACTCCAGTCTTTCAAGGGTTCCAGAGGATGACCATTCCATAGATGCCACTGAGGGGTACTTTCCTGATGGAGAACTGTTTCCTCCTGCTCCAGATGATGAGTTCCAGGTCCCAGAAGCAAGTCTAGCAGACGAGCAGTTGTCATTCCACCAGCCATCAATGCTTCTTGAAACTCCTCAGCTCCAGATAGAATCGACTGAAATCCAGGATCCAGTTGGTCTCTCCCATGCCAGTCCTCCACCGCCAGAAATAACAGACCCCAAGATGCCAGAAATTCCTACTGCAGTGAAGAAGCCCTGCCCCTACAACCGCAGGCCGAGGAAATAGAGTTCTGGGAAAGATGTTTGCGCGCACGTCTTCTCCAGTTGATGGACAACCCAGCGATTGGCACGTCCAACTCTTCTTCTGCCTGTCTTCCTGTATGGACTAGGACTCTTGCTGCATATGGTATACCTCTGTATCTTTTTAAAGTTTTTAATATCTGTGAAGTTACTCCATTCATAATATATCTGTTAATTATGCACAACCTTGTTCTTTAACCTCTATAAGCTTATAATAGTATTCACTCTTAATTCTAAAGTTCTGTTGTTATTGAGTCTACCAATAGTAGTAAAGTAAAATGCTAATTTAACCACTTTGTTGATACAAAATATAATAATATGCAATCAAAATCATTTGGTTCTCCCATATACCATTGTAAATAGCCTAGCAATAGTTAATATTAAGTTTTGTTTCACACTTTGCCTGAATTGCAGGAAACATCATCTGATATCATCTATCAGTCTTTCTTTTTTTCATTGGTGAGTTTCCTTGAATATATTTTTTTGTACCTTATGAGCAACCTATGATATTTTAATCAGCCAAAAGATTCTCGATTTTGTCTTTTGAGAAATGAAGCCAAGTTTTTTTATTGTACAGGGCAATTTTTTCCATTTCTCAGGAATAAGTCCTCATATTTTTGTAAATATATGTATTGTATTAACTTATTCTTTTGTGTGTTTTTTATGGGTGACCAGCTTTCCAGAAAAGTATCGAATCCTGTTATGTACTGTATACAGGTTTGAAGGTTCTCGACCTCAACATGGTCACTATCTCCTGCAGTTGTACATCACCTGCTGCATATAGGTGAAGTTTTATAAGTTTCTATATTGAATGAACTCACCTGTTAGCTTTGTGAAGTGGGTAATGCATCAACTGTTTCTTGTATATAATCATGTATTTTTGTGTTATATTGTATATTTGTTTGTGAATAATGTTATTATAGTGTCCTACAATTTAGTATGCTAGGGTATATACTCACCATAATGTATATCCCAACACAATTTTTACACTTGTTTTTTTAAGTTTTTATGCACATTTGTTTTTACTGTTTGTAATATGCATGGTACAGTGTGATACACTGTGTTACAAGTTATTTTCTTCATCCAAGGTGTCTTGAAACTTTTCGCATAGTAATGACACTCTTGTGTATGACACCATGCTCTGTCACAATGTTGACTGTTATTAGTGCTTTCACTTTGTCTATCTATGACACTTTGCCTATCTAGGACACATAATTTTTGCAATTGACATTAATCGCTTTTCAATGTAACTTTAATTTTTTCTAAGTGAATTTTTACAGGGTTGTTTTTTTGTGTTTTTTCTTTGTTTTTTCAATGGCTGGCCAGCCGACGTGAAGTGTTTAATGTTCTTTTATACAATGTACATACCCTATGTAATGTTATAGTCATTTAATCAAAACTAGGAGCAAATTTTTTTTCCTCATTTAGGATCTCCAATGTACACCATTGTAAGTTAGACTCAATATGAGCATTAATGAATATTTTTCCCTCATCTAGGGTCTTCAATGTAATACATTGTAATGCACTGGTGTGATCACATTTTTCCAAAGGATCTTCAATGTAACTTTTTGTAAGCCTGCCAGCTCCCACTCCTAGCACATTGTTATTTGAACTCAACTCTTTGGGAAATTTTCCCCTCATTTGTTTTTTTCTTCACTTGGTGAAGGGGGAGAATGTTATAAAGACTCATGGAGTATATCCATTAATATTCAGGTCTTTATAACTGTCTCTCATAACTGCCATACATTGGCAGAAAAGAAAAATGATTTATTGCCAAAAAAGGCGATGCACGCCAAATCTGGTGTATTGAGCCTGTATTGCGCAGGCGCGAAGTAGAGCTTGGCGCAGGTCAGGCTAGCTTCGAAAAGTAGCGGGAGACAGCCCTTGGACCGGTAGGAGGTTGGTGACCTTTAGGAGCGACTATGGGTGACCGGGAGTGTGGTGAGAGGCATAGCCTAGTATAAGTATTTACCTTTTTATTATGTTTAATTAAAATAAACTTCTTATTTGCTCCTTAAACCCCTTGTCTGTAATTTAATTTACTGTAGTAGATATTGTTTCCTAGGTATGAATAATTTGAGTATTGTAATATGCTTAGCACGTGGGTCAGGCTATATGTAGGGTTAAATATTTTCTTGCTAAGCTAAGTGCTGTTAACCTAAAGTAAATACTCTACTTAATCCATGTTACCTGAGACAACCTATCTGGGTAATCTTTCATGTCGCATTGTTACTTGAAGTTAATTCTGTAACTTAATTGAATACACAACGCATTTCATGTTTCACCTTTTTTGACTGGCTTAACTATTC
Source organism: Dolomedes plantarius (assembly GCA_907164885.2). Taxonomy (NCBI): domain Eukaryota; kingdom Metazoa; phylum Arthropoda; class Arachnida; order Araneae; family Dolomedidae; genus Dolomedes; species Dolomedes plantarius. The sequence continues at coordinate 134,379,963 of OU015492.1, forward strand.
GCTAATTTGCTACCACTTGTTCCGATACGGCTTCCCAATTGGAGTCGTAATTTCTCGGCTTCACAACACCCAGTATAGGGTCAGATATCAGTGCTTCCTTTAGCCGGTCGAAAGCATCCGACTGCTCACGTCCCCAACGAAATTTAGAGTCACCTTTCAGCAATATTTGTAAGGGTTGAGCTTGATGACAAAAATCCTTGATGAAGCGGCGGTAATAAGAACAGAGTCCTAGGAAACATCTGACGTCGTGCACACTTTTGGGTGTGGGGAAACACTTCACGGCCTTTACTTTATCTGGATCGGGGCGGACACCTCCTTCCGATACTAGATGTCCCGAAATCTTAATTTGTTCAGCCCCCGAAGAGACATTTTTTTGGATTTAGGACAAGCCCAGCTTCTTGGATGCATTTAAGTACGACATTCAGACGTTTAAGATGGTCGTCGAAGGTCTCAGAAAACACGACAATGTCGTCTAGATAACAGAGACACATGGTCCATTTTAGGTGTCGTAGCAAGTTATCCATCATTCTTTCAAAGGTTGCCGGCGCATTGCACAGACCAAAGGGCATGACCTTGAACTCGTAAAGTCCTTCTGGTGTGATAAAAGCTGTCTTTTCGCGATCTGCCTCGTCCACTTCAATCTGCCAGTAGCCAGAATAGAGATCGATCGACGAAAAGAACTTGGCTCCTTTTAAGCTGTCTAATGTGTCGTCAATACGTGACAGAGGGTAGGCATCTTTTTTCGTAATTTTGTTGAGCCGACGATAATCGACACAAAATCGCCAACTTCCATCCTTTTTCTTCACGAGGACAACTGGGGACGACCATGGGCTCTCCGATGGTTGAATAACATCTCTGTCTAGCATCTTTTCTACTTCCTCTTGAATAATTCGACGCTCCGCAGGAGATACTCTGTAAGCCCTTTGGCTAATCGGTAGATGATTGCCAGTGATTATACGATGTTGCACCTTTACTTTTGTTTCGGCTTTTCTTGATTGATCAAAAATTTCAGGAAACTCAGAAAGTAATTCTAAGAGTCGCTGTTTTCGTTCTACCGTGAGATCTTGGGCTAGCATTTGGGAATAGTCGACCGGAGAAGGGCTCGATTTCAACTTGGCGGCTGAGCAGATATGCGCACTGGAGATGCAGTTCAGATACCTCTCGTCTAGAGTCTCTGCATAGCCCACACACATGCCTTTGGGAATGAACCTAGCTTCTGGTTGAGCATTCGTGACCCAGAGTTCGGCTATACAGTCGTAAAACGTCAGGATCGTTGAGCGCACCGCAACTTCTTTGTCCAGCAGCAGTAGTCGATTTCCCTCCACTATGACGTCTGTGATCGCATTAATTTTGGGATTCGTGACAATTACTTTAGAAATAGAGTGCGGAGGTACGACGCAGTCTTGAAGGGTGTTCACTCGCCATGTCTCAGCAGATTCAGGATCTGACATCATTTCGTCAAACACTAGTTCTGATCGGCCACAGTCGACGACTGCTCTCGAGGCTTCGAGAAAATCCCAACCAAGTATAACATTGTGACTGCAGTTCGGCATAACTGTAAACTCAAAGGGACGTATTAGACCATTGATGTTTAAGCGAAGAACACATTTCCCTATTGGACGGACGTGACTTCCGTCGGCGACCTTGAGGATTATGCTTACGTTGATTGGGAACATAATCTTTCGCAGCTGACGTCTATATTGGTCTGAGATGACAGAAAATGATGCGCCGGAGTCCACGAGTGCACGTACTGGTTGACTGTCAATGTTTAGTTCTAGATAATTCTTCGTCATCTTTGCGGCAGCGGGAGGATTTTGTTTTTCAGCGGCCTCACCTCCAAGGAAGGTCGCACTGCTTAGTTTTCCTCATTTCTTCGGCCAGGTGAGACACTGGAACGTCTATACGGCGATGGGGATCTGAAGCGACGAGTAGGCGATCGACCTCGGTTAGGGCTAGGCAACAGACTTCTTTCAAACGTTCGGCTGGATTCGTCGGCGGTGTTCTGGGAGATCATGCGTCGCTGGGCTGTGTTTCCTCTATCAGCTCTGTAAGCATTAAAAATTGCTCTTCTATCCCGGCAATAGCGAACGACATGTCCGGGGCGGCCACAGTGAAAGCAAACGGGACGATTGTCGGTCGTACGCCACACGTCGGTTTTTCGGGGTAATTGTTCCTGTGCCGGCTCCGGCCTGTCATACGTCGAGTGGATGCTGCGGTTGTATGTGGGAGTTGACCTTCGGAAGCTTCCACTAGATATGGGAGCCAAAGATTTCTCAACCTCATCTCGCACAATTGCTTCTATGGTTTGTACGCCTGTTTGGGGCTCTTCAATTTGGGGTGTAGTTAATCGCTGTATCTCTTCACAGACAATTTTACGGATCAGTGAGGTTAAATCCTGTTCCTCGTCGACGGAGGCAATTGGGACAACATTCGGCAAGCGACTGAATTTCTGACGTCCTATTCGCTTTTGCTGCATTTCCTCAATGTACTGACACCATTTACTGAAATCGACTGTCGTTTTTATCTCCTTAGTTAATAAGGCCTCGTACACCTCTTCTGCGATGCCCTTCATTAAGTGGGACACTTTATAGTCTTCTGACATGGCCGGGTCAATTTGGTTGCAGAGTCCTAAAACGTCTCGGATATAAAATTGTGTAGCTTCCCCAGCTCTCTTCGCTCGGCATTTTAAGCAATCCTTAGCTCGCCGTATATATAGCTGAGAGCTAGCGCCGTATATATAGCCGCCGTATATATAGCGTAAATTTTTTTTAAGTCTCTTTCGAAGTCGTCCCATGAATTCAGCAGATCTTCGTTATTTTCAAACCATATTTTGGCGGTCCCATCAAGGAAAAAGTAGACGTTCGCAAGACATAGAGTATCATACCATTGATTAAATTTTGATACTCTAAGGTATTCTTTTAACCACTTGGTTGGATCTTGTCCAGGATCGCCTCTAAAAATTGTCGGCGTTCTCGGTTCCCTAATTAGTGCTGGAGACAACAGAACGGTTTGTGGCTTGACTTCTCCTTCAGGCATTGCCGGGAATCGCTTTCGTGGAACGGCTACGTAAAGACCGTATTCCGGAGGAAGATTTAAAAGTCTACGGCTTCTTCGTATTTCTTCTGCTTCCAGACTGAACTGAGTACCCGGCGCCTCCACCAAAGATGTCGCGTAGATGGTAGTCGTATGGATTGAACACACACGTAGAGGGAATACAACGCTGTTTATTAGCACACAACACTTAACTGATAGAACTCAGAACTGAACTCACAGGTTGAGCTACTTGCTCTTTTATCCATCAACAGAATATTCTGGAACGCCGTTCCAGGAAATTAAAGAATGTTCTAGCAACTTCTAGAACTAACAGAAATAGAATTAGAATTAAATTAAATTAAAATAATGTAGAGCTTCGAACCGGGGACCTCTTGCTCAGCAGTCCGGTGCGTTGACCATTCAGCAACAGAGTCTTTGACGGGAAAGGCTTTAAGCGGCAATATTAAGACGTAAGAAAATTAATGAAATTTTTTTAAAGAATGATTGTCCGGCATTGCCCGGGTAGATATATAGATATAACATTTTTCATGCATTCCTACAAAAGAATACTGGGCTGCACCCCCCACTCTTCATGTTCATCTTGCCTGATAGAATGCGTTTAGCACGTTTCTATTGAAATGATATACAAACAATAAGAAAGAAAGAAACTTTGAGCCTAGGCTTCATGCGGATCCCCGCCTTAGTGTGATTAAATAAAGGGGATAACGCCTCTAACGAGTTTTTAAGGGAAAAGTAAAAAATAAAAGCAAATGCAAATTATAAAACTTATTTCTAATTAAATAGTGGATCAATCAAATCTAATTAAATCTAATTAAACAATATCTAACAAATATAATTAAACAGTAAACTTATTCAATCAAACGTGCGAATCACGGAACATAGTGTTATTAATTCTCAGTAAAATCAGACGTATAATCAGACGAAGGTCCGCAGGCTCAAAGTTTCTTTCTTTCTTATTGTTCGTATATCATTTCAGTAGAAACGCGTTTAGCGCATTCTGTCTGGCCAGATGAACATGAAGAGGGGGGGGGGGGGGGTGCAGCCCAGTATTTTTTTGATGGAATGCATGAAAAATTGTATATCTATATATCTACCCGGACAACGCCGTGCAATAATGCTAGTATATATATATATATATATATACAAGACACTTCTAGGGCAGATCATTCTTCTCAAGATATTTCTTGACAGCAGGTGCGAAGATTTCAATAATCTACTCCATGAAAATGACTAGTGTTACCCAGGCTTTAGCATTTATTCTCCCCAGTACAGGCAGTTTAGCCTTCAGAACGTTATTTTCCTTGAATGCCCGAAGATTTTCAGAGTGGTAAACGAAAAGTGGCCTGTCGTTAATAGACTTGTACCCTGGATGGGCCTTCTCCTCTTTGGTGATATAGGTTCTTGGCATTTTCCCCCAAAACAATCCTGTTTCATCAAAGTTAAAAACTTTGTTTGGCATGTAGCCTTCACTTTCCATAAACTTTTTAAATTCATGAACAAACTCATATTCAGCTTTTTTATCTGAACTTGCAGCCTCCACATGCCTAATAATACTATGAAATCCACTTCGCTTACGGAATTTCTCAAAACCTTTTGAATCCTCTACTTAAAATCTTCATATTCATCCCCATTTGTACTCGGTGTTTTAGCTCCAAATCACTGTGCAACTTCTTAGCCTTTTCGCATATTAAAGCCTTACTAATACTATCACCAGTACGTTATTTTTCTCGTATCCACACTAGCAGTAATTTTTCTACCTTTTCTATAACTTGAGGTCTTTGCTCCGTTAAAACAGTCACTCCTTTAGCCATATCAGCTGCCTTTATTGCCTCTTTGCTTTTGATGATATTACAAATGGTAGACTTCACGAACCCGAACTGCGTGACGAGGTTAGAAACACACACACCATTCTCATTTTTAGCTATTAATTCCTTCTTTTTCTCAATAGTTAGGTTAGGTGTCCTGCTAGCAATATCACTTACTCTTGTCATTTTCTTGGGATCCATATTGATGGCTAATTTGAACAAAAAATATTTACAAAACAAATCTGTGAAATATATGAGCAATCGACGTTTGTTCTTGTTGCTTATGCCCCTTGACCGACAGTAGCATCGGTTCAAGTCCCGAAGTGTATAGGCGATGACGATGCGGCTCCTGTTTTGAATTAGCAACACAAGGGTTGGAGTCCGACTTGGCGAAATGACCAGTCCCGTAATTTTGAACCGAGTCAAGTGACGAGACCGGAACACTTGACCCCGCTCCTTCAGAGTCAAATTTGAGAACTTGGAGGACATTACAGCCATGCCCTATTTAACATGCCCCGGCCACCATTAGTGAACACGGCGGTAGATATGCAGCGATGAGCATCGAACCAAGGACGTTCAGATCACTGGCCCGCTCCTCTTGCCAACTGGGCTACCGTTCCCTGCAATCGACGTTTAAGCTGAGCTAGAGAAAGCCTAACTGAGCTTGACATGTAGAGTTTTCGTGAACCGAAGCAAGTGGGGCGAATGCTTGCATCACAGACCAACAGTTAGCAGTGCATCTCCGGCGCTTGCTTGCAAACCAAGTCCTTCATAGACCGATGTACATATATATATATATATATATATATATATATATATATATATACACACACACACTACCCTATAATGGACCGGACACCAGCGGATTTGCGTAAAATCCGATTGCATGTCGGATCTTAAGCAAATCCAGTTCTCGCACGTGACCTGTTAAGGTTATATACGATGCGCGATAGGGTAACGTTGTTAGTTCTGTGTGAAATCGTGACAATAAGTAGAAACGAAAGGAACTTAGTGACTTTGAAAGAGGTGTTATAGTTGGTTGTCACATTAGTGGCAAGTCTATTCGCGCGATTGCGGTAGAATTATCACAACCACGGTCAACTGTTGGTGATGTCGTGTAGAAGTGGAAGATCACGGGAAACGAACTGCACACTTTGGTCATCCCTGTAAATTGACCGAACGGGATCGCCGTGTCCTGAAGCGTGAGGTTCTTAAGAACCGCAAGAAACAACTCCAAATCATCAACAGTGAGTTTCATCAGGCAGCAGGGGTTATGGTGCACCCTAATACTTTGCCGAAAGAACTGCACGCCCTCAATATCCACTTATGTATTGCCGCACACAAACCAAACCACCCCATCCAACAAAGCAGGCAGACTCGCTTGGGGCTTGCAACGTGGATTTCTGGAAAACTCTTTTATGGAGCTACGAGTCACGCTACACTCTCTTCCAGTCGGATGGGCGTGCTTCGGTTTGGCAAATGTCAGGCGAACGTCTGTTACCCAGGTGAATCGTTCCAACTCTCAAGTTCAGTGGTGGCGGTGTACTTGTTTTGGGGGTGTTTTTCGTGGTATGGCCTGGGATCTTTGCATGTTGTTACTGGTAAATTGAACGCTGATGCCTACATGGACATTTTGGACAAACAGTTTCTTCCTACGCTCTGGAAATTTTATGGAATAGACGAATGTTACTTCTAGGACGAAAACGCTTCATGTCACGTTGAAGCCTCTGTCAAGCAGTGGTATCAAGATATGGATGTTAAACTTCTTCCCTGGACTGCGCAGATTCCCTACCTAAACCTCATAGAACATTTGTTGGACGAGTTAGAGCGGCGCTTACGGCCCAAGGAACCACGTCCGAGATCTACAGCTGTGCTAGCGACATTCTTGCAGCAGGAATGGACACAAATACCCAAAGATGTGTATCAAAACCTTGTTGAAATTATGCCCAGAAGGGATGCTAGTGTAATTGCAGCACGTAGGAGACATTTTCCGATTAAAGCATGTATTCTTTCCCTTTTACCATCACATCTTGTTGTCTGGTCCATTATTGAACGGTAGTGTATATATATATATATATATATATATATATATATATATATATATATATATATATATAAATAAATATATAATATATATATATATATATATATAAATATATAATATATATATATATATATATATATATATATATATATATATATAGATATATATATATATATATATATAAATAAATATATAATATATATATATATATATATAAATATATAATATATATATATATATATATATAAATATATAATATATATATATATATATATAAATATATAATATATATATATATATATATATATATATATATAAATAAATATATAATATATATATATATATATATATATATATATATATATATATATATACATACATACAGTAATTTCAAATTGCTGCTGTATGTGAATATGGATGCTTCATACATTTTTAGTCCACTTCGGGATTTACAAAAGTTATACAAAATAGTGAAAAGTATGTATATATATATGTATATATATATATATGTATGTATATATACAAATAGCATTAAAATTATCTAGTTTTTAGATAAAATTATGGCGTAACATGTTTTGCGATTTTTTATCAAATGTTATTAACACAAGTTGATAGCCCAATGGGGTAAATTTTTAATCGCGTAACCGTCCCATGTAATTGATATAGGAATATTTTAATTTGAGGAGGCTTAGAAGCTATTCCTGCCTTCGAAGAATCATTTTAATAAATTTAGGTCACATGAAATAAATAAAATAAAAATACACATATATGAATGAAAATTCAACTTAAAGTCTTATGGCTTATTCTCGAAACACATTCTGTATTACATACATACATACATGCTTACAATGCATACATCAAAGAGGGTAAGTACTAATCTTTCAGTTTGTTTATAACACTATTATTTCGGAGAACCATAACAACGACAACAAGAAAATCTAGCTCACATAGGACGAATGATGAAAGCACAAATCTTTGACTTGGTCATAGTTATCTTGACGTACGGAAAATTAATTTTGTAAAGAATTTATAAAACTCTACCTTTGATGTACGAAATGATTAAGTTAACTTTAGTTTGAATTCCCGTAAGTTCTCGGAATTCCTAGAAACTGTCTTTCTAGGCTTATCAAACTTTTTTCTTAAGAAATGAAGGATCATCAGTTAATTCTGAAAACTACTGCTTTTACTGGAAGAAAAATTAAAAATAGTCTTAGAAAATATTTTATTACAAATTCTGTTAAAAAGTAATAAAAATGTTCTTTATTAGAACATTTATCAATATTTACTAGATTTCGAAAGCTAGATCTGCTAGCACCTCTGCAAGCGGAAAGGGAAAACAATCATATTTCCTCAGTATCACAATCAGTTGTTGCTAGTATGATAGATCCATTTTATCTCACTTTTCCTGAAACGCTATTTATTGTGATAGTTTAAAACAAAATTCACTGAACGGCTGGTTTATTGTACTGATATAACAAACCGATTCTGAGTAATGACAAGAAAATGGCTAAGAAATGTTTAATATGTTGTGGTATATATTCTATTCTAAGCAATGTGATGTAAGAATTCAAAAATCGCTATGTTGGATGTAATTCCGTTTATTCTTTTTTTTGTTAAAGTTTCGGTGCAGATTATTGTTCAAGCTGTTGACATTTTGAAGTCAGTTATTGATTTTGTTAAACCTAATTCCGAAGGGTTATTCAGTGTGTTAGGAATTCAACACTAATGTGTTAAAAGGAAGTCAATTATTAAATGCATTTTAAGGATACATGCATGAAACTGAAGTTTTTAGTGTTAACTTATTATTCAAGTACTATTCAGATGATATTAAAGGTAAGCCATTCCAGTATTACCTTTATTAAAAGAAGTAAGAAGATTGATTAGTTGCACTTAAACAAGAACATTAAATATTTTTGTTAATGGATTCTTATACAGTCCACTAAGATATGAGTTTGTGGATGTTGACTTATGTTTGACGATGTTGACTTATTATTCAAGTATTATTCAGATGATGTTAAAGGTAAGCCATTCCAGTATTAACTTTATAAAAAGAAGTAAGAAGATTGATTAGTTGCACTTAAACAAGAACATATATACCATTAATATTTTTGTTAATGGATTCTTATACAGTCCACTAAGATATAAAGTTATATTAATAAAATATCTGACCCCACATGTTCACCAAATTGAGAAACTTTGTACTCAAAATTCGAAATACCGTATTTTGCCGGCGTATAGGACGCAGCGGCGTGTAAGACGCACCCTCTTTTTCATACACATTATTTAGGAATTTTTTTTAAAAAAAATTTTTATAACTGAATTTCCATAATGATTTACTGTACTAATTTTATAGTTATTTATGTCCATAATAAATGTAACTAGGGAACATTGTAGTTAGGTACTTTATAATCAGAATTCTCAAAACCCAAAATTTCATCTCCAGAGCTCAATGAAGAATCACTTAGAGCCTGTTCTTCAAAAACTCAGTCTTCGTATAAAAAACATCTTCTGTTCCATGAAATTTTTTTATGGAATAGAAAAAATAAGAAAACGATTTATTTAAATAAACTTTTTAGCAACAAAACAAAATGCAATAGAATACAGGTATATTAATACAAACCAGAAGTTTTAGATCAGTCTTTCCCAAACTTTTTCGAGTTGCGACCCCCTTCAATAGTTGCACGCATCTCGCAACCCCCTCCCTCCTTCACACCGTGTATATTTTCATAAATAAGGTCTATTGAGATATTAAGAAAAAAATCACTAAACTGACGCTATGATTCGGAAGACGACGATGCACATTGCATTTTTTCGCTTTCTTAAGATGAAAAATCAACGTTTTTTTCTGCAAAGTCAACGTTTATCATTTTGTTTACAGTGGACACCGAGAATTTTAATGATTTTGCAACTGTTCTTTGACTAGGGGGATTTTCTTTTAACATTAAACAACGTACCTTTGCAATAGTCGAAGATGTCCGTTTTTTCCTTGGATACTTGTTTGGAATTTTTGTCCCACTTGAGGCTCCAATTTGACGTTTTGTTTCCCTTTTTTGTTGACGATATTACCTATCGACGCTTTAGATATCACAAAACTATGACTCTCACATCGTTTTTGGATAACGGAGGTGCATATTTCTCTTTGGAAAGAGCATAAATGTAGCCTTCGAACCACTGCTTTGTTAAAAACGCCATTTTGAATAAAAACAAAAGTTTCAAGCCGCAGATGATAATTTTAACTTTTAAAAACATAGTACAATTGCAATTATTTCTTTTGCAGCAAACGATTTTTTATTACCGCTTACAAAAATCGTCTAAAAGATGTGCGAACAGCCTCTGTATTTCATCTGGAGTATTAATCACGTCTAGAGAAGTAGAGAGTGGGTTTCGGGCAAGGGCAGCTTCTTCTTCTCTGAGCTCAGGGAAATACCGCTGAAACTCTTTTTCCAGAGATTGAAGATGCCCTGTAATATCCGAATTTATATGCGAGTACTTTAAATTCCTCAAAAACACTGGACAATATGTGAAACATGTAAGGGCCTGTTCACATAGGAGTCCGTTGCGTAGCGTTAAGGGAAAGATGACTCTGAGACGAAAATAAACCAATCATAGGCGTTAAAAATTTCATTGCTAATCGTTTGGAGGTTTGTCATTGGTTAAATATATTTCAATACTTTAACGCTCCGCAACGGACTCCTATGTGAACAGGCCCTAACGCTTCCTTGGTTTACTTTTCGACGCCATTTCTGCAATTTCGAGACAAAAGCCCTCAGTCTGTTGTGGAGTTGGAAAATGGGTGTGTCCTTTCCTTGAATCTTTAGGTTAAAATTATTGTGTAAAATTATTCAACTGTTCAAAAACATCTGCTAAATAACAAGTCTTTAATTTCCCAGTTTACCACTGAAGTGAGACAAAAGCTCGTCTTTTTCTTCAGCTTCAAAGAACAGCTTGATTTCGTCTTTCATGTTATAAACACGGTTCAGAATATTTCCCTTTGATAACCAGCGTACATATGTGTAAAACAGCAGAATTTAATGATCTGCATTCATGTCCTTTCAAAATTCTCTAAAAGGCCGGTTATTAAGGTTTCCGGATTTGACATAATTAACAATTTTGATTACTGAATCAAGTACATTTTTCAGAAGGTTTGGTAAAGTTTTCCTGGCAATCATCTGTAAATGACACAGTGTGTACCTTTTGCTTCAGGACAAGTTCTTTTACATTTTTTTCTGGAAGCCTGACCTTGACCCGAACATAACATGAGCTTCATCAGTACAAACGCCGCAGACTTTTTTCCCGCTGTTGTCCTCCGTATTCAAAAAAACTTTTTTATTTTCGCCATAACATATTCACTTGTTGTAGTTTCGAGTGCGCTACATAAAGAACCCTTCTTTGAAGTCCTCTGAATGAATATATCTCAAGAAAACAAGCAACTGAGACCAGCAACTTATGTCCATTGACTCATCAACTTGGAAAGAAAAGAAGGGAGAAACTTTGATTTTGTTCAGCACTTGCTTTTTCGCATCTTCGGACATATCGGAAATGCGTCTCTGAATAGTGTTGACGGAAAGAGACATTTGTCTCATCTTTCTCTCGCTAGATTCCCCAATTTACTGTCTTCAGAAAACAGGGTTTGATAAGTTGTTTCTTCAATCGTTTCTTCAATCGTTTCTTCAATTGTTTCTTCAATTGTGTGGTTTTTTTATATTTGACAATTTCCAGTGCGACTTCATATGATTCTTGTATTAAGGATTCACTTTGTTGAGGAAAACTTCCTGTAGGATCAAATCTCTGACATTTGAGACCGGCTTCATGGCGTCGAAAAAATTCCATATCCTTTTTGATATGGTCAGAAAGTTTTGTCACCATGTGACGTTTCAATTTTGAAGGTTTCATTGATTCTGTACTGAGGACAACGCTGCACAAAACACTCCGTGGCTTCTCAAAGCCATTGCTGACTACCTGTTAAACACAAATTTCAAATACTCATCTGAATATTTGCGTTTCTCTTTATATAAAAAGTATAAATATAATAAGACTTTATAAATAAAGTTTGAATTCCAAATAATAGTAAATTTGTTACAATACATACGATACGGCAATATATATGTTGTTGTTGTTGTGTTGTTACATATGGCCGACTGGAACTTAATCCATACAAGTCTGGCCACTCACCTAACATACAAAGAATATAAAAAACACAGGAAAACAAACAAAAAAAGAAACCTCAAGATATGATAAAAAAAAACTACCAAAAGGCCTTAAAACCAGTTAAAAAAATTAAAGTTCTAGGATAAAAAGTTAAAAAGCCAGAAGCACAATAATTGAAGACCGTGAGATCAGGACATAAGTTCTCTGGCCCTCCAATAGAGAACATACAAATCACCATTTTGTCGTAATTTAAAGTCTAGTTTCGAACATACAAGTAGGTGATCTTTATTCATTTTTTCATTCCACATAAGGTGCATTTGCTGGAACTCTTAATCCCTATTTTGGCCAGATGTTCAACCAGACAGTCGTGTCCTGTTCTTAGCCTAAAATTGGCCACGAACTCTTTACGTGTTTTATTACTAAATTTTATCCAGTCATCCCCAATAGACTCCCAGACTTTTCCCTTAGAAATAGATGATATATTCACTAATATATGACGTCATATATTCACTAATATATGACGACATAATCTTCTCTAGAATAATTCACCTAAAGGAGTCAAGAGGAATAGAACACTCTCCAGGATATTCTTCTATCCCTTTTTTGGCCAATAAATCAACCCTTTCATTACCATCTATGCCTACATGTGAAGGTATCCTCTGAAAAGTAATAAATTTACCATTTTCGTTAAGGAACCTTATGTTTTGTTTTATACTGGATACAATTTTGGATTCAAAGAGTCTTTGCAAAGCTATTGCTTCTATGGCGGATCTAGAATCTACTAGAATAACAGATTTTTAAAAAGACTGCATTCTAGTTTTAACTGCAATATATATAAAATGCGGCAATTGCCATGCAGGTATAAAATTTATAAGTCTATTTTTAAGAAACAGAGAACACTAAAGAAACCTTCCTTAGTCAAAGATGTTTAAAATCAAGAACAGATTATAACCTCAAGAAAAAAAATTCACCTTCCTTATTAATTCAGAATTATATAACAGTAAAATTAGAAAACTCTTACCTAAAAAAATTCCTTTATTTCATTGGGGAAACTACAATAATAATGTCAAAAGGGACAGCACAGACTGATGAAAGACAAACTGGCGTTTAGAATTTGTATGCTGTACGCTGGAAGTAACCGTGATTTTCATATACCGCCAAATAAAGGCAGGTATCTGCGATCTCTAATGAATAGAGTTTGCGCTTTGAACAAGACCTTTAAGAAACGTCACGTCTACAGAGATTTTTTTATTACAGACTAAAATTTCAACTCATAATTTTGATTACTGACGTATAAGATGCACCCCATTTTTTAAGCTATTTCGTTGGAAAAAAGTGAGTCTAATATACCGGCAAATACGGTGTGTGTTTAAAAACGACCCTCCTTATTAGCAGTGCAACAACAACCCCGTAATAACAGCCTTAGGCAAATTACCTTTTTACCTTTATAAGGCGAAAAGGAAATTTGCCACTTCACACAGGTATAAAAAACATCGTAGATGCTAGAAATGGAAACTAGGAAACATATAATCGAAGACAAAACGCCACGGAAGAGAGAAAGAAAACGGAATGAAACGTAGTTGTATGAAAAGGAAACAAAATTTGAGAAAGGCCGGTGATGAGACACCGAGGTGAAGTGTGGTAACGAAGATGCTTGTGTATGGGGTGTTTTAAAACTTAATATATATATATTAATTAATAATTAATGAAATTAAGGTAGGAATAAATCCTACTAATTAAAGTGGGGTTTCAGTTAAATTTAAATACAACAATAATTGCCATTTGGCCATTAGTGGTTAGTACATTTTAAGATGGATGGTAAAGTTGCGTTGTGTTATTTTTAAATGCAATAACCCATAAACAATTAATAATTATAATTAACACTGGTCCGAACTGAATGCTTCACTGTGGTGAATAATGAGCCAAAAGAAAATTGAAATTAAATCTAATAAATTTACTTAACCTTGGAGAACACCTAGAAATAAAATTATCTCACCTAAAGGAAAAATCTTCATATCTGCTGAAATAAAAATAAAACCTAAAGCTGAAAATCAGAAAATTTACTAAAAAGGCAAGGACCGACATGACACCACTTTACAAACTAACATAACAATTTATTTAAGAATTTCCCTGACATTATAACAAACAAACTCATTAACTCCAGATCTTCTTAACATTATTCTGACAACCAAATTCAATTGAATAAATACAATTTCGTTTAAATGAGTTCTACTCTCCATAATACAAATAATTATCAATAAAAACAATACAAATAAGTGAAGTGGCTGGCGAATCAAAAAAAAACTTCTAAATGAAAAAGTGATGAGAAAAAAAACAAAAGTAAAACTATAGAAAAATTCAGTAAACCAAAAAAAAAGAAAATTAAAACTATATTACCCAATTAAAATGCTGCAGCACAAAAAAAAACTATTATTTTAAAAAATCATGAGGGGCACCCCAGGCCAGCGCCATTTCTATAGCGTGCCGGCCGCCAAAAAAAATCAAGACATCTCTCTCCATCGTGGGTTGCGGGTCCGCTCCCAGCCTCTTGGCCGGCCTCCCCCTCTCTGTCTCCAAATCTCCCTTGGACGACCTTCTCACCCCTTTGTATGGCTACTCGTGAGTGAAAATGAGTGCGTCTTCGCTCCTTGATTTTAACAGGGAAATTCGGACCAACAGAATTTGAGGGGCTTGAATTATAATTTGATAGGTAGTATAGTATTTTATTTTCAAACTTTGATCTTGCATCAATTCAGGATTTATTTTCTTTTATTTTAAACTCTGGAACTAACTCGGCGTTTGGCGATCTCAGGCGTATCCATGCGCCTACCCCTCATCAAAACGGTGGTTTCGCTTATCTCTTGGCCAGCTGCAAAAAAGGGGTTGTTTCTTGAAATGGATACTTCTGTTAATCCCTTTATCCGGTGTAGTCCTGGGTATGTGCTGTGAAAATACTGTGAAAATGGAGGAGATCTCGTTACATTGCCTACCAGCCCAGCTTACACAAGGGTTTAGGTTCATAATACAAAATTTACTATTAATTGAAAAAACAAAAATAAAACACTCTAAAATTAATAATTAACTATGTTGAATACATACCAGCTACCGAAAAAAAACAATAATAAAAAACAATATACCAGCGTACCAGTCACCTCACAATTATTTCAAAATAAGGCTTATTAATTTATCAATATTAACAATAAGGTATAACCTGTGATGATCTATTTCAAACTTAATTCTTCTCAATGTCAAAACATTTAGAGAAACTTGCGCACACTTCTCTAAATGCGATGACATTAATAAAATCAATTAATATCTGATCACCACAAGTATAACCCTTACATATATTTAGCAGAGGCTTAATAAATTGATTAAAACAAAGCACAATCGTTACTAAAATTTACTTACTTTACTAATTTACTTTACTAATTTATTTATCTGAATACCCGATATTAATATTAACTTTAATCACTTCCAAAACTATTAATTATCATCACAACAGAAGTAAATAAAATAAAGTTAAGCAGAAGAAAATTATTTAGAAACAAAAATAATGATAAGGCATAATAATTATTACAGCTTTCCCAACAGCAAACTTTAAGTACTTTTCGTTTTAACGAATTAAATATCCAATTTTTTACGAAATTAAGGAGAATTAGATAGTTACTGAAAATTATTACGAAGAATTAAGTACAGATAATAATATCATTTCACAGTTTACTCACTTTTAACGAATACCAGTTTTAACCCCGAACAAAAGCTATATTCAGTTGCACGCGAATTTTATATCAAACGAAGAATTAACTACTGTGGTGGATTCAAGCGACCTAACATTTAAGGAATGACACAGACGGAATTTTTCTGCTGAAAGATACTACCAACAAAATATTTCCCTTGTAGGGCAATTAATTAAGTAGCAAAGTGAAGGTTCTGTTTTCCCCATAGCTGGCACAGAGCCATATCAGTGCAGTAACGTAGATGTCAAGAGTGTGTCTAACACGGTTTGCTAAATGTAATTTAGTTTTTATTTTAATGCTTGTATGTGCGTTAAAAATTCTTCATGAAGAAAAGCTAAATTATTTCAGAGTTTGCTTAGATGCCCTCGATTTATAATTTTTAACATTTTAATGAGTCACGAAATTAAATTTTAAATTATCTTCAGGAGATATGAAAAAAGTACTTTTTAAGAATATAGTCCTATTCTGAAAAATATATCTTTTTTTATTTTGTGTCCTGTTTGATTATCGAATTAGATATTATATTGAATTGATATCTATATCTAATTCAAGGAATTTGATTCGATCCATTTATCCAATTATCGTGTCTCATTCGATTTTGCAACTCTATAAATGTGTTTCGTCTATAAGGAAAAGAAGATATGATTTTCAATTTCCCTAATAAATTTTATTATTTTTATCAGTTTTCGATTCATTGATGTAAATCTGAAGAACCAAGAAATACCTCCAGAAATGATATGGCTTTGGGGGAATACTCATTTAATGCACTCATATTTTAATATGCACATTTAGAGGTCAATGAAAATTTTTTCAACCAATTTGCCCATACCAAGCATTAGCTTGTTGAATTGCAATTCAAGTCTAAACCTTCACACTATGAAGATGCTGCTAGCGTGTCAATATTATTTTTCCTATAATTTTTGCGTACAGTTTGACACAATTCTTAATTTAGTCAATAAAACAAATCAGTAGGATACATTTTCACTTAAAAATTGCTTCGAAAGTATTTGTGCAGGCTTATGTGTGCCCGTAAGTCTTCTGTTTTACAATATCCAGCATTGAAATAGATTTAATCTCTTTTCCTAACTTGTTAAAACACAATTTCATAACTTACCTTCTCAGGACAAATCATTTTATATGCTTTTTGATTATTTTTATATCAGGCCTTATTTAGATATGTAAAGGTCCACTACATATTAGGTAGCGACACATCTCATAAAGAAAGGGATAAAGAACCGCATGCAACTCGCGATCCCCAGTTTGGCAACCATTGCAATATACAGGGAACGGCAGAATGGACTCCTACATTTCAAAAGCTACCGTCAACTGGGGTAACTTTAGCCCAACAAATCTATTATAATATACTTATTATACCTATTTAACACACTTGTTGGCCATTGAAATAAATAAGTGATAATCACTATCGTGTCCGTTCCGGGACACGGCTGGTTCTTTCCTATTTGGGTTGTAAAATGATTACCACCATTGAAGATACTAACACTTTATTACACATAGTGACGAACATATACAAATTCATGACTATTTCCACTTAATGTATACATTTACTGCGCACACAACACCCAGAGGTAGCGATCCGCCAGTACCCCCTTCTCAGAGCGACGTCCACGTCCTCTCGTGACCTTTCACGAAGACTTCGTCGCGGGCGGGATCTTCACAATCACTTTCCTTTATCTAGATACATCACAAACAACCTTTTTTCGTTTGTTGGGCCAAAGTTACTCACAAAGGCCAAAGTTATACCAGTTGACGGTAATAAAAAAACGATCAAAAATTTACAGATAAAAGGTTTATACTCATATTTACGAAAAGTTCTTAGAATCTAGGTTTTTTCCCCACTAGGTTTTGAAAAGGACATCCCTCAGCCGGAGTCCGTTATTAGCGATGCAACGCCGAAGCCGTTCTCTAACGTTTACCATCACTCTGTTGGTCATCTCTGGGGGAATGGCGGAAATTTCATCAGGAATAGTGAACTCACAGACTCGTTGCATATTTTAACTAATGTTCCACTTAGTGTCCTTGGTAATGCGGACCCACTTGCTCTTCCATTTCAAACCCATCGCAGTATTGTTCTTCGATCAGGAACGACACAGAGAGCATTTAGTGCCCTAAATGCTCTCTGTGTCGCGGTTACAGAATTTTTGCTTTTAAAGAACCTTTCAATAACAAAATCGCGATGTTCACTGGACCAACTCATGGTGTCTACTGACAATTAGAGGATCCGCCTGAACTGTTGCCACAGTCCTTCACTGCCCCCGGCCTCCACTCCCTTACCGGTGACCTTCAGAAATGGGGAAGTCCATTCTGCCGCACCCTATACAATACCTCTAGAACACGGATGCAAAAATCTTTTTTTAAGACGTGCTTTCAGTTAAAATGATCCTGAAGAACATATTCTCCACAACCAAATGGCAACTCGAAACAGTGTAGTGTTAAGTTAGAATTGCTCAACCCACTCACTAACTTCAGAAATCAATATCTACAAGTGCCGCTAAACTTTCCTATTGAACTGGCCTCGACTTCGCTCGTTTTGTTGTCTAACCTCAAAGAAATTCTATCATAATAGTTAAGGAATAACTGGTGAAGGAAGAACAAGCAACTGGAAATAAAGGAACTGGTTACCAAGTAGAAAACAACGAAGTAAAACTTTACGCCGGAATTTAAGACTTTTAGTTTGGCTAATGTCACAAAGTTTTCTCCCGGGAAAGTAAAGAAAATCCGTTTCGACCGTCATTAAGAATTTCAGTCCCTTAAGGATTCCAGCCTTAACTGTGCCACAGTGGCTGTTGCAAAGCAGAGAATAGAGAATATTCTTACTTCTAATCGTCTATAGTATTTTTGGAATAATTATTCCTTTACTATTAATTTCATGTTTAGAAAAATAGCAATTTAAAAAATTTTTCAGAGTGTTCTTCAAATTAATGAATTAATGTTAGTTCTGTGAACTAGTAAGTGAATCGCAGTTTTTATTATATGGTCGATTTTTTTTGACTCTTTGAATCTAGAAGTAAAGATACCTGAGTTTGCTTGTCAGACCAGTAGTGGAATATCACACGTTTATTTCCTGCAGATGTTATCGTAAACACTAAGAAACTTTCGGATTTACTAAAAATAAAGGTAAAAATGAATGATTAAACTTGTAGATCCGAATACCTACTTTTGAAGGCAAGGGAGTTAAAAGAAGGGGTATAAAACATGAAAAAGCAAAATCCCCCAGAGAAAGTTCTAAATTGCCGTTAAATATAAAAAAACTTACCTTTATAACATTAAAATGAAACAGAATCAGCTCTAAATAAATTTTTGTAACCAAAATATTAGTTAGTTTTATGACGATGTAAGACATTCTTCTTCGTAGTCGAACAGTGCTCCTTCAAAACTGACTTCTCAGACAGATGCATTCATTCTAGGCCTCTTCTCGGTCGGCTCCGTTACTTTCAAAAGTCTTAAAAAATATTGAAAACCACTATTAAGAGAACCTAGTGCCTTATCCAGCACACTTCCCTAAATATCGTTACTATTTAGCAAAACTTGTGCATTTTTGAAAAGTCGCTCAGGCTGAGATAACAACAGAACCACAAGCCCGCAACAATTTTTAGCCGAAGGCCGCGCGCGAGAGCAAAAAGCGACCCCATAAATCTCAAAACTCTCTACCCCACGCATGCCGCAGATGCTCTCATGCTAAAATTTTAACATTCCCCGTCGCAAAAGTCCGCGCGCGTTTTTCGACGAAACTCCTCTTGCAGATAAAGTCCATAAAAGAAGCGGGAATAAATTTCCACTAGAGGCGTCGCAATCTCTAATGATCCGATTGACTTCTGCCGGCAGAAGTTCCGCTGCGGTTGTCGCACCAGCGAGCCTTAAAATCTCTTTACTTGGTACCCCAAACTCTTTTCGAAACGCTTGACAGAGTTCCCGAAATTTCCCCAAAGATATCGTCTCGAAGAATCTGGAGAGAGAAAAGTTCGCGATAAAATTTTGCGGAACGGCTCTTTTCCCGGCTTAAGTAACCGAAAACTTGCATGGTTCGTTATTGATTTCCCCGGCTCCCATCGTATTTTGATAATTATTGCCTAATGAACCTATTTATCATTAACAAGATAAATGAATGTTTATAGAACAGGTTAATTTCCACGGTTCGTCGGTGGTTTTAATTTGTAAGCTCGTGTGATTTGTGTGTATACGGGAAACTGTTTGGCAGACACGCGGAATTTCGCTTTTATGTGCAGAGCGTCTATCACCGGCAAATCGATTGAAATTCTTTCGAGGCCTATGACGTCATTTTTAGACTGTAGATATAAAAAAAGATATAAATAATTTGTTATTCAGACGTGGAGACTTTCTTACTCATTTATCTGGTAATAAACATCCCCATGGATGTTTAAAGTGGTGGTGCATGGATAAATTCTGTCTAGGGGATTGACTTTCTCCAAAAAATGAGAGTTGTGAAATGGTTTATTTTATAAAGTGGAAATCCATAATTTTGTATTTACACTTTAGCCTCTAAAAAGTTTACAAAACGAAGTGGAAATTAAAACAATAACAAAAACGTAATCAATTAATTAACTGGAACTATTTAACGTACGCCATAATGTTTTACTAGATGGACAATGCTTAACCTTTGAACCTGTGGGTTTGATTCTTTCGACAGGCTTGGGTGTTCGTGGCCTTACAGAATCGGCTTACCCCTCAGTCAGTTTACCCCTCTGGTCGTAAAAGATTACAGTAATACACAGCCTGTCCAACCAATCAACTTTAGTGCGTTCAATCGCTTTTATTTTTTCTAGTCCTTGTAGTCGGATTTTTACAATATTTTATTCCTTGTCATTTCCTTTCTAGACACAGTTTTACAAAGACACAGCAAGTGGCTACACAGTGAACACATCAAATTTCTGAAGTAGATTTTTCAATGAGTAATATTTTCAAAAATATATCATAATTTCAAAATACATGCTTATAGATACATGCTTATTGAAAAATGCTTCAAAATACATGCTTATTGAAATAACAATACTATCTTCTACGTAGTACATCATTTTAAAATAAACGGAATTTGGGGTTGAAAGGGATTTTCACAGTAATATAAAATCTTTGCCTTATGTTTGTAACTAAACAAAAATCATACTATTACCAGGGCTAAGATGCCTTTTCGTTTAAGGGCGTTGGTACTTTGGAGTATTTTTCCAGTTATTGAATATAGTTATTAGAAATTTTACTACTGAGTAGTTGTCACTATTGAACACTGGGAGCTGCGATTGGTTACTTTCGGAATACGAAATTTGAAGGTTTCGGTTGTGATACCATATTTTATGGTTTTCAGTTTGGTTTGGTTTCGTTTAGAGTGATAAGGTCAATTATTGCTACACGAGGGCTAATTAGACCGGGATCTACTTATTAAAGCCGACTCCGATTTGCTACAAACGTTCATGCCTGGAGTGGGACTTGAACCCACAGACTCTAGTGCCGATTGCCAGTGCACTAGCCATTCGGTCATTGTCCGGTTTTCAGATTTTTAAGTAAGAAATACTAATAATGACCTTCTCAGATGTAAAACAATGATAAGCATCCAGTTTTGTGCACGTAAAATACGAGTCTACCTAATAAATATGGATGGAATATAACTTTTAAGAAATAATTTCGAATATATGTAGATCTCCATGTAATTTTTTCATTGTAGCTAATTTGAATTTTCTTCCAACTGCTCAAAATAAATTAGTTATACTGGAAAAAATTTTGACAAAAAACATAAAACCGAAAAGAAAACAAAATTCGTACAAGGATCTGTACCTTTCTACCCTCTGTGGTAGGCGAAGTCCTTTTTTGGCAACGCATCAAATTACTACTTCAGCTCCGGTGGCACATTAGTGCTTGCTTTTATAACATCCTACTTGGGATGTATCTTTACCGTTCGTAGAGAGGTTTAATGATGCATGACTGTGCTTGAATTCTCTTTTCCCTCCACTCTTGAAAGTCTTAAAATTGCCTTATTAGGAAGCTCGCGTCACCGAAGAATCAAATCATGTCACAGAAGGAAAAAATAAAACTCAGAATTTCGTAAATGGCTTAATCGGAAGTGTATCAGGATGTATCGCGTAACTGCCTGCAATGCTAAAATTCCTTGTGTGCCTGTATACCTAGATATTATTGAATTACTCCATTAATCTATAGCATGAAATCTTAAAAATTAAAATTCATGTTTAATTTTCAGACAGCCGTACATGTTTGTACTAAATTGGTTCTCATTCTCTCTTTTCTCTGTACCCTTTATGTGATATTGTAGTTAAAGTACGAAATATTCTACCAACTAATTAATGATTCTGCAATTTCAGGTTACTTTTAGAGGCATAGATTATTTCCTTTATTTGAGATCTAACCCATTACGATGCGATATTAACATGCCAAATGTCTTATTTAAAGATTAACTTTTGAGAAAACAGTACTCATTTACTCGCAAATTAAACTGTGTATCGCTATGACGAGTAATAACGTGGTTGGAGGTACGGCCATTACACTTTTAAAAAGTTTTAATTTTTAGCAAAGTTTTCACTTTTCCTGCTCAAGGGCCATAGAAAATACTCGCACTTTTGGTAACGAGGAATCCATTGAAAATAACTCCGCAGTTTAAAATTAGCGATACCTTTAAGAAACCATTATGGCAGAAAAGAATTGAATTAGAAAATACAGGAAACGGTCGAAGAAATTGATTCCGCAATTTTCCTTTAACTAGCGCCGGTGAAAACTAATTTTTGGACAGGCCGTTTCGTTTGCCAAATTCAATGCTGTAAGATGCCTCGTGCATAGCTTATTATTATTACTGCGTGCATTCGCACAGCAGTGATTTCACTTTTCTCCGGTCTTTTAAAGTACCTCGTTCGTCATCCTGCAGCGGTATTTAGCTGCAGGACATTATGGCTAGAATTTAATAATAAAAGAGGTAACAGAAATTCAAAGTGAACATAAGCTAAAACGTTAAAAAGGGAAAACATGCACTTCTACACTGAGACTCCGTCGGATGGTGTTTGGTAGACGAAATATATTCTTGCTATTGACTCTTTAAAAGCAAGATATCAGAGCATTTGATTATCTGTGTGCAAATATTTACTCATATGGCAGTTAATTGTTAATTTTCAGATTGCTTCAAGGAAAAACAAATCCCCACTTCAAAAAGTAAAAAAATGATTTCAATATCTATTATAGAACTGTATCTCTGAAAATTCAATCAGGCCGCCCACATGGTTAGTGGTTAGCATTCAGAGCTGTGGGTTTGGGTTCAAATATCGAATAAGGCCTGGTCGTTTCCGTGTAGTCTCCCTCATAGGGAGCAATGTTGGCTCCTCTATATGATGCTTCCATAATAAAGTAGCCAGTAAATCGCGGTGAATAACAAAAGGCGAATGTCACACGACAAAGAGCCTCCGCATAGACAAAAAAAAAAATATTCAATCAGAATTGGGCAAAAAGCAACCGCGTTGAAATATTTCAACATTGTTAAAAGTATTTCGGTGTAAACATACTAAAAAATTTTTATGATCTTCGTAATTAAGTCACTTATACAGTGGCTCCCAAAAGGGTTCGTATACTTACGATTTTCAATGAAATAGGGGTCTATTCATTAATTAAAATGTATATTTCAGAATGGGTATTTAATAATAAGATCTATAATCTATTCGTAACAAAACTACATGAAATATTTTGAAAACATAGTAAAACTTTATTTTTAAGAAACCAGTAATCAAAAAGTAACAAAAATTTTATCTCCCAACAGTTATCGTACACTGAAATATTTTCGTATAAATTAATAATTAAAATTATAGTCTCGTGCTTTATTTTTATTTTTAAATTTGGGTGGCATTTAAAATATCGCTTGGATTTAATTTTTGCTTGCCTACTCCGTAATATTCTTTTTATTATTTAAAAATGGCTCGTAGTCGTAAAGAAACAACAAACAGCATTCGAAAATTGATTATTTTTCATCATAGTAGTGGTAAATCAGTTCGGAATATTGCTAAATTAATTTATCCCATTCTACTGTGCAGTATGTGATAAAACGCTTTAAAGAAGAAAGTCGGATCAAAAACAAGGTAAGAAAAGGTCATCCGGTAAAGTTAAAAAATCGTGATCAGAGATTTATAATTAGAAAATTTGTGAAAAATCCCCATTTAAGTGCTGTAAAATTTTCTGCAGAATTTAATGAAACAATTTCTACTTCAATTTCACCTGAAAGTGTTCGACGAGTTCTCAGAGCAGCTGGATTACATGGGCGTTCTGCTCGTAGAAATTGTTTTGTGAGTGAGAAAAACAGAAAGCTTAGGCTTTCCTTCGCTCTTTTAATGATAAATAAGCCTCAGACGTATTGAAATAATGTCTTATTTGTCGATGAAAGCAAGTTTAACATTTTTGTTTCCGATGGTCGTATAATTGTATGGAGAAGATAAAATGAGGAACTTAATCCCAAGAACTTAGTAGGAACAGTTAAGCATGGCGGTGGAGGTGTCCTTGTGTGGGGGTGCATGTCCGCATCAGGACTAGGTAATTTGGTATTTATTGATGGCATAATGAATCATGCTGTTTATATAAATATTTTAAGAGACAATTTAAAATTATCAGCCCAAAATTTGTGTATTTGAAACAACTTTGTTTTTTTTATCAAGATAACGATCCTAAGCACACGGCTCTCAACGTTTACCTCTGGTGTCTGTATAATTGTCCGCAAGTTTCGAAAACACCACCTCAATCACCAGATTTAAACCCAATAGAACATATTTGGAGAGAACTGGAGGTTCGAGTACGAAAACACGACATTCACACGAAAAGCGAACTAAAAACAATTATGATGGAAGAATGGATGAACATGGATGCAGAAATTACAAAAGAACTAGTGCAATCTATTCCCAGACATTTAAAAGCCGTTGTGGATACTAAAGGATATCCTACTAAATATTAATTTATCGAAAAATTAGAATATTTACTAATATGCAGAGATTTTTTACAAGTACGATGACTTTTGTGAGATAAAGTTTTTGTTACTTTTTGATTATTGGTTTCTTAAAAATAAAGTTTTACTACGTTTTAAAAATATTTCATGTAGTTTTGTTCAGAATAGATGTAGTAAAGCGCTTTTAAAATAAAAGCTAGCTTTATTACATGTTGGTGATAAAAGGTCGGAATCAAACTTAACGTCAACAATAATTATTGAATAGAGTTATTTAGGACGCAGCCCGTGAGAGACAGCTTTATGAGATTTGAAGATGGGAAGATCTGAGATTGGAGACACAGATTAGATGACGGAGCCAAAGAGTGACATCATGTTACAAAGGTATTTTATGTTGAATTTATGGTATACAGAGATGGCCATCACCACGTGCAAATCTTGGGTGGTCTGAAAAGAGCAGGCAGTGAGGGCGTGAGGTTTAAGTTCGGAAGCCAATGAGAAAATGTGAAGGGAGTATAGCGAATGAAAAGTTTACGGTGTCCGGATTGTCTGATTGAAGTTTATGAGAAGGTGGAGTCATAAGTGTGAAAGGGAATTAAAATAAAATATATAGAAGGAGATTGAAAAGAAAGAGAGAGAGAGAGAGTCTGGATCGGGGAGGCTGTAGGTCCCCATCTCCAGCACGACTTAAAAAGTTATACTTTAAGTGGACTTAAAGGTTCCACATAAACCTGTTACGGCCACTGAGGGGGTAGAGAGAAGAACTCCCCAGATTTAAAATACGATAAGCTTAT
Source organism: Dolomedes plantarius (assembly GCA_907164885.2). Taxonomy (NCBI): domain Eukaryota; kingdom Metazoa; phylum Arthropoda; class Arachnida; order Araneae; family Dolomedidae; genus Dolomedes; species Dolomedes plantarius. Next base: position 134,405,492 of record OU015492.1, read on the forward strand.
AGAGAACGAATTGCGTTGATTATGTAAAATAGAAAGGTCCGCACTCAGATTGCAGCAGAGACCAAGAGACCCAGCTCCCGTGCTACAGCCGAGAAGCAATCTTCATCGAGAACGAAATCGAGAAGTTACACGACGAGGGGAGCCCAGCGCCCCGTTTCAAGACGTGAAGAGATCCCCATCGCCAGAGCAAAATAGTGAAGGTACGCGCCAAGGAAAGCCCGACTATAATTATCAGTTGAGAAAAATTGATTCTTCATCGTGAAAGAAATAGAGATAGCCCCCTGCCCGGTGGATCAGTGTGACCCCGAACCCTCGGCGAGGCGAGAAGGCCAACATAGTAACGTGAGTTGATGAAAAGCAATTGGGGTGAGTGTTAAATCTCAAATTTGATTTGTTCAGTTCCAATTCAGGCGAGGTAATTTAGTTTTTTTTCGTAAGGAAGGAGTTTTTAGTGTGAAGGTGTTTAGTGTTGAACTAATAGTTAAGTTTATTTGTTTTTGCTCTCGGGACGCTCCCTAACCTTGGCAAGGTAATAATAAATACAATTTGTGAAAAATAAGAATTTTGTGCATTGATTTCGGGAAATGAAAGATTCTTTTTTGTTACTTGTAAATATTAAGTGTGTAAATAAACTAAGTTTTGTTATGTTAAAGTCTATTTATTTGTCTAGTTTGAAAGTTGTTGGTGTTAAATTTCATGATCTAAAATTGAGAATAGTTTATTGGTTTTTGTTCGGTTGCTAAATTCGACATCCAGGGCTTTGGATTGTATTCAACAAAATAATTATTAAAACACAACGCACCCAAATAAATTCTAAGAAAAATAAATAATTAGTACTAACCAAAATAATTTACGATACTCGCCCAAATGAACTAAAAACTGGATGTAGCAACACGACAATAGATTATAGATCTTATTATTAAAGTAGTGGTTAGCCCGTCAAAAATGACGTGTTAATTTTAATTTTTATGAATTTACATCTGTAAAGTCGATATTATTTGTATACTTAAGAGCTCCAATTTCTTTTATTTAAATTATACACATTTCAATTATTTAAAATTTAAAATAATAATCGGAGGGTGATAAAATTTATATCACGAGAAAGATCATAAAAATTCCTTTAAAACGAAATCTTTTTCTAATCTTTACCTCTATTTTCCGATTTTTGGTGAATTTTTAAAGATTAATTTTTAGAATTTAATTTATTAAATGCTGATCACGTGGTTTCTTTTTTTTGATACTTTAAATTAATTTATTGTCATATACATAACAACGATATAAATTGACAAAATAAAACAAAATAAATATATTTTTTTTCCTTCTAATGCGGCAGACGATTGGACATTATCCAATTTTTCTACATTATTTTGTCTATTAAAATATCCGTTACGATTTTTTTACATTTTTTTGCATTAATTGCATACATTGACCATTGTATTTAATTTGAATGTACTTCGTAGGGAAGTACGGGTTTTTACATATCACTACGCATGCGTTGAGGTTGCAACTTTCCGAAAATACTACATTTGACATTATTGTAATATCTGGTTAAAAATATATATATTATATGGTTAAAATATAAATAAAGATATTAAAAAAATAATATAATGAAAAACTGTTTTACTGTGAAAAAGATTCTCTGATTTAATTTTTCTAAAATTAACGACGATTAATGAATTACGGTGAAGAAATGACTCTCTCGTGTTTACATTTTAAAGTTCTGAGTATATAAAATAAATACTTCTTATTAATTTAACTGAAACACTATGATAACTCGAAAGGTGGCGGAAAAGAGATAATTTTCTAATGAATATAAATATCACATCGAAAATGCGTTACAATGAAAGGATATTTTACGCTGAGAACACTTTTAAACGTTGGCGAGCTGTTTTGAAATTGTCATAACCGTTTATTACAACCGTCTAAGAATCGAAATAAAGTTGATTTGTGTTTATATTACGTTATTTCTAATAAATTATTCGGGTTTAGATAGCAAATAATCTTGTTTAACTTTACTTTTAACTTGTTAAGCCTAACTCATAAAACAAAATGGATGCCATAGGCTAATAAATTTATGAAACGGTCGCTCTGGAAGCGTTACAGAGGTACAGAACTGGGCTATTATTAGGATAGATAGTCATTCTGAAATAATCATTTTAATTAATGGATAGACCCCTATTGCATTGAAAATCTTAAGTGTACGAACACTTTTGGGAGCCACTGTAGATATTTTTGCATATCTTTAAGGAAAAAGTCGGTATAACGGCCGAATGGCTTAGTCGTTGGAGGCAGAATCGGCGGATTTCAAATCCTACCGTAGGCATAGATGTAGTACCCATCCGGAATCGGTTTTAAGCTTTATGTCCCGGTCATTTTAAGGCTGCTGTGTGCTAACCCTGTTGAATTCGCTCACCTCAATGTTAACCATTGGAGAAAATTTGTCTACCATTTACAACTGCATAAATGCTGATAATCCAATAAAAATGGTATTTTCAGATGGTCTGAACTTTTCTGTACCTTGCAACAGGATTCATTTTATAAACTTCGTCCTCCAAAGGAATTTAGGAGCGTTTGAAACATATTAACTAGATTTTTTCCCGAAAAATTTAAATTTAAAAATATTATTTGCACCTTTTTTTCAAACGAGAAATGCTCCAAGGTGCAAAATTTCTTTCTCTATTACGGAGTACAGTTTTTTAAAAAAAGTCTTTTAAATCCGAGTAGGCAATTCTTGGACACATTTTCTCCATAGGTCAACATTGAGTTGATCGAATCCAATAGGGTTAGTACAAAACAGCCTTAACTTTCATGTTGTTTATGGGGATCGTAGCGCTCCAAACCAATCAGGGAAAAAGTACACGAATTTCCTGTACAGTGTCATTCATGGAATAAAGGTATTTATTACGAAATCATTCTTCATTCAGATTTAAAAAATTTTCTATGTTTTATGACTTATTTTAGAAAAGGAACCTGCATTTTTTAATATTAATTTCTCCGTACAATGAAATTTTACTGTGATGCTCAATAAACTTACGTGCACTTATGATGATTATCAATTATTCATTATACGCGCTATAAAAAAAGTTCGAAGATCTAGATATCCGATTTCTTAAGATAATTACAATCTTTGATAGACTCATTGACTGAATTTTGGGAAATACAATCATGGGTAATTTATTTCTCAGGCGCAGTAATGTTAGTAAAGTGTATTATTCTGTACTAATCCCCACCCAGAGAAATACTTCACGGGCCAGATAAAAACGATTTGATGAAGATAGCGCACTAAATAATGACTCGCTTTGACTGTTTTAAGACGCTGTAAATGTATGGAATTTATTACGATACGTGCCGTAATGGCGGGAAGAGAAAACGAAAGTTGTTCTACGGCAAATGTTTATCGGAAATGAAGATTGTATGAATTATTTCGAGCATAAAAAAAGGGAGAACTGTTTTATGTGGTAATTTCCTTCTTCCATGAAAACCCAGATGTTTAGCTTTTCAAATGATCCCAATAAAAGGCGGCCGAGGTGATCATGATTGATAAGAAGGAATAAGTTGGGAGGCAGTTACAGGAGAAATCAGTTACATGATACATTATTTATTAGTGGCAACAATAGGGGCGATATACTATTTGATCGACCGTAAAAGTGATCGGTAGATCTCTTTCAGATGGGTAAGGGAGAATGCATTTTCCGTTTCGACGTATTGGTGGTAAAAGTTTTTGTATGTCATCAGTCATTGAAGTGAAATTTTATTTCACTTTAAATTGTGAAGTTAAAATGATCTATACATCAGATTAGTAACATTTGAATTATTCATTTTCAAAACCTTGCTCGAACTTAATAGTTAGTATTAGCTGATCAGGCCCACTTAATCGTTACTTCCTGACCTTCATGAATGAATATGATTTTCTTCCCAACTTAGAAACATAGGAATGGCGTCCAGACCAAGGTTGCCAAATAAAAACACCGAAAATAAGGGACGGGTTGAATAAAAATACCGAAAATAAGGGACGGATTTTGATAACTATACTACTGGGGAATATGGAATACCCCCATGGAAAGGGGTCCGGGTGTACTCCCCCGGAAATTTATCAAATTTTAACCTTTCAAATATCCATTTTCAATGCATTTTTCTTTGTTTTGCAACTTAAATAGAGTTTAGGTTAAGTAAACAATAATGTAATTACATAGAAAATTTGCAAATCAAAAACAATTTAAAGTTGGTTTAGGCATATAGTACAAAACTAATTTTTATTTTATTTGTTTACTACAACTAAGTAAGTGCCCTTATAAAGTGTTAGGGACGTGTATGTAAAATTTGCAATTTTATTATTGTACAATGTACATAATATAATGTGCGCAGGAAATCTTTGGAGTGACTTTTGAGTCATAAAATAGTTTTCGAATGAGCGTGTTTCCACAGTCCATTGAATTGTTTGATATATTGTGCTTTATTGTGTTAAATACATCCGGATGTGAACAGGCCCTTGTATGCGCCCAACTCCTATACAATAAATTTCTCATTTCGGCGAAAAACGGGACTTTTGCCGTCCCGTATCAAAGTTCCCCGGGACGCGGGACAAAATTTACAAATAAGGGACTGTCCCTTAAAATCCGGGACATTTGGCAACCCTGGTCCAGACCCCTACTAGTTATAAAAAACTAGTTATTTAAGTGGGGCGCCACTGTAACACCCTCGCTTGGTTGGAAGCCAAGGTTTTTGTCTGGTACTTCAAATTTCAACAAATGGATTACGATCCCGTTGGGGTTCACAAAGTGTTGCTTAGGGAATCATTGGGGATATTTTTAGCTGATATTGCTTTTATAGCACATTACCCCATGTTGATATTTAAATTAAATTTTGTCTATTTCAGATATGAAACATGGTAATAGTTCTACAACAGTTTTCATTCCAAAGATTACTAGAATATTGTCGTAGAAAGTTTCAGCCACCAGTAGAATGGTTTTTGATAAGTGGAAGCAAGTGACTTAAAAGATTCATTGCAGTGATTACTTAAAATTATTATTAATTCGTCGTATTCATACATCTTAGACATTTCATAACGTTTGAATCATTTGAGATGGCGGGTCAATTTTATATTAGGTAAAAATTGACAAAAATCTACTTTTAGCATGTGTTCTTTGTTTTGAGGATGCATTATACCCCCGAATTCAATGTAACGTTTTAGCTCCTTAGCTAGTTAGCTCGTTAGCTCTTTAGCTAATACGTATTCAAATGCCCCAAAAGAGCGAAATATCCGGTCGCCTATTAGCTAACGCTTGCTAAGTGATTTCTCTGGTGGTGTTTTTATTTTGATTAAGGTTTCGACTAGTTTCTACAGTTTTGAAGTTAGTAATTAACTCTTTCTTGTATTTTTGAATATTCCAAATTCTATTTATTTAGCAGTTACGTAAAACACGTTATAAATAAGCAAATTATCTTTTGTTAATTAGATTAATCTTTTTTTACGTGCACTTTAAACAAATTTCATGTTTACTGTTATATATAATGATTTGGAAATTTACAGTAGACATATTATGGTATTAGTGATTAGTATAATGATTTGAGAATGTCTGTAGCTATAACCGGTTTCGCTTGTCTTGTAAAATGGAGGAGTTATATACAGTTCGCATACACGAATGAAATTATAGACTTTTACTGTCAAACATTTGATCTCTTCTCAGTTTAGATATAGTAGCATATTACTTCCGTTTAAGAGAAGCAGTTCGCAGTTGCTTGATTGTTAGCGAATGGAGTTGTGGGTTGCTTCACTATTTGGGAGGTGGGTCATGACTCCAAAATGCAACACTGGTGTAGAGACAAGAGGAGGTTGCCTTTTGAAAAACGAAAGAAATACTGGGTTGATAGGTCATACGTTATTATCAATAAGTAAAACAAATTTCTGTCACAGTCTCATTTGTAAAGTATTAGATTATTGTAATTATTATTCGTTTTAGAACCAGCTTTTTATGTAACAAATTCTGCCTACCCTACATTTATAAGCCTCATACTGTTTTCTCGGAACGTGAAGAAGCTGCGTGTCAAATTCTAATCAGAATGGTAAGCACATTACAGCCCACTTATAGAAGAAAGGGGCGAGCTAAACAGGGGGAGAGATTTTATCCCCTAGTACAGTGGTTCTTAACATTTTTAATAGTCAACGACCCCTTGAATCTGAAAATAAGCTCTTGCACCCCCTTGAAAAATGTGTTTCTATTTTTTATTTAAGAAAAGACATTTATTGCAAGACAATTTATTTACTGCTTAAAAAAATAAATTTATTTACTGCATAAAAAATAATACATTTACAATACATACTATATTATTACATATAAAACAATATCTACATTTTTACTGGCTACGTTGTTGTTGTTTGTTCATAATCATCCATTTAAAACGAGGCTCCAGTTTTTTGAAAGAGCCACACGTAAGTCATCAGATGCATTCAAGCAATTTTGCTTCTGCTTTGATGAGCAAAAGTAATGAAAAACTCATTTCACAAAGGTAAGTGGTGGCAAATCATAAAAGAGTCTCTAATGTTGCTTTTGCCAATTCTGGATAAAGTTCAAACTTCGTATACCAGAACTGTTCTAAGTCCAGGTTTTTAAATTCCATTTTAATACGGGAATTAGCTCGTATTGCGATAGATGTCTTTTAATAAAGCGTTGTCGTCCATTGAATTTAGGTTAAATAAAAATGGACTAAGTATCCATCTCTTAATTTTGCTTATATTTCCCATGGAAAAGTATCCATCAAATGATCCACTCAATTGGTAATTTTCATTAAAAGAACCTTCTCTCGTACCCCTAGAAATTTTCTCTCATTAAGGACCACTGCTCTAGTGATAAAGAAAGGTTTAAACTTTGATTTACGAAACTGAATATAATCAATCCACCAAAGAAAACAGAGCGAACTAATAGGAAGGCCTAGTTCCACGTATAGGTTATAATGATCGCGAAATTTTCATGTGGGGTTTTGATATTTAGAGATCGAAGCAGGAGTATATTTTGTTATCCAAGTGCATTTGTAATGTTCCCTGTTTCTCATTTTTCTTGTTCAAGTAGAGTTTCAAATAAACTTAAATTGTGCGTCACCGATATCCTGTGAAAGTGACAAACTTCAAAACTAACACAATGACTCAGAAAGAACTGATATATTCATTGATTAACTAAAAAACTAACAAAAAAAAAGAGACGGGGGGGGGGAATATATCTGTTTTTCCCTTTTTTCAAAAGTATGCCAAAAAGTTGTCAAAAAATTCAAGGTTAAATAGAATTTTAAATATAAAAAACTCTTCACAAAATATAGGTTTTTAGCATATTAAAGAGTATTTCTTATCTTTCAGTCATACTATGAATGAGTTTTACTGCACACAAAAGTATCTTTTAAAGAAAGGTTTTGAATTCTAAAACCGTCAATTACGACGCCGAGAGAGAAAGAAACAATAGAAGAAAATAACAAAAAAACCTTGCAAACAATAAACACTCGGCCGAAACGAACGCCCTAAATGAGTTGCTCGTGTTTTTAAAATTCTTTTTACTGGCCTCGCAAGGAAAGAATTTTAAAAAGACAAGAATCTCAATTACAGACGTATCGCCACATTCGGAAGACATACAAAGAATTCGAAACTGCTCCTATTTACTTTACCAGTGGTTTCTTTTATTTCTTCCAAAAGCTGTCTTTTCTTTCCCAAGCACAAGGGCCTCAGCGGCTGGGTGGCTGACATGCATAGCAGAGACTCTTTTCCTTTTCATCTACATCTTTATTTTCGCTTTATTTTTCCACTAGTCTCACTGAATAAAAAAAAATACCTAATCATGGAAAATTTTAAGCATTTTGTTCAATTTCCCTTCCTATTGCAGGAAAGAGTACCACATGGGATAATCTTATGCTCTATTATTCAGTTATCAAGACTTTAATGTTTGTGAGAAATGTTAAAATTTTAAGAGTGTGTAAAGAAATTTGCATTGGGCGGGGGGCTCTTGAGAATTTGAATTCTTTCTTTTTTAAGTTAAATAATAACAGAGAAGAATCGAAATCAACACAAAAATTAAAATAAAGATTTATTTTTGTAAAATATGTAATGTTAGTTAACGCAGGAGGTCTGTCTCTAACGTGCTTATTCGACCGTTTCATTTGTAAAGCCGTAACGGAATCGTCTCACTCCCTTAATAATTCTGATACCACAAGGAGTGCTCATCCATTATATGTACACCTGATTCTCTATTAAAGTAGGATTACGTTCCTCCATAACGGTCCTCCGTAAAACAAAATTTCAGACGCTGAAACCGTCCGTCCATACCTCGCGAGTTATAATTTTAGTAGCGCGCCAAACCCAGTCTGCATCGCTTGGACAAGCAGTAAACAGCTAAACAGAAAAGTACTAAAATGCGTCAAAATTTTGACATATATGTATATATATACATACGTACATATATAAAGATACATATATACTTAACACCTACATACATATATACATACAAAAGACGTAAGCAATAAGTAATCCTATGTTAATAACCCGAGGTAGTTTCGTTAGAAGAGACTATCTGAAAATTTTTTGTTTTTGTTTTACTTTAACAAGGTTTAAAAAGCTAAAAAGAATAAAAAATATTGAGTGTAATGTTATCAGATAGTATTTTAGATAATGTAGATATTTCAACGTTATTTTATAGCAGTGATGATGATGAAGTGATTCCACTAACGGCATGTACAAATTAAGAAGGCCGCCAAATAGCCAATCATCTTGTAAATCCTTTTCTTACAAAATATTTAAATTTAAAACGAGATGTACAACAGCGTGATCTAAGAATGATTATTTCACGTTATGAAGAATCATATAAAGAACTAACTATAATAAAAGCGTCTGATAACCGAATTCGTATTCAAACCAGTGAAACAAAAGAAACACAAGTTCATTTTATTCTAGATACACTTGTAGATATATCGCCATTAAATATTTCTTGCGACGAGAGGAATTTTTCACCACCGAAATACAACAGAAAACGGGTACGTTTATTGTCTAGTATTGACACTTAATGACTGAAGGATTATGTTACATGTATGTATGTATTAATAAAAAATAAACTGAATTTATTTTAAACCGTTTGCAACTGCTGCACTTTTTCAATTTAAAAAATAACCCGTATAAACGTAATTAAAATTATATTTGTGAATTTGCTCTTAGATAGTTATTCAAGTTCAGTCAATAGAATCTAAATTTAAAATGAAAAATAACATTTTTTATTAAGTATATTTGGAGGGCTTGTGGCGGCCCAGTGGTACAGCGTGCTGGTTTTCGGTGCCGAGGGTGCTCGAATCGAATCCTAGCGTCCCGCCACCAAAAATGCTTCTGTTCGTGTCGTACCTTCACAGGGGGTAATGCTGGCCGCCTATATGGTGCCCCCACAATAAAATGGGCAGTGAAATTGAGGCGTAGTATAGGCGAATGTCTCACGACAAGTGCCTCCGCATTGAAAAAAATATTTGGATGGCACCTACCTTCAATTTTTACCATGTTTTTATTAACTTGTTTAATATTCTTGTCCAAAATTATCTCGGTTTTTTTTTTAAAGTTTAGAATAAAGTGAAGACCACATACTAAGAATGCTAAAAATTAACATTTAAACACACGAACATTTATTTACAGGACAACATAATCACGTGACATAGCAGGTGCTGAAGAGAAGAGTCTATTTGTGTGTGGGGGAGGAGAGAAAACAGCCTGTTACAGTCTTCCCCTCAAGATGTATAAGATGTCCTCATCATACATTTTGCTTCTCGAGGCGGCTCTTTCCTGGTTGGTACAGCATGTCCCTGTAGTCTGTATTTCGGGGAATGAATTTTGGAGTTGCTTTGCTGAATTTGTCGACCCAGGGCTGCTCCGGATTGGATGCATTGGAGCAAGATCTTGTCCTTCATATGGTCTCAGAGCAGAAACATGATAGTTGCCTATGGGAGAAAGAGGATTATCGGTATCAGCTAAAGTATAAGATACTAGTGATCTCTGTGATAGAATTGTATAAGGGCCATCCCGCCTTGGCATGAACTTGGAAGTACGGTTTTTGTCAGAGTTACTATGGGGGTGAGTTGTAACCCAGACTTTGTCACCTTGTTTGAGGGAAGGAGCCTTTGTAAATCTTTTGTCTGCATAATGTTTATGATGGTCTTGCCTTTCCTCTATTCGATCTCTAACTTGCTTAATGAAATTGGCGAATTTCTTTAAATTTGGAGTAATCTCAGGAATGAAATTATCATTCTCGACAGCACTTCGAAAATCATGAGCAATATCGTCGGTAGTACGTAGCACTTGACCAAACATGAGATATGCAGCAGTCTGTCCGGTGGAATCACATTTTGCTGTGTTAGGGGCAAATCTAATGATTGGTAGCTTTTCACTCCAGGTATTGTGATCATCCCCAACTAACATGTCTAAACGGGGCTTAAGATTCCTATTCTTCCTTTCAACAGGATTTGCCTGTGGATGATAAACTGGGGTTAAGGTTTGTTTGATGTCCAAAAGATAACATACTTGCTGCATTATAGCGCTAACAAACTGAGGTTCGTTATCACTTATTACCCGTCTAGGTAAACCATATCTCAGAAATACTTCTTCTATTAGAATGATGGCACACTCTTTAGCTGTTGCAGTGGTTAATGCAAATAGTTCTACCCACTTGGTGGCACAGTCTTCTACAATAAATTTCCATTTCTTCTCATTACTCTTTGGTAAAGGCCCAAACAGATCTATTGAAAGGGTCTCAAACCGTTGACTATAGATCGGAGTTTGTAACAATCCAGATGGTTTCTGGTTACTAGGTTTATAACGACAACAATCAGGGCACTTCTTGATATGTTCAGTAATATATCTACGCAAACCAGTCCAGTAGTACCGCTTTGAAATTCTATCATAGGTTCCTTCGATTCCGTAATGTCCGGCCGATGGGGCATCATGGTGCTCTTTTAGCATTCTTTCTCGTTCTTGAATCGGGACCACTAACTGGTCTTCTTCTGTATCTGCCTCGAGAGAATATCTATATAACACTCCTTGATTCATTAGGTAACCTCGGTCACTCCAATTGGCGAAATTCTCATCTTTAACAAGACTTTCTAAAGATTCTATAATTTTCCTAACATCTTCGTCTTTTAATTGCTCTTCACGAATTTCTTTTGCACTTCGTGCAGGGATATCGATGGAAATAGTGCAAATTTCACAAGTTTCTTCATCATGATGACAGAATGGTCTGGACAACATGTCAGCAACAATATTGACGTTCCCTGGTATATATTCTATCCTCAGGTTGAAGGATTGTACCTGTATTGCCCATCGCGCTAGGCGACCGGTAGGGGACTTCATATTCATTAACCATCTAAGGGGCTGATGGTCTGTTGCCACAGTTACTTCTTGGCCATCAATATATGCACGAAACTTATTCAAAGCCCAAACAATGGCCAAGGCCTCTCTTTCGGTCGTAGAATAATTTCTTTCGGCCTTGGTGAGTAACCGACTTGCATACTCAATTGGATGTTCGTCTGTACCTGTACCTTGTAACAAGACCGCACCAAGGGCATAGTTACTAGCATCTGTTCTAAGGATATAGGGTTTAGATGAATCATTTTGGCCAAGAACTGGAGGATTTGTCAAAAGGTGCTTTAATGTTTCAAAAGCTATTTCTTGTTCCTTTCCCCACTCCCAGAACACTTTCTTTTTTGTCAGATTACTCAAGGGTCTTGCAATCTCTGAAAAGTTAGATATAAATCTTCTATACCACGAGCAAGTTTGCAGGAAAGCTTGTACTTGTTTTACATTTTTCGGAGTTGGCATCTCTTGTATAGCAGCTGTTTTGTCTGGATCGACTTCGAGTCCCTAACTCGTTATGTAATGTCCCAAATACTTTATGCGGTTACAAGCAAAATTGCACTTCTCTCGGTTAGCGTATAATTTAAATTCCCGCAACTTCTCGAAAACTGCACCTAAATTTTCTACATGTTCATCGAATGTTTCAGATAATATGATGATGTCATCTAAGTATGACAACACAAGAATATTCTTTAAGGAATTTCTAAAATTGTCGATCATACGTTGGAAGGTTGCCGGGGCGTTCCTTAATCCGAAGGGCATTTTCCGGAAACGGTAACTTCCAAAGGGGCAAACAAAAGCTGTTTTGTCGCGATCTGTAGGGTTTACCTCGATTTGATGGTACCCGTTCTTTAAATCAATAGTTGACATAAACGGAGTATGTCTTGCTTCATGTAGAAGGTCGTCATTTCTGGGCAGAGGGTATTTATCAGTCTTCGTGATGGTATTTAGTTTCCTGTAATCTACACAAAGTCGCATTCGGCCATTAGGTTTAGGTACTAACACCACCGGTGAAGCGTAAGGCGATTCACACTCTTCTATGGTTCCAGTAGCTAGCAATTCATCTAGCTCCTTCTTTAATAATTCTTTTTTTGGCGGAGATATACGATATGGCGGAACTGCGACCGGAGGGTTATCCCCTGTATCGATGTAGTGTTTGACTTTGGGAGTCGTTTCTTCCCCTGGTTGAAAGACATCTTCAAAATGACCTAACAATTCGTTTAATTCTGATCTTTGTTCATTGGATAGATTTTTCCCTTCATTTTCTCTTAACAGCAACGCTTTGACTTCCACAGCATTTTTAGAACTCTCAGGTGGTCTGAAATCATCATCATCAAATCTAAATTTCTGTTTAGGATTGTCGTGGTAATACCATCTATGATTTGGAAGATCTAAAACAATCCCAGCGCTACGCAAAAAATCAGTTCCTAAAAATGTTCTGTTATCTTTTGATGTAGGTAATGCAAATAAGTTTAGTTCGAAAGATCGTCCTTCAATTTCAATTTCTACTTGGCCAGTATAAACTTCTGTTTCCTTTTGGATACCATCGGCGAGGGTTACATACATGCTAATTTTCTCAAATTCTACTCCTCGTTCTCTCAAGAGGTGATATAAGGTTTCACCATCTATAGTGTGGCTGGCTCCTGTGTCAGCACACACAATGCCGTTTATTCCGTTGATTTTAACTTTCAACAAAGTTGACTGGGGTTCCTCGACAGAAAATGTCCGAAGGTGGATAGCTCTGAATTCAGCTCCTTCTTTTCTAGAAGAGGGACAGCAGGTCGGACACTTAGTCTTAATGAAGCCTGGTTTTCCACATCCATAACAGCTAACAGCTGGTCGATCTTCAGCTTTTACAGTGTGTCTAGGCGACACATTTCTAGGATTTTGAGGATTAATTTTATTACCTTTGGGAACCTCTCGTTGATAAAATTTTGGGTTTTCCCTGATGACCCTTCTTCTGTAAAGCGAAGGTGAAAAAGATTTCGCACCGATCTTTATAACCCAAAATACTGGCTCTTCTGTCAACTACGTAGTCATGAATTGGCATTTTGATGTTGTACTTGCCTTTTATGCAAATTCTAGGGTGCGTAGACAAAGAAGTAGTAGACTTCTAGAGTAGAGAAGTAGTAGAAGTAGTAGAATTTAGTAGACAAAGAAGGCCTTGTCTTCACTTTATACATAACTATATTTAACTTTTATATTCAAAGCCCTTCGACTGGCAAGAAAGACTTTTAATTTCTAGGATGTACACTGCTGGCCACCCAAATTGCAACACCAAGAAAGACAAGAGATATCACAACAAAATTTATTTTGTAGATAACATGTTGACCAAGTATCAAATGATTAAATTTATAGACTTCTGTGAAGTGTGGTTCCTGCCAAAATCAGTAGCCAGAGTAGCCGCCATTGTTGGAGATCACCGCTGCCACACGCCTCGCCATTGATTCAAAGAGACTTTGGATGAGTTCTTGGGGTACAGCAGACCAAGCAGCTTCCACACGTTGCCAAAGTTGATCTGCTGTGGCAGCTGGGGATGGAATCTGGGTCAATCGTAGAGAAACCATGGACCACTTGTTTTCTATCCGCGAAAGATCCGGAGAGCGAGGCGGCCAGGGAAGCAATTCAATCTGGCGATTGACGAAGAACCGTTGGACAATGCGTGCCACGTGTGGTCGCGCATTATCCTGTTGAAATATGGCTGTGGGCAAGCCCTGAAGGTAAGGAAGGACAACTGGCTCCAACACCTCGGAGATGTAGCGCTGGCTGTTTAAAGTACCGGCAATGCGTACTAGAGGTGTGTGAGAGTGATATCCAATACCGCCCCATACCATAATACCCGGTGCAGGACCAGTGTGGCGGTGCATAACGCAGCTATTCAGCATCCTCTCTTCACGGTGTCTCCAGACTCGAATGCGACCATCGTGGTGTTGCAGACAGAAGCGTGACTCGTCAGTAAAGACAATTTCATTCCATTCTGCCGTCCACATCCTTCTGTCAGCGCACCATTGGCGGCGGAGACGTCTGTGGTTCTGCGTCAAGGGTAGACAAAGCAATGGACGTCTTGCGGACAGACCACTCTGCTGTAAACGGCGTCGAATGGTACGCGCAGACACTGGATGATACGTTACAGACTGCATGTGCTGTGCTATGGTTCGTGATGTGTCCGTCACTGCCATGCCTGAGCGATCCGTCACTGCCATGCGCACAATTTGCCTGTCATCACGTGAAGTGGTGCGCTGAGGTGGATGCGATCGAACACGCCGGTCCGTCGTACCCTCCTGCATCCAACGATCACATATCCGCATTACAGTTGTTTGGTTTCGTCCAACACGACTACCGATTTCCCTGAAAGATAATCCACAATCTCGGTAGGCCACTATCCTTCCTCTGTCGAACTCGGATACTTGATCAAAAGATGATCGCTGTTTTCGACGAGGGCATAATTGATCGTTGTTTTGAAAAAACCACAAGAAAAACACAATTGCCGAACTTGAAATCGTCGAAATCTCCAAGCCTTAAATAGCGCTTTGAAGTGGCGCCACAGGCGCGCGTGATGTGCGTCTGCGCTGAAATTCTAATTATTTGCATATCTCACCTCCGCTAATGCATGTCGTAAATTTCATGTTATTTGCATGTTTCCTTCAGGGTGTTGCATTTACAGTGGCCAGCAGTGTATTATATAATTTATTTTTACATTAATGTTTTTAACCAAAACAAATATTTTGTTTTGAAATGCTCTTTTCCAATAAGCAACAAATATGTTAAGCGTATTTATAGCAATATTTCTAAAAAAATTTGTTTTGCTCAAAAGAGTTTTGCCAGTTTGTGTAGGTGTGCTGCAGCAGAGAAATAATAAATAAATAAAAATAAAATAAAAATTTAAAGGGGAAAAAAATACCTCATCCGTGATGGGCACTTTAGTTTAGTTTCTTCTAATTCTTCTAATTCTATTATAAACGGTCTTGCTAGTAAACAATTTAAACTCAGGATTCCCAATTACAAACAGTTACGTTGAGAACAAACTCCAAGAATTTGCATTTGCTTCAATTTACTTTTATTTTACCAGCAGTTTTCTTTTATTGCTCCACACGCTTACTCCCCCCCCCCCCCCCCCCGGTAAGTATCTTAAACTGATGCGGTTGTTGATTCCGAAGACACTCGACTCCCTTTGTCTGCTAGTTCATTATTGTTTCAAATTCCTATTACATTTAAAAAAGATTGACTATTTTTGAGTTTTTGATATTTTATCCTTGACAAACCTTTCAATTATTTTAATAAACCCGATGCCTGTAAAAAGTAATAGAATCTGAACTTCATCAATCACTGTATAAAAAAAATAATTGCAGTCGAAGTACATTAATTCAAATTCCAAAGTAAATGTAAAAAAAAAAGTAGAATTATCTAATTTCATCGAAAATCAAAAATATAATTCTCCGTTTTGTCACCATATTTTCATGTTTATTGTTGTTTAAGCCTAGCCATTTTATGCTTATTGGAAAAGTAAAAAATGAAA
Organism: Dolomedes plantarius; assembly: GCA_907164885.2. Lineage (NCBI taxonomy): Eukaryota > Metazoa > Arthropoda > Arachnida > Araneae > Dolomedidae > Dolomedes > Dolomedes plantarius. The sequence continues at coordinate 134,421,367 of OU015492.1, forward strand.
AAATTCTTTATCACCGTTAAATTATCTTAAAACTAATTGCAGTTCTTATTTGATTCTTTTGGCTTGTCTTTATGTAAAACAAAAAATATTGTTTTCTTAGATTTCAAAAGTATTTAAAACAAGGAGATGTAGAAACTTAGAAAAATCCCTTTTAAAGTTGAAACAAGGTCATGGAAAAATCCGTCTCAAATACTAAGACGGTTAACGTGATTTGAGCTGCCACAAATCATTTTAACATTACCTTAGTTTCTGTAGTAATTGGGAAAGGAACTTCTTTTGCATTATTAAGTTAATTTTTTCTTTTCTTCTTCAGTAGATTCATTAATTTTAATCTTTACTTCTTCAAGAATTTCTGCATCAGTCAGTAGTCCATCGTCATCCACTTCATTATCAACAATTGTAGCTCTAGCAACTGTAAGCATCTGTAACCAGTTGTAAACAGCTCTAATTGTAGCAGCCGTAAACAACTTATCAGTTCTGATATTTAAATTGTGCCAGATTTTGAGATACTATCATTAATGATTTTCTGTTGGGTTAGTGTGCTAGCAGAGTTAAGTGTTAGTAACTGATATAAATCAATGTCATATTTGGGAAATTTTGCTTTCAAAAATATAACGATGTGATGCTGTATTTAAATGTAACTGACCTATCAGGCATAGAGAGTTATATGGAATTTTGAGGCTTTTTTAAATATAAAGGAAATCAACTATGCCTTGACGGCTTGTTTCATCGATTATACGTTTGAATATTTCTTGTACACACACACACACAAACACACACTGAAGTGCCACTGAATTAGGGATAGCAAAGGCTATGCAAATTGTGTAGCGCTGCGCATCATGTATACGCAAGTGAGGGCGCTGTGGTAACTGCATATATAGCGCGTACTGTGGTTGTTCTGAATTAGTTGTTGGAATTGCCAGTATGGGTAAACTGCCTGATTTAGACGCCTTCTATCGCGGACAAATCGTAGGTGCGCGACGCATGGGCCATTCAATTTCCGAAATCGTCAGACAGCTAGGATTTTCAAGGTCGACAGTGTCAAGAGTATACCAAGAATACATGGATGGTGGAAAAAAAAAACTAGCGATCGGGCAAACTGCAAAGGACAATTTGCCTTGACAGTGCATGGTGAGAGACGGCTCAGGCGTATTGTACGTAGCCAGCCAAGCCAAACATTAGCTCAAATTACCACCCAGTTTAATGACGGTGCCAATCGTACAGTCAGTAAAAGGACTGTGCCACGTTCGCTTCACCGTATGGGTTTCGGGAGCCGTCGACCTACGATAGTACCATTGCTCTATACTCGCCATCGGGCTGCACGTCTTGCCTGGGCAAGAGAGCACAGAGACTGGAGTGTAGAGGACTGGAAACGAGTAGCATGGAGTGATGAGTCTCGATTCCGACTACTTAACGCCGACGGGGTGCTGAGAATATGGCGTCAGGCTCATGAATCCATGGATCCTGCATGCCTGGCTGGAACTGTACAAGGGCATGGTGGCTCAATCATGGTCTGGGGTGTTTTTTCGTGGCACAGTTTGGGATCTTTGGTGCGTGTACCAACCTCCCTCAATGCAATTCGGCACGTAGAGTTGCTGGGTGATCACCTCCATCCGTTTATGCTGTTCTGTTATCCGCACGGTAATGGAGTTTTCCAGCAAGACAACTGTACCTCTCACAAGTCCCGGTTGGCTACTGGCTGGTTGGATGAGCATTCCTCTGACTTCTCTGTCATGAATTGGCCACCTAGAAGCCCAGACTTAAATCCTATTGAGCCTCTTTGGGATGTTTTGGAACAAGGCATGAAAGGCCATCACACAGCACCAAAGAACCTTACTGAATTATGGACAGCTTTAGCCAATATTTGGCAAGCCATTCCCGTGGAACTTTTCCAGAAACTTGTTGAATCTATGCCTCGTCGTGTGGCAGCCGTTATCAAGGGCAGAGGAGGCCCAACTCGTTACTAGGTAGGTATCCCTAATTCAGTGGCACTTCAGTATATATATATATATATATAATGTACAGGAAAATATAGAATACTAACAAATATATTACGATTAATTTAGGATATTTTATACGATCGTATATTATCTCAGAAATTAGCATTGTTTATCTTTCTTAAGGTATCCGACTACGTTTAAAACATCGATTTTGACAAAAATTCCGATTTTTTTTTTTTTTTTATAGATAGAAAATTTATGTTTCTAAGTCTGCTTTTATTTTTTCGATACGATCATTAGAAATAAAATTAGATCGATTTAAATGTCGGAAGTAGCTGTGAATTTCAATACAAGTTGAAAACTTTGTTATATGAAGAACTTATTTTTCATCAAAAATGTAAACAACTCCTTTGATATCTCAAAATCTAATCATAATAGGTATATGAAATTTTTCACGTATGGTTTTCATAATGATAAGAATGTAATGGACTACAGATTTTGTTCTAGGTATATTATTTGTTGATTTATAGCTGCATTTATAAAATATGTCACGAAAAAATACTAAAATTTTGCATGTAATTTTCATATAATGACTTGAAATTTTTTATATTTTGAGATATCGATTAGCTTGTAAGTCATTACACTTAGAAGGTACTTACGTACTTATGACAAAAAATAATGTTATATGCATAATTTTTTTTAGCGCTAGAGCGGTTTTTGTAAAAATTTGCTAAATTTAGACCCAATTTCCTCAATTTGGTAAAAATTTGCATAGTTAATGTCTTTTTTTCGAGTGTTGGTATTATATTCCTTCGAAACATAAGATAGAAGCTTTTGCAAGAACAGTTTTTCAAAAAAAAGGGTCCGAACGTCGGATACATTAAGTGGACTGTTAACTAATGTATAAGTTTAGGTAAGAGTTGATAGTAAAACTGCAAAAAACATATCCTTGAAAGGAGAGATCCCTACTTATAAAGGACAGCAAAGTTATGCACCGCCAGCGACAGGCAACAATCGTGGATCTAGATTAAGCCCTGAATATATGGGCACTTCGGCAAATCATAGACAAATAGTACGCTAAAAGAAAAAGATTGAAAAGCGGAAATTTCCAATCAACAGTAAAATTTTGTGGAAATTTCCCTTTTATAATTTCTAGCGTAGCTTCTTGTATACAGAAATGAAATACTGGATGCCCCATATTAAGCACAAGATTATGTATGTGTCTATGGCTTCTGGGTAAGCTGGAGATGATATATTTGCATGCAAATAACCTCTCTGACTAGGGTGTGTTTCATTTATCATATTCTGACTATCGGAAGTTTTAAACATAAATCGAACTGGACTTCTCTATCCACTACGGGACACTTAGGCTGGCATTTGTCTGTGGCCGGTACAAATTAGAGAAATTATGCTAATTGAATTCCCCATCCTCCGGCTAAATTGTCGAATATGTCGTTCTTAGCAATTTATAATGATGGCGATACCAAGGCCCATGGCTTTTGGGAACTCTTTAAATGCCAAAGATTGTACAGGATACTCAATAGTGTGATAATGATACCTTCACTTATGAATGATTTTTAACGTTTCTTAATTTCTAAAAGATCACGTGGATTTCTTTTATTTCTAGTAGATTGTTAACTTATAAACGGCATTTGCATGCTTCATTTTATACTTACTCTAATAGGGGCTGTTCAAGTATTACGTAAGAATTTAAAGGGGGAGGGGGTTCAAGCTTTGCTTATTTTTCGGACAAAGGGGAAGGGGGGATCAGAGCAACGCTTATGTAAGACAGAAAACATCGCTGAAATGGGCTCCTGACGACATAAACTCCCCTGCCATTTGTGCTTATATATTTACTACTTTTGTAATAAACTGTTTACTCTGAAAGAATTAATAAAACCTTTAAAACGTTGATATAATTCTGACTATTTATTGTTCAATGTATTTGCTGTTAATGATTTAATATTATACAGTTTTACTTAGAGATATACAATAAATTTAATCACTGAGAAAAAATCGTTCGGCCTGGGAAATAGCGAAAAGAATTTTGCCAAATCTTACGTCCGAAAAAAAGTGTGTGTTTGTGTGTGTGTGTGTGGGGGGGGGGGAGATGTTGTCGTCGGGCATCTGCTTATTTTTTCTTACAAGGGGAGGGAAGGGGTCTAAACGGACTGAAAATGTGTTTACGTAATACTTGAACGGCTCCATACCGTTGACACCGAATTTCTTTAAGTATATATTATCTAGTTTTCTTCTAATTTTCTATCCATTATTTGACTGGTTATATATATATATATATATATATATATATATATATATATATATATATATATATATATATATATATAAAGATAAATATCATTTAATACAAGATCAAGATAGGTAAATAACAAAATTTTCTTTCAGTTTTGAGAATAAAAACAAAGGATGTAAAAAAAAATTCAATCAATAAACACTCAATCTTAGCGAATGCTTTAATTATGTTGCTTATGTTTCTAAACTTTTATTACTAGTCTGCAATGCTGATAAAAAACTACAATAAAAATTAAAAGGCAAAGATCTCAATTACGGGTGCTTCCCACATTCTAGACTCGCTCAAAGAATTCGAAACTGCTTCTATTTACTTTACCACTGATTTCTTTTATTTCTTCAAAGTGTTGTTTTCTTTTTCTGCTGCAATGTCTCTTGCTGTGACGCAGCTGACAAACTTATAAGACACTTTCCTCCTTTTATCTATCTACAGCTTTATTTTAACTTCATTTTTTTAAAAGTCTTTCTACCGGAAAAGTCTTAATCTCTTAAGATTATTTTTTGTTTAATTATATATCCCTGGATTTTTTAACTTTATGTTGACATAAAGAATAAAATGGTTTGAACAAGTTATTTCTAAATAAACTTTTTTGGGATCCAGAAGGGGTAAAAGATAACAAATTGTTTTAAAGTTAAATGCGACCGTGAAATGTGTTTTAATAATTTAGAATTGTTTAGTAGATTTATTTTAGTTCTATTCAACTAACGTTTATGGTAAGTAGATTTCTTTCTGTTGGTCGGGATTGTAATATTATACTGAAAAAAATTGTAATATCAAAATGTCAATGCTTTTTCGGAGTAACGTTTACTCCATTTTAGACAGACGTCATCACATTTTCTCCGATGGTTTGACAGGCTCTCAGGGAATGATATTGCAGGTTTAAAACTTCTCTCTGATGTTATTGACGAGTTCTATACACTGGAAGTTACTTTACTACAATCTAAAATAATCAAGTCTCTCTAGAGGGTTTTATCGATGCAAAGGTTCGCCCACATGGTATAGTGGTTATCGTTTTGAGCTTCCACCCGGTGGGTTTGGGTTCAAATACCGAGTAAGACTTGAACGTTTCCATGGTGTACCTCTCACGTTGGAGAAATGTTGGGTCACCTAAATGGTGTTCCCATAAAAAAGCTTTCAACAAGATTTCGTGGTGTTGTTGGGAGAATGTCAAGATAAGTACCTATCACATTGGAAAAAAAATCGACGCAAAGGAATCTTGTACAAGTAAGTAAAAATGGAAATCCTTTAACATGCAAATTTGAATTAGATGATGTCAGTTTATGACTGCAGTAGTTATCATAGAATGTGTGTTCATAGGTCCATCTACTCTCTTACACGCCATTAATAAATCTAGGGAAGATAGGGCCTATGGCTGTAAAGTTAAAAATTTTCAGGATTGTGAATTAACTGGATCTTTTATTGCACGCGTGAGGAAAAATTTAAATGACTTCTGCGAATTCCAAATACAAATTAGTTACATCGATAAAAGGTGCAAGCAAAGCCAAGATATAAAAAAAATAGAAATAATGAACGTTCGGACTTAAAGATCACCTTAAATTAATTGCTGCTGTTTTCGAATTCTTTTTGCTGGTCCGTTGAACGACTGGAGGAGAATCCTAAAAGGGGAAGATTCCCAATTACAGACGCAACGCCACATCGGGAACTAACACAAAGAATTCGAAACTGCTCCTATTTACTTTATCAGTAGTTTCTTTTATTTCTTTAAAAATGTAGTTTTCTTTCTTCCGTCAGAAAAAGCTTTAGCGGGGAAATTTTTGACGAGCACAGACGACTGCCTTGCATTGATTATCAGCGTCATTTTAATTTCACAAGTACGCCAGCTAGATAAGTGTTGAGTATAGCTCTGTTCATGTTTGTATTTAACTTTCTTTCAGATGAGTAAAAAAAATGTTGAGAATATTGAAAGGCTAGTTAGGGAATATCCTTTGGTTTAGAGGAATAAAGGTATAGTTTTTCTGTAGGATGAAACCTTAGGGAATAATCTAATTCACCATAAAGCTGGCAGCAAAAATATGAATGAAAACATGAGGAATAAGAGATTATTTGTCGTTAGAATATTTGTGAATTAACGATTAAATAATATGTGGGCAGTTCAAATGTTGAATGATCAATAAACAATATTTCATTGATTAAAAAATGTTTCAGTTTTTTATTAACTGTCTATATATTACCACAAACCGTCGTCAGTGGTCCAACATATTACTTGTTTAGTATCTACAAAGGAAATGTGAAGAATGCAAGGAATACAAAAGTGCAGATTTTTACAAATGTTTTTAAATACTTTTTCATTCGTTATGGTAATTAAAAAATTGTCTGATATGCAGATAAAACAGTTTAATTTAATTTCATCGTCTAAAACTGAATTTCAGATAGATGAACTGAATTCAATAGGATTTTTCTTAGAGTTTTGCGGCTTTTATAATAAACAGTATTGCACTGTCCACAACTGTTCCATTTGAACTTTTCTTTATAAATATTTCACAAGCGTTGCATCATATACCGAACATGTTATACTATAAAGTATCTTTCTCATTCTTTCGGTCAACTTACACTGTTATATTGTAATTTTAATTTCGTAGTATATGTAACTGCAGTATTCTTTATTGATAACATTTCAATACATTTTATGAGTTAAAGCCTATATGGGTTAGGTTAATGCTTTTGTGAGTTACGTTTATAAAATAGCAAAAATTGATAACAAACTACGCGCAAAATAGTAGTCAGCCAAGACACAATGTTTGTTTCTATTGATATCATCTTTCCACAAGGGCGTGTCTTATGAAATTTTCGTAATATCAGAGGCAGTTGGGAAAAAAGATCATGGGTGAATTTAAAAATCCATTTAATGTTCTCAGCTGCGGATTTAATATTTGAATTTGAGATATTAACAGTTTCTACTACTCATGCTAGATGGGCTAAAATACTAAAGCAAGAATAGTTACACCGATAGAAAAGAGGAGACTTTTACGGAGAATATAAGAACATAAAATAAACATTCGGTGATTAATAAATATTGTAACTGAGAACCAGTTCTTTTTTGAGAACTTCTTTTTTGTTCAGTTTCGTGTTAAAATAAGATTTACATAAATTTTACCTTATGCATCTTTAAAAAAGTGTAAAACGCGTATAAAGCACTATTTGATGTCTTCGGTATATAAACTCTTCGGTAGGTTGGATTATGCAAAAACATACATAGAAAAGTGTAAATAATCAAGATGTTTCTGAATTATGCACCGATATTGTACTGAATTTTAGGATGTAAATTTCGCTTTCTTTAATTTTAACGTAGGATTACGTTCCTCCGTAACGGTCCGCGGTAAAGCAAAATTTATGACTCTAAAACCGTCGTCGGGAGTTATAAATAAAGAGTGGCAGAGTAGACATATGTAACTTATTTTTCTTACCATCGACCTATTCTGCATAGGGTTATCACTAATCCACCTCTTCGTATGTAGGAATTTTATTGTTAAAAAAAGTGAAATAAGGAACGATAAGTAATCCTACGTTAATAACCCGCGGTGTTTCGTTAGAAGAGACTACATGAATTTTTTTCTACCTAGTTTTGGAATTATTATTTTAATCTTAAATTCACTTTTTCAAATTATACACAAAGAATGTCTGTTACTTATTCTTTTAAATATATCGCGCAAATTAGAAAAACAATCAAAACGGTAAAACATAGACTAAGGCAGAAACGAAGAAAGGAAAAAAATGAACACAATAAATGCGGCTTTTAAGAACTAAGTTGCTCCAGTTTCTAAATTTCCTTTAGTTATATGAGGGGGCTTGCTACCAGTGAAGAACCTTAAAAAACATGGATAGCAATTACGGACGTTTTGCGCTGAAACTCAGAGAGAATTCAAAACTGCTCTTATCTGCTTTACAGGCGATTTGCTTTCTTTCCCAATACCTTGTTTCTTTTCCTTTCTGCAAAAGCTCCAATTTTGATACAGCTGACAAGAATAGATGCACTTCTTTTTTTCATTGCTTTACGTTACGTTCATTTTCAAAGCCTTTCTACCGGAAAAAATGCAATTAAGGCCTTAGTAATACTTATTTTTTTTATCAACTTTCAATTTTTTTACTATCTTGTCACAGGAAATACGTTTTAAGGTATCATTTAATATTCCCACGTTTTAATGAGAGAAATCCTTAAATTTATGTGAACTGAATAAGCAACCTCTTTCTTGACAATTTCTAATTTATCAGTGTATAAAATGTTAAGCTTTTTTATTCCTTTTATGTGAATTGTACAACACACCCCTCTTTTTAATGGAAGTCATGCACTGAAGAATATGTGAAGAAACTTAACTTTGTCATGTACGTTACATAGTAAAAGAGTCTATGACGTATGACAGGTGCAAAGCTGTTACACTTAGGTGCGAAGTTGCGATGACATAAGCTATGTTCCTGATATCTCCTGTTCAGGCGAGTATTATGTTTTAGCACGTAGGAGAGAAACTGCATGACATGCGTAGGATACCATACAAAAGCCTTGTTCTCATTGCATCTGGAGAGTTGCGTCAGGGCCTGTTCACATAGAATCCTTCCGCGTCAGCGTTGAAATTTTTACCTATCATAAACATGTGACCAATTATATGTCATGTGAACACGCCATTAGGGCCTGTCGACATAAAATCCGTCAGCTTCAACGTTAAAGATCGCTTTGGCGATGATTGGTTAAATGGGTCAATGATTAGTGTATGATTGGTTTAATATTTTACGCTTACGCGGACGGATTCTATGCTAACAGGCCCCTACTCCGTTTGCTCCGAAATTTTGGACACGACTTCTGATTGGTTTGACGTGCTGCGTTGTCAGTGAAATGAGTTCTATGATTGGTTAGGATTTTTCTCACTGACTCTACGTTACGCTCCGGATTCAGTGTGAACAGGCCGAAACCGCTCGTAATTACACTATACAGTGTGAACAGGCCGAAACTGCCCGTAATTACACTATACAGTGTGAGCACGCCGAAACTGCCCGTAATTACACTATTCAGTGTGAACAGGCCGAAACTGCCCGTAATTACACTATTAATTGTGAACAGGCCGAAACTGCTCGTAATTACACTATTCAGTGTGAACTTGGTACAAAGAGATTGTTTGTGGCAACGGGCTAGATAAGTCCAATATTGAAACTAACATTATGTACGATAAATGTACGACTTCAGTCCGAGTGTGTGGTCAAACCGCTGCAGAAACTAGTGGAGAATCACAAAACTTAGAGACTCAATGTGATAAAATTCGTGCCGAAATAGAGGAGAAAACTGCTGCAATCGTAATACTTGAGAGAGTGGTGAAATCAAAGGCCGTAGTGCATTATGCAACTAAAGAGTGCCCTTCAAAGTTTTTCGTTGACCCTACAAACTTTTTAGTTCTAAAGACTAGATCACGAGCACAAAATGCTCGCAATGGATGTGTAAAATTCGAGAGGAATTTTAGTAAGAGGAAAAAAAGAAAACTGTTTAACTGAAAAAAAAATGATTAGTGTGTTTTAGATTACTCAAGGGTCGAACTTTTATTCTTTGGGTTATTAACAATTCTCTTAAAGAATAATTAGTGTTTAGTAATATTTTTCATATCGTATATTTTTGTGTAGTCAGTTGTACTGGTTATCGTTTAATTTGTTTTCTTTGAAATACTTAATATTGATTACTCTGTGTTTATTTTTCAAATTATTCAAGTGCTGATTTTTCTTTTTCATTGTGTAGTGAGAATTCTTTAACTAATACTAATGAGTGATTGATAATATTTTTTAAATGAGGCTTGTTTTTGTGTTTTAGATCGTTCAATGATAAGATTTTGTAGAAGTTTTAATTTTGTGTATACGGTGTAGTGAATTATAGTGTTAATTGTGTTTAGCCTTTCTTGGTATACTTCAATAATATTGGTTAGAATTTAATTGTTTTTATTCATTCAAGAGTTAATTTCATTACATTTTATCGATTCTCCAAAAAATTAGTGTTTTGGTAATATTTTTTATATAAGTTTTAATTTTGTGTATACTGTGTGGTGATTTGAACTGATAATTGTTGTTTAGTTTTGTCTTGATATGCTCAGTTAATAATGATTAGGCTCTAACTGCTTTTAATCATTTGAGGGTTAATTACATTATTTTAGTCTCAATGCTTTGGAAAATGAGTGCTTTAATATTTTTATATGTTTTATTTGAGTGTACTTTTAACTTGTGTGTTATTTATAGACTTGAGGACACGTCTCTTTATCAGGATAGAGTGAGAATGTAGGATTTATGCAAATTCTCTTGCAATAGTTTTGTTCGCTCTTGCTATGCGTAGGGCAGAAATGCACCAAACCCTTATCGCTTCTCTACGTCATTCCTTGAGGGAACGGTCAAGAGAGAGGGTTGAATGACCTCGACTCGACAGAGGGATTGTTTTCTTGTGCCCCACGCGAAAGGCGTGCTGGGTTTTTAGCTGGGGAGAGAGGGTACAGACCTCGTTGAGGGAGGTTGTGTTTTGGACTCCGTGCGATAGGCACGAGAGAGATTGTATTTCGAACGGGGCGAGTCAAGGCCTGCACTGTGGTGTAATTGACGGGAGCGAGAAAGCTGCCCGATCTTTTGTTCTGTTGAAGGTGTTTTGTTCAAACACAAAATGAAAATACTTCTCTTCTAAACACCAGTTTATTAGTGTGCTCATTGAGTTGATCTATACATTTGACTGAAACAGATTAGGACATCACTCCGAAACAAGCATCGGATGCCACTTCTCGCACAAGAACACACTCCAACTCTGACAGATAATAAAACTAATAAAAAGAAACAAAAGTTCACGAGACCGTAACGCCATCAATTGGCGTGAACATGAAACATTCTCCCCACCTTGAAACCCCAGGGTTTCAAGAGATTACAAAAGTTCAATAACATAAGCAATATTACAACTTTTACACAAAGCTAGTAAAACACAAGAAATATAATAATCAATATATATAAGAAATAAGAAATCAAAACTCACAAATTACAAAATTAAATATTACAAATTAATTGTTTTCCATACGTAATACACAAATTTTTGAAATGGCACTTTTACAAGTACTAGACTGTGTTTTAATCTTAACAACACGAATTTTCTTATCATCACCAAAATAAATTTTAATTATCCTACCCATAGCCCATTTATAGCAAGGCAAATTATCTTCTATTAATAACACTAAATCTCCTAATTTTATGTTGTTTTTCTCGAACATCCATTTAGATCTCTGTTGTAATTGACTCAAATAATGACGATGCCAAAATTTCCACATATATTGTACAAGTCTAGTAACCTTTTGCCATCTCTTGAGATGACTCTCCTTCAAAATTGTCAAATCAGGCTCATTTAAAGAGGTTAGAGACCTATTTATTAAGAAGTGTGCTGGAGTAAGAACCTCAAAATCGTCCTCGTTAGCTGACAAAGGACGAAGAGGTCGAGAATTCAAAATTCCCTCAATTTGCACAATCACAGTTAAGATCTCTTCATAAGTTAAGTTTATTCCCTTAACAACTCTTTTTAGATGATATTTGAATGACCTAATCGCTGCCTCCCAAAGGCCGCCAAAGTGTGGGGCTCTTGGTGGAATAAACTTCCACTCAATACCTTCTGCAGCTAAATAGCCTGCCAGCTTTTCATCTGGTTTTCTAACCATTTCATGAAGCCTTTGAATTTCTTTATTAGCTCCTACAAAGTTTTTGACGTTGTCCGAAAACAACTTTGCACACTTACCTCTGCGAGCCATGAATCTTTTTAGAGTCGCTATAAATGAATCAAAAGTCAAATCTGAGACAATTTCAATATGCACTGCTTTAAAACAAAATCATACGAAAATACAAATATAAATTTTATGTAAAGCACCTTTGCGCTGAGCCTTATTCTTAATATAAAACGACCCACAGAAATCGGCCCCAGCACAATTAAAAGCAAAATCTGGAGAAACTCTTTCCTTGGGCAAATTGCCCATGATTTGAGCAGACACAATTGGTTGTGCTTTGAAACAAATGATACATTGATGAACAATTTTTCTGCAGCTATTACGTCCATTCAGAGGCCAAAATTTTTCTCTAACAAGATACAGTAAAGAAGAAGCACCAACATGTAAATATTTCTTATGAAAATATTCTATTATAATTAGAGTTAACCTGTGACCTTTTGGCAAAATTATCTGATGCTTTTTATTAAAACTATAATTACTATTACACAACCGTCCTCCGACTCTTAACAATCCTTTAGAATCCAGGAAAGGATTCAACGCTTTTAATTTACTACCTGGAGGTACACAGTGGTGGTTTTGAAGACTACTGATGTCCTTAGCAAATGTCCAGGTTTGGACACCTTTAATTAAAAATGTCTCTGCATTGTTCAACTCTTCAGCATTCAGTGGACCTGTTGTCCTCACTGCTCCTCTTAGGTTCCTGACAAACCTAAAAACATAACTTAAAACACGAACAATGTTAATGTAATTGTTGCTAATTTCTAAAATGCACTCTAAAAAACTAGGATTAGTACAAAGGGAAAGGTGAATCAAATGATCCTTATTTAGCTCCGAGTTCTTTGAAGGTCCTTTCACCTCTAGGAAAAATTCATCATCTGAGACATCAGGATTGTCCTTTAAGTGTGGCCAGCAACTAGATGACAGGAAAGAAGGTTCATTCCACCAAATGTCTAATTGTTGGATCTTTGAAGGAAAAATCCCTCGTGACATTAAGTCCGCAGGATTCTCCGCAGTATGAACATAATGCCAATGAAAGTTTTTAGTATTCTCTTGAATTCTGGTGACTCGATTTGCAACAAAGACCTTCAAAGCGCTAGGTGGAGTTTTGATCCAAGCCAGCACCACGGTGGAGTCCGAGAACAAATGTACATCATGAATGTCTAGTTGCAAGGATGACAGAACCTTAACGATAAGTTTCGAAAGTAAATCTGCTGCACACAGCTCCAAGCGTGGTATACCTAATTCTTTGATGGGAGCCACACGAGATTTGCTGCACAAGAGTGACACCTTAATGTCACCATACCTTGACACAGACCTAATGTAGACGGCACAACCGTATGCATCTTTCGAAGCATCTGCGAAGCCTATCAGTTGCACTTTCAGCGCCTTAGAATTTAAAACATGTCGTTCTACAGTTAAGTTATTTAATTGACACAGTTCAGAACTGAATTTTCCCCACTATTTACGTAAGTGTAAGGGAACTTCATCGTCCCAATCAATTTTTAAAATCCATAACTTCTGCAAGAAAATTTTGGCAGTAATTATCAAAGGTCCTAAGAGACCTAACGGATCAAACAATCTGGAGATGTCCGATAGCATTGTCCGCTTAGTTGCAGGACTCACAATTTTTTGAATACTGAAGCTAAATGTATCCTTTTCAGGATTAAATTGTAATCCCAAAGTTTTCAGTGTTGCTGAGTTAGGATTGTCGAAGTTGTATTCTCGGCCCGACGTTGGAACCTTTTGTACCAGACCAGGATTATTTGAGCTCCACTTATGAAGCTCCATGCCGGCTGATTTTAATAACTGTATCAACTGGTCTTGTAGTTCAAGAGCAGAAGATAACTCATCGGTACCACTTAAGATATCGTCGACGTAAAAATCCTTACCAGCAGCGGCAGCTAAAGGATAATTTTCTTGCTCATCACAACATATTTGCTTTAATACTCTGGTTGCCAAGTAAGGGGCGCATTTGGTTCCGTAGGTAACAGTGAGCAATTTAAATACATGTAATTTCTCTTCCTCTAAACCCTTCCATAAGATGCATTGTAAGGCACACTGATCTGGATGTATCCAAATTTGCCGATACATCTTTTTTATATCGGCGGTGAAAACTATAGAATGTTTTCGAAATCGCAACAAAATAGCGAATAAATCATCTTGGACAACAGATCCTGAATACAAATTATCATTAAGCGATTGTCCAGATGACGTCGCCTCCGATGCGTTAAAATCAACGCGTAATTTTGTAGTACTACTATCTGGCCTAAAAACGCCATGATGAGGCATAATATACCTTGGAGTTTCGCAAGTTGCCTGCATATGCCCCAAATTCTCATACTCAGTTAAAAATTCCCGGTATAGTTGCATATACTCTGGTTCTCCTTTCAAACGTTTCCAAAGGGAATTAAATCTTTTAGTCGCTATATGTTTTGACTCGCCTAAACATGGGGGTTCTATCTTAAACGGCATTTTAACAACATAGCTTCCATCGTCCCTTCTGAAATGCGTTTTCATAAAATGTTCCTCACATATGAACTCCTCCTCATTTTGTAATTTGTCCCCCTCAACATCTTCAATTTCCCAAAATTTCCTTAAATTTGCATCCAAATCCTCTATTATTAACCCACAATGAACAGTAGTTTCGTTTTCGATTGGAACACTTCCAGTAGCAACAAACCCAAACACGGTATTTTGAAAAACAATGTCTGTACCCGGAATCCTAATTTGACCCGCTCTTAAAAGTTCATAAAATATTTGAGCACCTAATAAAATATCCACCTCTCCAGGTTTATTCAAACTCGCATCCGCTAGATTGAAACTATCTATTTATAGGGTATTAATGTCAAATTGTCTGGAGGGTATATAATCTGTTATTTGGGGTACTACTAATAACTCAATTTCCCTTTCAAAGCTTCCGCTAACGTTCGAAATTTTTGCTTTTATGGTCCTATAAACAACAGAAGACGACTGATTTAGTCCAGAAACCACGATATTTCTTTTTTCTTTTTTCAAATTCAATCTATCTGCTAAGCTTTTTGAAAGGAAATGACTCATACTCCCCACATCAAGCAAAGCACGTGCACTCGTAAATATTCCAACATTATCCTGAATAATCACATTCGCAGTACTTAACAAAACCATTTTGTTTACATTTACGCTTGTAGCAGTGAATGAATGCGTGCTGGTCGCAGGCACCTCATTTGACAGTTGAGAAGAATTACTACTGGGATTGGGATTTTCAATTCGCGGAATAAACACATTTGACCTTGGATTTAACGCTACACTTGCATTCCGCGGACGAGTATCAGTTTCGGTTTCTCCTAAGTGCAAAAGAGTGTTATGTCGTTTTTTGCAAACAAAACAGCCGGATTTTGAATAGCAGTTAGCAACTTTGTGGTGATTTAAACAATTGAAACATAATTGCTTATTTTTAACTACCTCAATTCTCTCATTAACAAGCATATCTTTAAACACAGGACATACATTCAAAGAATGCTTTTCATTAGATTTACAGACTACACATTTCGGAGTTTTAACTTCCGATACAAATACTTTTTGTGTACTGTATTCTTTACGATATTTTTGCGAATGGTTAACAACTTGCGGCCGTGAAAACACATTACTATCGTTTTTGAATTTTGAAGATACATAAATATCGCAATGCCTGGCTAACTCTTGTGGCACATAATAAGATTCTCCTTGTTTCACGCCAATATGAATTTGTAGTTCACGAACTAATGAATCAAATATTTTTTCGGAAACCATAAGTTCACAAACTCCTTTGAAATCATTTACTTTCCTTAATTGACAATAATGATCAAATGCTGCACTAAGTCGCGAAGCAAATTGGATATAACTTTCTTTTGAACGTTTTTTCGCTTTACGGAAATTATTTAAAACTTCTTGTGGGGTGGATTGAAATTCCTTTAATACTAATTCCTTTAATTTTTCATACATACTCAGTTCATCCTCACTTAAATATATCATTAAATTGGTAGCCTTTTCGCCTAAGATATTTAATAGAATTTCTGACTTAAATTGTTCTGGGACATTTTTGGTTTTGAAAGCTCTTTCAAGCTATTGGAAAAATAAATTAAACGATTCTGCTCGTATAGGAACTGGTATTGTTAAAGTTTTGACACTCTTTATCAAACTTTCTAAACTAAAATTCGAATCGCAATCACTATTCATCACATTATCCCTTTGTGTTACATCTTTTTGTAAATTTGCAAGCTCAAGTTGTTTTTCTAATTGCGCGAGTTTAAGTTTTTCCAATTCTAGTTTCTGAGCTTCATTTTTCTCGTACTCTATTTTCTTTTCAATTATTGACTCAACCACAGTTTTTCCGACTTCATAATTATCTTTATAAATATCACTCTTTTCAATTAACTGTTTAATAGTAACTACTTTGGCACCCGAAGGAATACTAATTTCTAGTTCTTCAGCAACTTCAATTAATTCACTCTTTTTAAGTTTTGAAAGCATTTTAATTGAAAAGAGAACTCTGACTATATGCAACTCATAAAAACGAAACTAATACACAAATTTGGAAAACATAATAAAATAAACAAAAGTGTACTCACAGTTACCCTGAAACCGAAACGGACATTAATCCAATAATGATGAAATGAAATTCCATTCGGCACACAAAAACACACACTCGGTAAAACGAAACACTAGGCAACTTTTTCACAAAAATTCACATTTCGCTGAGTTACTGCTGCGTAGCCGACGGACCACTTATGTTTTGTTCAAACACAAAATGAAAATACTTCTCTTCTAAACACCAGTTTATTCGTGTGCTCATTGAGTTGATCTATACATTTGACTGAAACAGATTAGGACATCACTCCGAAACAAGCATCGGATGCCACTTCTCGCACAAGAACACACTCCAACTCTGACAGATAATAAAACTAATAAAAAGAAACAAAAGTTCTCGCGACCGTAACGCCATCAATTGGTGTGAACATGAAACAGAAGGGAAGCGAAGAATTGCGCTCCCGTGATTATTGTTATATTGTACCGGGGACAGTAAAGTAGGCTCTCTGGCATACCATAATTGCTGTCTACATTAATAAATTAATAGTTGTCGAGTTTCACAAAGTGTAGTTGATTGATGATTTAAGTGTGTTCTTCTTATACATCCCCCTAGACGCCGCTTCGTAGACAGGAAAGTCTATATATATATATATATATATATACACACGAGGGTCATTTTTTAATTAAGAACCGTTTTGTAATGGAGTAAGAGAAACTTTAGTCATGAACGTAAATTGTATCACAAACTGAAATATGAACATTTTTTCACTTTTCAACATAGTCACCATTAACATTTAAACATTTGTCAAGTCGTGTCACCAGCTTTTGCATCCCATCATCAAAGAACTCTGCCGCCGGACCGTAAAACCAGTTAGTAACAGTTTCTTTCAACATGTCATCATTTTCCAAGCTCTTTCCCTCCAAGCAATTCCTTAAGTTTTGGAAACAGATTCAGGGCTGTATGGTGGATGATCCAGTTATTCCCAATGAAAATTGTTCCCAATGAAAATTGTCAAAATCAACGGCTCGGACTGCTCTCTAGCGGCGTCGTTCTGCTTCACGACAAAGCTCGGCCTCACGTTGCGGCAAGAACAAAGACACAACTGGACAATTTTCATTGAGAACTACTGGAACATCCACCATACAGCCATGACTTAGCACCATCAGACTTTGATCTGTTTCCAAAACTTAAGGAATTTCTTGGTGGAAAGAGCGTTGGAAAATGATGTCATGTTGAAAGAAACTGTTACTAACTGGTTTAACGGTCCGGCGGCAGAGTTCTTTGACGATGGGATGCAAAAGCCGGTGACACGACTTGACAAATGTTTAAATGTTAATGGTGACTATGTTGAAAAGTGAAAAAATGTTCATATTTTAGTTTGTGATACAATTTACGTTCATAACTAAAGTTTGTCTTACTCCATTACAAAACGGTTCTTAATTAAAAAATGACCCTCGTATGTATGTATGTATATATATATATATATATATATATATATATATATATATATATATATATATATATATATATATATATATATAGCTTTTTTTGAATGATCAGTCACAGTTTTACCATCGGATTTTGGCTTTTTAATGGTACTTATGTCCCCAGTTTCTTTAAATGGTAAAAAATATACCCGGAAAAATGAATCTCATGCACTTTACTATGACTCCAAACATTCGTGAGTCAAACTATCGACCAGATGTATAGCAACCAACAGCGTTTTGTGATATGGCTTCTCAACCATTGTCTTCAAGTGACCACAGTGATTTAGACAAGTAGGGTTATTCAAATTCAACGAATCGAGACAGGCTGCCATTGTTCCAGACACAGTTTAACAGCCCGTTTAATCGTGGAATTGAATGGTTTCCCACAGTTCAGAATGTTTACCTCACAAGTTCTTTCACAGTACTTTGTTCCTTTGTTCCGAATGACCGTTGAGAGACATGACTAGGGAAATACATAGCATACATTTCATTTCCGAATATTCTGTTCATGATGTGAATTTAGAATATCAATGCTCATTAAAATAAATAAATAAATAAATAATAAATGCTTCTAATTTTCTTCTGTAACTTGATAGATCAGTTGCTTGTAAGGTTAGTGCACAAAATATAGATGGATTAGTGAACTTTATCAGATAGCTTAACAGTCTAAAAACCGCATACTTAAATTGTTTTTTAAATAGGGTAATTTCCCGTAGCAAGTCTGCGCTATCACAAACTTGTAAATTATGATTTATAAACCAATATCCTGTCACGTGTATTGCATAGAAATGTGATTATGGCACTCTTTTGTTGGAGGAATATTGATAAAAAAATCAAAATTTTATAGGAAATGCAGATAAAAAGCAACTTTCCGTAGTTGTCCCCTAAAATTGTTTTTCCCGTATAACAGTGAGTAAATATTACGGAGATGATATTTATATATTCCTCAGTCTCTGGGAATGGTAAAAAATTGTTCAGTTTGCTTGATTTTAAAGAATTATACGTAAAAGGAAAATAATTATAATATATATTATTAATATCGGGAAAATATATAGTTGTATATATCTTTGAAGCCCGGTATATAGGGCTTAAGTCAAAAACAGTGATTTTCGGATATTTGTTAGTATTGATAAAAAAAAACCCAAATATCTTTTTACTGGTATAAAAGGCTTAAGTCTATCAATTTTATATACAAAATTACATTTATTTGTTCAAAAGACTCAAGGCAAAATTATATTCCTGCGATTGGTATAAAAACCAATAACTTGGTATACTTAAATCATTGTTTTTGATTTAAGCCCTTCATACCGGGCTTCAAAGATATTATTTTGATAATTTTACGATATTATCATGCGAAATAAGTTCTAAAGAATAAAAGTACGCCAATTTTCTAGAGTTCTTAATATTTAATTCTAGATAGTAACCTTTTATCAATTAAAACATTAATAAATCCTTTTTTGTCACAAACCATAATCTTTCAAATAAATTTATTTTTCTAAGTACTACATTATTTGCAACACAACACTGAATAAATAATTTATTTTGGTTATCATAGGTCCGGTTAGCGGTTTTGTGAAAATATGTTTACAATTCCCGAACCTAGCACGTATTACAAATGTTTAAATTTTAACAAAACAACTTAATTGAATTAAATTGATGAAATGCTGTTTTTAATATTAATAAGACTTAAAACAGGTATAGATGATTCATGCCTGAAAAGAAGGAAAAAAAAGTGTAAAGACGACGATGTATGATCGATACGAGGCTATTCGTATTTTCATCGAATCCATTTGAGTGGGCAACTTTTCAATAGATTTACCAAAATGAAACACAGTTTCTCCTGTCTTATTTCTGAAAATATATTTATTATAGGGTCCCTGAAGTGCTATATAATTCGTCTGGCCTCCTTACTACTCGCAAGGAAAGGCCTATAAAAATGAAGTAGCTCTTCCATTTTTAATCTGAACGGCTTTTTTATAACTAAGAGCAATATCATCGTCAATGAAATCGCCTTTTCGAAAAGTGTCTAGCAGAAGGATGGAGTCTATCATTACTCCTGGGCTCTTTATTGCCACCGTGGGAATTGTCTAGCCTCTCTGTACTCTCCAGCAGCCATTGATGGCGGAGTTATCTTTAAATTTTCTTGTACACTCTCTTTATGGGTGATGGATATTTTATCGTTTAAAGTTCAGTAATGAATCGGCAGGAGAATAACTGAGGGCACCAAGTGTGTAGGCTGTTTAATGGGAGATCTTATGTGCTCGCTAACGAAATAGCGATGTTGTTCCGCCTTTTTTTCCGCTTTTTGCAGTTTATATAAGTAATGAGAGGCTTCGTCAAGATGCACGGTAATCTTTTAGTAAGTACTGAAGTAATCGAAAATGACTTATTTTAGAGGCGTGTTGCTTTGGAAGATTAAGATTTTCAGAAAACTAGCGATGGCGTTAGGTCCTATTAAGAGGCTGTTAATAGCTGGATATATTTACAGTAATTAATAACATAAATGAAAAACCTTCAAAATTAGTTACTCTGATACATACATATATATATATATATATATATATATATATATATATATATATATATATATATATATATATATATATATATATATATATATATATACCGGGTGGCCATAATCAAACTGACAGTGCTCACAGTGTTCTGTAGCGCGATCTATTTGCGAGAATGACGCCACATTTTGTAGGAAGATTAAACAAGACGGGGGACGAAGGATTCCGAGAAAAAATAAATTAGTTCCAAAAGTCACCGCTAGGGGAATATTTGGCGCTGTGTAATAGAAAATAGAGTGTTAACAAATGCAAATTAATACGGAATAAAATTACCTTTTATTATGCACATTTTCTTATTTAGTTTATTTATCATTATTTTAGTTTATTTATTTTCTTATTTATCAGTGCAATGCGTCAGCCGCTCTTCGTGCTTTTAGAACGCACAAAAAAATGCGTAAAGGTAACGGTCCTGTGTTAGTTAATGGACTAAAAGCAATGGTTGCGTCGTTTGAGAAAACAGGTTCTCTGAAGGTTCAGACAGGCAGGTTGCCATATTGCACTTGAACTAAATAAGAAAATGTGCATAATAAAAGGTAATTTTATTCCGTATTAATTTGCATTTGTTAACACTCTATTTTCTATTACACAGCGCCAAATATTCCCCTAGCGGTGACTTTTGGAACTAATTTATTTTTTTGCGGAATCCTTCGTCCCCCGTCTTGTTTAATCTTCCTACAAAATGTGGCGTCATTCTCGCAAATAGATCGCGCTACAGAACACTGTGAGCACTGTCAGTTTAATTATGGCCACCCGGTATATATATATATATATATCTTTTATCTTGCTGTTTAAGTACTCTTATAATCTCCCTTTTATCTTACAATAAAAGTCAAACGTGAATCAGCATGCATGGAACGTATTTTTGTGGAGGCTCTCACATCAAAATCGTCAACCATTTTTCTTTGCGAAACTTGGAAGACAAAGCGTTTTTCTTTTCTTCTTAGTACAAATAAGCATCATTGCTATTAATTATTATTATTATTGTTATTATTTATTTATTAGATGAAGTACTTGGCGTTGCCCAGGATTTTAAGAATGTTTGTTAACCCAAATCAATTTAAAAACTAAACACTGTATAAATTACATAGTAAGAAAAAGCTTGTGAAATGTTATACACAAAATGCATGCATGTGAATGTTATCATGCAAAACTGGGATATGAACTTGGTAGCGAAAGTGGTTTTATAATTATTAGTACAGCTTATTGCCCCTATTATAATTGTGCTTGTGCACTACCCGACTGCTTTGTACTCGAAGAGATTGATTAGTCATTGTAGAGCATACTTTATTGTACGTGACGCATTTTCGTCCCGTAATGGCATATATGGAAAAAGTTCCGCAAAACGTGTTTCACGTTAAAAAAAATCGCCGTACAAACTTAATATCAGTAAATGGGAATAACCAATGATTCTGAAAGTGTTGGAATAATCACTTCAGGTTGCATGTACTCGCAGTAGTGTAAATCCACCAAAACCGCTGCATAACGAAGTCTTCCCTTATCTATAAGTTTAGGTTCGGTCTTCGCACCTTGAACAATTTTACAGAAGATACTGATTTACGAAGTTTCTTCTTGTCGCCAACCATTATTTATTTCCGACGCCAAATTTTGTCGCGAAAGTTGCATTTTTAAGTTCCTTGAATGTTTCCCATCAGCATTCTTGTTGCCGGGAGACCAGCACCCAGCATACTTGCAATTTGTATGTACGGAAAAAATCGGAAAATTTTCTGATGTTCAGGAAATTTCTGAGTGGGTACCTTTATTAGACGGCAGCATTTATTAAAATAGTATTTATAGTATGTGCTGGACTGTACAGAAAAAATGGTTGACATTTTTAATTGATCCTGTCGACTTTCGGTACTTAATATGTGTGTTTACGTGTGGTACATTTTCTAAATTCACTGTTTCCACTCTACAGAAGAGATGCCTTGAAGATAGCAAATTTGATCTGTCTACGTAAGCCCAGAATAGAAATCGTAAGAAGTCTTACTGATACTTTGCGATTTCAGTCTCCGTGGGAACGAAAACAAGCAAATTTCAGGACGTGGAGCGAATGAGGTAAACTGCCAATTAAAAGAAATTTATTAAATGTTTCATGCTCTCATAATTTTAAGTAATAAACATGAAATCTACCACCTGGAACTGTATCATAGAAGTTAAAACATAGGAAAATGTTAACAAAAGATTTTGCTTTTTTTTTGTCATACACGTGCAAGGCGATCAGCTCGGGATGCCGAACATGCTAAGTAAGAGATCCCCATGTTTTGATTTCGTAACAAGGAAAAAAATATGTTTGAGGGAGTTGTGACAGAGATTGGGTTGTTGCATCTTTTTGTCACGCAACTTCTGGTGCTTTTCGATTCACTCACCTGAATGTTGGCCTATGGACAAAATTCGTCCAAGGATTGCAGACTTGTATTTTTATTTTAATGACGCTCCCTTATAGAGAAAGAAATTTTACACCTCGGGGCATTTTTAGTTTTTTTAAAGAATGCAAATAATATTTTAAAATTTAAATTATTCGTGGAAAAAATCTGATATAGTGTGTTTTAAACGCTCATCAATTCCTTTGGAGGACGAAATTTATAAAACGAATTCTGTTACAACGTGCAGAAAAGTTCAGGCTATCTGAAAATACCATTTTTATTGGACTATCAGCCCTTATGTAGCTGTAAATAGTAAACATATTTTCCCTGTAGGTTTACATTGAGGTGAGCGAATCCAATACTATACAGTACACAGGGTTAGTACACAACAGCCTTAACACACCTCAGAATTGTTACAAATGTATGAAAGTGATAAATACCAGAAATCGAAGAACAAAGAAATTATTTCTCTCTTCTTCAGTTGGCTTTTCTTGTAATATTTGTCACTTGGTGTTTTTTAGGTTATAGGCATATTCACATGCGCAAACATATGTAAGAAATAGAAAGAATTTTACATAGTACCATTCTGTAGTTAATATAGCATACTATGATAAACAGTTTGAGAAATAATACTTTCATATTATATAAGGGTGGCCCAAATGGTAACTTGCTATAGCGGCTTTTGTTTTACCGGTGGTTAAATATTCAGAGCTTTGTGTTTGAGACGCTAGATAAAGTTGTATGTTTCGAAACAAAACTACTATCACCGGAAAGTGTCAATGTGTTGTTTGAACGTGTTTGAGCAATCTGACTACGTGGTTTATTTGATTTTGACAGCAGCTATTAAAGTGGAGCCGAAATTTATCGTCGTAACAGGGACATGTATTGACGTAAATGTTTGTCGCAGTTTGCAGTATTCAGATAGTTGAAGGAATTTCGTAATGGACGTTTGAGCATGGGATATGCTTAGACCTGCTCAAGCACACTTGGTCATCATCATGGAATCAACTGCCGTGGACAAGATTTCCAGCGGCGGCGAGAATTTCACTGAGAGGTCCTCGATCATCTGCCCTTCCCCCTTTCCTGCATTGACCTGTCCCTGTGCGACTACCAGACGCTTGGCCCACTGAAAAAAGGTTACAAGGGCCCCCATTTTGCTAATGATGCAGAGGTCCGGTACGTCGTTCATGACTGGTACAGCAGAAAACCACGGTTTATCTTCTCTCGGGGTATCCAAAATTTAGTAAATGCTGAGAAGTTGATTGAACCAATTTGACTACAATGTGTAGCGGATATGCAGATCCTGTGTCACTATTACTTCCTGTATGTTCACATATTACAACCAATAAACCATTACAGAAAACCAACCCAAATGAAAGTGAGCAAAAGTCTCACTTTCATTTGGGTTACTCTTTTAACTGAAATTTAACCGCTTGGCGAGAAATCGTCTGTAAAGTGCCAAATATGCTGGCCAATCCCGTTTCTTCCATTATATTTGCTTGTCGTTAATTAGTTACCGTTTGAGCTAATTTAAATTGCAATTTTAGTGAAAATTTAAGGATTGCTTGAGACGGAAGAAGATGCAGTGTCTTTTAACAGTATTCATGGGATTTTACCCACTCGGCGTCTCTGTCAGAACGGTCACAAGATGCGTGCATAATTTGTAACGATCATGTGCTGTGTTAAAGGTTGTGGGAAAAAGTTAGAATTCAAGTGAGAAACTGGTTTCACGGTTCTCGATTGCCATGCACATTTTGAATAATTTTTTTTAGATATTTCTATTCTGCCGTTTGTACGCAATTTTTACTTACATCTAAAATTATTCATATCGAAATATTATTCATTATCTGCCTATTTTTTATTTTCCTATACGTTTTTGATATAATTTGGCTAATAAAAATGTTGCCTACGGTCATTTAAAAAAATGAAGGCAACCACAGTAAAATTAGGTGTTGGCTAGCTGATTTTGCGCAAACGCAATAAAGATGCCAAGTTTCCTGTATAATACAAAAGCATCTAAGAAATATTACGTTTAAGGAAAGATGGGGATGATTGCATTCAGAAGAAGAAGAATTCCTTAAACTATTTATAACGAATATAACTAACATTGTTTTTTTATAGAATAGTTTTTGAATCATGCATATCTACTAACATAACTAAATCCTATTAAGATAGAATATTATACCATTTTAACTTTATTATAACTATTAAAACTTTTTACATCATTTAGCCTGAAAAACAACTCATTAAAAACAGTAAAGAGATAAGGTTTAAAAATCTTCTGATTTTTTATTTTTTATTTTCTTGACTTTTTCTCAAGAATCGATTTGTCGGCAATGTTTTTTTTAATCGCTATCTTCCAGTTTACCACTTTTGTATATGTACGTTATTGCATACAGAGGAATGATATGATCGAAATACTTATGTATTTTTCAGTTTTATTGCAATAATTTTTATATTGGATTCATTTACACGATTCGTCTCCTCCCCCCAGCAAACGCGACTGGTTCATTGATTTATGTTGCAGTTGTCTACATTTTATTTTAATTCATAGCAAATGGATTTTCTTGAGTAAAATAAACCATGACTTTTTATATATTTAAATCAGAGGTGGCTTTTAGTAATTAGTGTTTTTCAGAATCTTTTCTTTTGAACAAATAATAACCCTTGAATTTAGTTGCTTGTATTAATTAAATAATGCATTTAACTTACCTTATTTTTCGGGCTATAAGAAGCACCTCAAATTTACAGGACTACTTTTAGAAAAGAATATTTTGTATTTTGTTAAAGATATTTTCAATTTCTTACTAAATAAAGATATATATATATATATATATATATATATATATACCAAGTCTTCGAAACTCCTGGCGTAGTCGTCTTTAGGGATGGCCTTCAGCTGGGTTGTAGCATTACGTTGGATGTCCGAAATGTCCAAAAACCTGTGGCCCTTAAGGGCTGATTTCAACTTGGAGAACAAGAAAAAGTCTGGGGGAGACAAGTCTGGGGAGTAAGGTGGGTGATTCAGGGACACAATTCGCCTGTTAGCCAGGAACTGCTGCGCCAGAAAGGCAGTATGTGGCCGGGCATTGTCGTGAAGCAGTGACCAGTTAGCTTGCATGGCGTAACTGGGGGCGCACCTGATTGATCATTTGCTGCAGACGTTTCAGTATATCCACGTACTTATCGGCATTTAACGTGGTGTCCTCAGGGAGGAATTCTTTATGGATGAGAGAACACCACGAGTCGAAGAACACCACGAGTCGCAGAACACGACGAGCATTGTCTTGATGCGGTATTTCTCAAATCGCACCTTCTTGCTTTTCGGTGACCCTGGACCCCGCCACTCCATACTCTGACGCTTGACGTCGGGGTCGTACTTCAGGCACCAGGTCTCGTCACCCGTGACAATGGTTTTCAGGAAATTTGGGTTTCGATCCACCATGTCGATGAAGCCTCCACAGGAGTCAAACCGAATTTGCATTTGTTCCGGCGTCAAAGTGTGGGGCACAAGTCGGGATCAAAGCTTGTGTTTACCCAAATCCTGGGTCAGTATGAGGTGGGTCATCTCACGACCAATTCGCACTCCCTCCGCTATCATTCGCACTGTCAACACGACGATCCTTGGCCAACAGTTTCTTTACTTTCTATACGTTGTCCGGGGTGCGTGCAGTTGCAGGCCGACCACTTCGGGGAAAGTCTTCAATGGTGTCCCGCCCTTCACGGAAGCGTTTAAACCACTCATACACGCACTTCAAGGTGTGACAGCACGTTCTTCGTAAACTTTTAGCAGCATTTCACGAGTCTCTTTCGCTGATTTTCCAAGATTGAAACAGAACAGCATATTCGTACTCTGGTCCATTTTGAATTTGGACCGAGCGTATAACACCTTCACTCTACAATGAACTGTTTCCACACGATAAGCTAACTCGCAGCGCCGCCGCTCAGGAATTGGTTCAGACAAGTCTTCACCTGTCCGGCACGGTATGCACCGGTCAGGCCTTGACTTTCCATTAGGTCCGGTAGGTCCAGCCTAGGGGCCCCTGAAAAATTTTAATTTTAAAAGGAAAAAAGTAAAAAATCCCAATTTATTTTTTTATTTTACCTTTTTTAATAGCAATTTTTTTATATATGCTTTCAAATTTGATTGATTGATTGATTCATCATATGTATAGTTATATGTATAGTTCATCATATGTATGTTATAGTGTATATAAGAGATTAATAAGTTTTTCTGGTCGCGTTGTATTGGTGTTTTAATGCTGAAGTTAATATGTTGTATTGCTTTTTGTTGTTTGATAATGTTCTAGGCTTCTACACTTCAAATAACTAATTCTTAGTAAAATGGTACTTTCACAATGATTCATGATTATTTTATTTTTGTGTGTCAATTTTGGAAATTTTATGTCCCCATCAGTGTTAAGGGGCCCCCATCCTTTTTTGTGCCTATAGTCAAGAATTTTCTAAATCGGGCCCTGGCGCCGGTTGCAAATTCTTACGACCGTGAGCACTATGACGTCTTTCACAGAACTTTCTGGACAAAGGTTGTATATATATATATATATATATATATATAAATTTATTTATCTGTTTATTCCAGGGAATTTATTTTAATTAAATCTAAATAATTAATATATTTTTGTCAATTTAACTTTCCAGTCCTCTCAAATAATCGTAATGTTAGTATCCCCTGCAATAGGAAAATAAATATTTTAGAAAACTGATGTTAACTATTGAAAACTAATATTAATTAGGGAAAACAAATATTAGTTATTTAAAACTAATATTAATATACTGTTTTTAATCCGTTAGCTTTTTCCGCAATGAAATTGATTTCTATATATATTGTTCTTTGTGTAACGTCTAAAATTTTTTGCCTCACAATTAAGAAATTCTCTTCGTAAAAAAAAAAAAAATTAAATTTTTTTTTTAAAATCCAGACTATCTTGTTGTTCTATCTGTATATTTTAGGAAAAAAATCGTTAATGAGAGGCTTGATATTCTAAATTTACCCAGCCAGAAAGAATATTATCGAGAAAAAATTTAATTGCTATTCTCTTTCCTTTAAATTACTTATTATAGTTTTTTCTTTTAATTTTAAAGCTCTCTCGAAAAATTTTTGGTCTTTTAAATATTTGAATTCAGTAATGAAATACTTAATATGTTTTCTGATACTTCAAACAAAACAAAAAAATAAAATTGCGAGTAAGAAAATAAGCTGCATAAAGTTCGCTGTGAAATCGAGGATAAAACCAATAATGGCCCTGAGAGCTTTATCCAAATAAAGAAAATAACGTGCAAAGCAGTCGTTTACAGGTCTTGCCGTTTCTTTGATTTCTTTGGAAACATTTCCCGTAAACATGTTTCAGTTCAGGGTTGTGCTCTTCGAAAGTATACGCTGTAAAATACACAGTAAATTTTAAATATTATATTAGAAATCAATAATGTGTAGCTTATTATGATTATTTTTTTATTATGAGTTAAAAGCTGTATTAAATTAGTGAAAATTGGGGTATTTGTCATTAGAAAAATTTACATTAATTTGTGAAAAATTCAGTACATAATATTTCAGATATATATGCTCGATCACCAAGAGAAGTTAATTTTATTATCTCTAACGAGGGTGGAAATTTTGATGGTTGAGCTAAAGGAAATGGCAATATTAATATTATTTTTGATTGCGTTCGATTAGAATATATATATATATATATATATATATATATATATATATATGACTCGGGTCATTTTGTATTGAAATGAGAACCCGACTACGCAAAAACATATGGATACTTTAAGTTAATAATTTTTCATTTAGTAGCGGATTTTTTTTAAACAAACTTACCTTCATTTATTCCAAACTGGGGAGATTTATAGAAAAAAATGAAAGATAGTCAAATCAAATGTTTTTATATTATTTTTCTTTTATCATTTTATGCAATAGTATTAGAGATAAAGATATATACGACTTTTGATATTTTTAAAGCTACATTAGATCAGACTATATCTTCTTTCCTAACTATATAAGTTATTTGGATAAAACTCGTCAGTTAAGTATCAGTTTATAAAAAGGCGAGAAATAAAGCCTACCTTTGTCACATAGCTTTTGTTTAGCACTTGAGATCGAATTTTACGATGTTCTCAATTATCTAAGCAGCCAGCAATTTTCTAAGCATCCAACTCCCATTGATTAATGACAGGTATTCCAATATGTTGTGTAAATACGCAGTAAATAAAAGTTTTCGAATAAGGCATATCAGGATACCTTAAACGACAGTGTATGTGTTCAGGAATAAACGAGCTAATATTCCAGAAACAGGTTTTCTTAAAAAAGAAAAAAAAAGAGGAATGTTAAGAAATACTCGAAATTTTATTTAAAATATGTCACATGAAGTTGGGGTATAGCCTGAAAAAACAGATTAAAGTAACATAAACTCAACGATTAATACATATAAAGTCACGCGGTTTCATAGCCATCATTCGTTTACAAATGCCAACGCTTTGTAGATAATGTCTCGTTGTTGGTTTTTAACTGACGATTGAAGATCAAATGACTTCGATTTTTCTTGAATTCTTATTTATGATTATTAATAATACTTTGAGGGGGATTGCGATGCTAGTCTTTTATTTAAAGCTATTGTGGGTGGTCTTCAACTTAATGGACAAATGTTCATAGCACCATTTTTTTTCGTTTTACGCGCATAGATAACAATCATGTGCAAAAGGCTTTTTTTTTTCTTTTCCAAATTTTCAATGGCGTGTATGAGACTTCACAAGTAACATACACGCATACACACTAAAAGCAAATAAAACAAAGTCATTGTATCTTTCGGCCACTTGTCTGCCAATAATACATCGATACGGAAGTCCCGTGTCGAGATTCGCAGTGAAGAATGTGGGAACTACCTTAAACAAAGTCAACTCTGCAAAGGGAGCAAAAAGTAGGCAATGCGAAAGAGAATGATGCCAGACAGTCGTGACCAGTAAGCAGTCAGAACAATGCCACCCCCTCAAACCGGGGTCCATCAGGGATGACCCCAAGTATATTCAGGAATCCCCAGTTCTTGGCAGCAACACGTTGCGAAATATCTTCGAGGAATTTTGATGTTAACAAGAAACGCATGCTAGAAAGTTATAAATGCTTTAGTTGCAAAAATAAGTTTCCCGGGTTTGCAAAAGGTAGTACTTTATAAAAAGATGAAAGGAACTTGAAAAAGGTGAGTTTCGGCCCATTTGATCTCAGTTTGTCAAAGAAAGTTTTAGAGATTTCTGCTTGTTTGAAATATTCTCAGAAGCCTATATAGTCTCGAAGAAGCCTATATAACAGATTGTGGAATTGAAAACAATAACAAGATTAAGTTTCTCTCTGGAGATCTCTTGAAATAAGAAGAATAATAACGCCAGCGTTGCTCGGATCGAAATATTTTAAACCAGTCTTCATATCTCTACAGTTTCATGGCTAATCGTTGAGAGGTCTGTGATTGGTTAAAAATATTTCGATGCGAGTAATGCTGAAGCTCTGGGCGTGCAATGGGAACATGAACTTAATGAAGAGGTCCTGATGAAGCTTCGGTCGGTCATGCTGGAGCTAGAGGCAGGCGAAAGAAGATGGCCATAGAATGGAAAAATTTCAGCACAAATTTTCAAATATATGTTTTAAAATTTTCATTTCCGCCAGAAACTTGCAACATTCTTTAAAATCAAATTTGGGATATATTTTGAACAAGGAGCATTACATCAGGAATTTTATTTTCAAAATTCATTTTGGATTCCATACTTCATTTCTGGTTTCCTGATTCTATAAAAGATTTCTTGAAGAAATCTATAATTTTACCTAGCTATTGATTTTGTCGTAAGACATTTATCGACAAATTCAAGTAACAAACAAGGAAATTCATTACCACTCTACGTACAAACTAAAGGAGAGTGTATAAAGTTTAGAAAATATGACCAGATATGAAACTAACAAAGCTGAAACTTTTTTAAGATCCCTAACCGGAATTCACACCATTTAACGAAACACCTCTCTAACTAGATAACTCTAATTCCAATTCACTGCTTAGAAGTAATAAAACCCGGGTTATAAGCATGTATCTTCCGATCTCTGCAGATCAGTAGTTCCATCCTGACGTAATCCAGTAGTCCCATCTTGGTGATGGGTGAAAACCTTATTTTATTGTCGTTGCTTATGCCACTTGACCGACAGCAACATCAGATCAAGTCCCGAAGGCTATGGGCGATGATGGTGCGGTTCCTGTTTTGACTGGCACAACAAGGGTCGGAGTATGACTTGGCCAAAGGACCAGTCCCGTAATTTTGAACCGAGTCAAGTGACGAGACCAAAACACTTGATCCAGAGGTAACTTTGAGAACTTGGAGGACATTGTAGCCACGACAGAGTTTGCGCGCACCAGCCGCCATTAGTGTACACGGCAGTGGATATGTCAGTGAAGAGCATCGAACCAGTGACTTAACCTTATTTTGAATGCCATTGTTCGATCATGTCCTCTTCCATCAGGCCTGTGGTTCAGGAAGTGCATGTTTATTTTTTTTTAATTATTAGAAAAATGCTGAATTTTCCCCCATTAATATTTATCATGTGTTTCATTAACAACTCATTAAAGTTCTTTCTAAACCAACTGCCAAACCAAGGGTATCGAAAAACTGATCTGATTTACATATCACCGAACTACTGTATTATAACACGATGAGAGAGAGTCTCTGTCTTTGAATTTCATTCTTCCCAGTAATTTCGTATGGAACCAAAGATTATATCAGAAGAGATTAAGTGTACTGCTACACTGGCAGTCACTTGTTTGATAGGATTACTATTAAGTAAAAATAAAAATCTTGTTTTGGAGATACTTAAATAATTTTTTGTCGGTTTTAAAATAACAGGAATGAGACTTTTTTATTCTTTTTGTATTCTCGTCTCCCTTCTTAGTTTACTGCAAAAAACTATCACCCATGTTTCTTAAAATTTATAATGTAAAGCCGTATATCTACACCCCATGGTTTTAAAAGTCTAGCATTTTTATAACTAAAAGCAAACCTAGAACGATAAAATATATTATGATAAAAATTATTTAAACTAATTCTTTCAGAAATCTTAAAGAAAACAATTCAAGCGTTTTTATTCCTTGACTTTTATTGTGATTCACCTCTCAGTGCTTTTTTACATTATTTCTCCTCTACCAAGAAGTAAATTCTCATGAAAGTGACTACAACTATGATTGGCTGCCAAATCACCCTGCCTCAATATTATCTCGTTATTGCATTACGCACTTCGGTTATCAGATTTTTGTAATCACAACCGAAAGCATATGAGGGACTTCTCTCTTTTTTATATTTTTTCCCCTTTATTTTGCAGGTGTGTATTTTCTCTTCCACATTTAAATGATATCTCGTTAATGGATACCATTCACGCAATCATCTTACCGTTTTTTTTTCTCCCTCCTGATGAAATGTAAGTTTGCGAAAAATACCTGAAGAAATGATTGGATTAAAATTTATTTTCATGAGTTAGCGGAGAGAAAGAAATTCGGAGAAAGCCTTATCGAGATGAGGCCATTTATTCGTACGATTTCGGTGGGAAGAAACTGAACTTAAAATGTTGTATATTTGTTGATTTTTTTATTATGTATGATTTCACAAAATTTTTTATTTTTGGAAAATTTACTCTCTTTTAATTAGAAGAGATAGTGTTGATAGTTGATTTTCTAACTTTGTGTGATTTTACAAACATTTCTATTTTTCGAGATTTTACTCTCTTTTAGTTAGACGAGATAGAGTTGATGGTTGATTTTCAATTTTTGTGAGATTTTGCAAAAATTTTTATTTTTTGAAAATTTACTCTCTTTTAGTTAGAAGCAATAGGGTTGATAGTTAGTTTTCTTATTATGTGAGATTTTACAAAAATTTCTATTTTTTAAAAATGTACGCTCTTTTAGTTCAGAAGAGATAGAATATTGTATGATAGGCATTGTATGTTTCGCTTTAAGTACAGGAAAATATCTGAAAGAAATGGATAATGAAGTGCTTAACAAAAATTTAAGGACATATAGCTGAAAATTCAAATATTCGTGAGATACTATACTTACTTCAGTGAAATGTATGTTAATGTTTAAATTTGCCTTACATTGTCTTTTGTATTGAAGAAAGTTAAAAAAGTTTTCTTAAAAGTGATGAGATAATGTAATGTTGCATATTGGTTGATATTTGATTTTCTTATTTCTACACACAAATAAGAAAATGTGTTTATGATATTTTATATTTTTCAAAAATTTACTTATTTTAGTTAGAAGAAATAGAACATTAGAGTACTACAGTCGAACCTCCATATATCGAACTGCCTTATATTGAAACTTTCTATATATCGAACTCTTAGCAAATCTCCCTGTTCATTACATAGAAAAACTGTTTCTATATATCGAAAAGATCTCTATATATCGAAATTTTTTTTCAAGACATATTGGGAGATTTTATTCCACTTTAGAATAAATAAAATCTCCCAATTTTTGGCGTTTGAAACAATACGTCGTGGACTTCAATTCACGGAAAATGTCCCTGATGAAGTTTTTAGTGGACTGAACAAATGGGAATATTTCTTTGATGAACTTTCCGCAAAACTGGCTGTTCAGCAAGATATTCGTAGTTTTTTTAAAATGAATGTAACAGTGATCATTGTAACCACTGTCTGGATTATTGTTTTTTTAAAGGTATGTAGTACTCAATATATCTTTCATATTAATTCATTTTTTAGTTATTAACTTTCATTTAATGTGATTCCCATATAAATTAGAAATGGAGTTTCGTATACGAAAATTAACTTTAATTTTAATGTTTTAGGAGAATTATGATAAAACTGGGATCAATTCTATATATCGAAATTTTTTCCGGCAATTTGCTACTTCGATATATGAAGGTTCGAATGTATATATTTTGCCTAAAATACAGGAAGATGTCTCAAAGAAATATGTAACAATGTTAGATAAAATGCGTAACAAAATGTCAAGGCTCTATTTTTGAAAATCCCAATATTCTTGAGATTATAAACTGTTATGAAGTACATGACAATGTTTACATTTGCATTACAATTGTTTTTTGTACACATGAAAATTCAAGAAGTTTTTAAAGAAAAGAGATAGATGAGTTAAAACTGAAATTACAAAAAATAGCCTTTTTAGATATATCCATTCATAATGACCTGCTTCAAGGACGTCATCATTACTATTATATAAAAACATTTCTTTATGAATGTAATTTTAAATACTCCAGGGCTGACAGAGTTCTAGACAAATAAAACTTTCAAACAATTCTGAAAAATGCCGAACAAGACAACATTCTCAAAACAATAGATGGAAACCTTGATTGAACTAAACTATGAAACATTTTGTTATTGTGGCAATTCGCCTGAACAGTCACATAACATCCGAGACCTGTTGACTTTAGAGAGAAAGGGAAATCGATCCCGACAGTAAAAAAATGAAACCCTAGGTGACATTTTAACTAATTTAATGAAAACATAACAATTATTTACAAAAATACACAATTTTAAGAAGTTTACAAGCACAAACGAAAATATGCTGCTACCAGCTAGGGAAACATTGGACCGACTGACAAACATCGTTTCTCAGCAAGTAGAGTTCAGAGGGTATCGGCACGAATGCTAAAGGTTGTTTTCGTCCACGGAGTCAGAGTTTTAGGGATTGCTTCTTGCGATCCCGGAGTGATGTTCACAATGCCGCTTTACTCTGTTAGGGCATCATGAAAGTTTTTACGTAATGATGCCCTGTTTAAACCAGTTGGTTACATTATTTTTTCATGATTTACTATTGATTAACAGCCACAGCCACTGGAGATGAAAGAAAATATATATTGTTAATAGAGTAGTGACAGTGATAACGCATCGTTCTCACCTGTGATGCCAGCATTGAATGATTGTTTTTGAAAGATGTGTTCTTAAACTCTCCTTGGCACTGTTCAATATCTCTTAACAAAAAGGGGGGCAAAGTAGTTGAAAAGGTGACAAAGCACAAATTACAATATAGCACAACATGCAAACAAAATCAGCCATTATGCAATTTAATACTGTTAATCTGTTATTTCTGAGAAGAAAATGATCTTGAGAAAAAGCATATGCCTTTTTGGTATAATCATTTTTATCTCCTTTTCTTTTTCTAAATTAAAGATTTTAAAGTATTACTCCCTTTCACAATTACCCAAGTAACACAAGTCTGATGAGAAATAGTTGGTTATTAATCGTATTTAGCATAGTTGGGAAGTTGGATTTGGCCGTTGGGATTGAAACAACGATTGGCATTGCAACTCACCAAACGGTTGGTTGTTAGTTACCCCAACCGTTGAGAGAGCAGTTCAACTCTCATTTGCCCTTGGAACAATAGCATTTTATAATTGTTGGCCCAACAGCACTTATTTGAAGTTGGAACAACGCATTTTATAATTGTTGGCCCAAGATAAACATTTTGCAGTTGGCTCATATTTGTTTCTGGAAGTTTTGCCACCGGTAACCGTTCCCCAACGATGTACCGTAATTTTGCTTTAGGACCTACGATGTGTGTTACTTAGGAATATATTGTCTGGAAATTTTTTGGGTTCGGCTCTGCTACAACAATGTAGACTTTGCATCATAGGCTCACCAAGTTCTAATCAATTTTTTTGTTGTTGTTGTGAGGTGATTGTAAAGTAGGGTGGAACGAAAAAAACTTTTTTATTACACAGGGATATGCTATAGTCAGCAAAAGTTGTCTTTTGGGATTAGAATACAGAATAAAAAAATTATTACTCTACTAAAATATTTTTGAAGTGCCGCAAAGGACTTTAAAATAGATTTTTTTATGAAAAAGTGATAAAATTTGTATTTTTTTATAATATATTAAAATATTCAATATATATATATATATATATATATATATATATATATATATATATATATATATATATATATATATATATATATATATATATATATAAATATATATATATATATAAATGTCGGACTTGACTTCTACTCCCATACTATTTAATATAAATCCGAACCTCTTTTGTATCATGATGCAGTCGGTGAACCGGTGGTGACGCTTATCCTCTAAAATTTTCCATCAAACCATGTTATGTCGACACAAAGCCTTAAAATAGTCCAATTGATGTTCCCAAATATATTTATGAAATTTATTTAAGAATCTCAGCTCCATCAAACATTAATTAAGAACCCCACCCAATTTAAATCTGTGCGCTTACGGCACACGTCCTTTCCATTCCCTAGTTATCCATGACTCTGAAATAAATCCTTTGTCCCTAAGTTTTAATATTGCGCTACCGACGCTTATTACTTATTCATTTCGTCATCATCGGATGATCTTTTTTGCTAAACTAAACATTTTCTTAGCGCCAAACTGCAAGGCTATACTACCTAAAAATTCTCCCATGTGGTTCTGCGGTTCTTCGGTAATCGAATCAAGTCGAACCCACTAATTCTATTTTCACTGCAATGCCTTATGCCGCTTATTTGAACTCCCAGACTTTTAAATTGTTAATCCTATATTTTACTAGCTAATATCCCATTTTAAGGTCGCGCGATCCCCCCCCCCCCCATATTTTAGCCTTACACACACACACACACACACACACACACATATATATATATATATATATATATATATATATATATATATATATATATATATATATATATATTTTGTAAACAAAATATTCAAAATATGATATTTTTGCAGAAAACTTACACATTCTAAGTATTACTAATTTTTAAAGGCCATTGTAGAACAATTGATTTTGTAGAATTTCACGATTTTCATCATATTAATTTTATAGTAGCACCTACATATATATAACGCGTAGGTATGCGGCACAAAAGTTGACGATCTTTCTACTCTCCGAATGGCAACGGCTGCAACTACCGGATGTAAACATTAGCGGTTGTCCGCAATTTAAAACCGCGTGTGTGTAGTGGCAACATATGTTACAACCGCTGATCTTTTGACAAAATATGTTTAGACCCATCAAATCGAGTGTTTAGTCATGGGCAGTTGTACGTAGGTTTATCTAGAGTCCGTTCTTTTGATTCTGTCACTGTAGTATCTCCTAATTTTGAAATACTCAACTGTGTATATCAAGAAGTTTTATGAATATCATAGTTGTAATCCACACTTTATTTTAGTACTTGCTGAATTTTTACTCCATTTTAAAATAAAAGATATTTTTCCAACAATTTATTATTTGATATGATTAAGTGTAGTTATCTGAATTGTGAACAATAGTACATACAGAGAGTGATTTAATCCATACTATATTTTAGTACTTGCTGAATTTTTACTCCATTTTTTTAAGTGAAAAAAATTTTCCCCAACAATTTCTTATTTGATGTAATGATAAAGTGTAGATATCTTAATTTTGAAAAAATGTACAATACAGAGAGGGATGTAAGTTTTAAAATCATTGGTGATGTGATTCTCAGTCTTATCTTTAACTCTGTTCTGAAGTAATGTAAATTCATATTTTTTAATCACGATGTTTTAGAATCAGCCTTATAGTGAATTTAGGAATGATTATAAATTTTTTGGCTAGCTCCCACTATCCCTTAACAACGTATATTTATGATGACAGGTAATGGTAACATTCCTTACATAGATTACTTACAGTTGAGTTGTTTTGCAAAAGAAAATATAAAACTAAAAGCGACCATGCTGGTCGCGCAGTGGGTAGTATTATTATAACACACATTGGAATGAAAGAAAAACAATTTTTTATTAATGGGCCTAAATTAAAATGAACAAACACAGTTATTTAGAAAAATATTAATATAATGTCTTTAAAGCCATAACGTTATTTTGGAAAAAAAAAAGCAAAAACAAAAACATTCATCTTCTCAAAAATCCATAGTAATCACATACGGTTCCCATTACTTGAACACTAACAAATTGAATGGTTTTTTATTTCAAATTTTGACATTATCCTTTGAGAATTTTTTTTTTTTTTTTAAATAGAATCTCTTGAAGAAGTGCCACCAACGGACAAGGATGTCTCAGTAGCTAATTTAACAATCCTTTCTACTGCTTGTGTGTGACATGGAAAATTATTGAAGTCAATACGTTGACTCTCGTGATCAGATTGTTTTGCTTCCTTTATAAACTGCTTTAGTTTATCATCAGAAATATGCCTCGTCATAGGAGGTTCTATTACTTTAACATCATTCCATTCAATCATACCAATATAATCC
Source organism: Dolomedes plantarius (assembly GCA_907164885.2). Lineage (NCBI taxonomy): Eukaryota > Metazoa > Arthropoda > Arachnida > Araneae > Dolomedidae > Dolomedes > Dolomedes plantarius. The sequence continues at coordinate 134,459,570 of OU015492.1, forward strand.
TTGGCATCAAAGTTTATACGTTGAATTAAAAATTTTCGGATGCCTACTTCATTTTCAGCCCTTGCTTTTAGAATCCGGCGTAATCCAAACTCTATGTTTCTAACTGAGAATCGTTGTTCTGATGGGACTGATTTAGATCTAGTTGAAGCACAGCGCTATCGAAAGCGAATTAGATATCGAGCTAAACTTTTTAAGGTTTTGAGAAATCGTTTTAGAAAAGAATATTTGAGCCAATTAGTGATGAAACATACTCAAAATGAATCCGTGCGATAAACTCAATAAACCAAAAGTTTTCTTCATTTGGTCGTCCTAATGTTGGGAAAACAGTCATAATAGGAGATTCAAAAAGCGTGTCAAAAAGCGTATGTATTGGCCCCTAGCAAAGGTTATGGAAACAATTCCGGGCCGTGATGGAAAGATTCCCACTGTTATACTATAAACTCAGTCTGGAATCTTCCTAAGACCTGTTCAGCAGATCTTCCCATTAGAGATACCGGTTTTTGAAACCCGGTCTGCTGCAGTAGTACAGAAAGAGGACATAATGGATCAGAATACTATAAATAATAAAGATAGTGCTAGAAATGAGGACCAAAGTAGAGTTAATAGCAAAATAATAAACCGAAAGTTTTCTTAATTTGGTCGTCCAATTAAAGTACCAAAAAGGTTCGATCTTTTAAATCAAATTACTTATATTTTTTAGTCATCCACAGACTCAAAAAGGGGGGAAGATGTTGCGAAAACGGCTTAGATACTTATGATGTAATTAAGGTGAATGGGATCCCACAGCAACGGTTCCTTTCGCGTTTCTTATTTTCTTCAGGTACGATATCAGGATTCTTTTAAACTTTCGAATGCTGGCTCTAAAACCTAAATAGTCTCTAGACTCACCGAAGATTTTTTTCAGTTCCAATAGTGGAAGCTTTAACTTGCTATTCCTACTAATCGGCTTGGAAAGAGAAATATTACTTCCAATCGCCTGTTAAAATATCGGAAATTTGAATTTTTCTATCCGATTTTCAATTTTAACCTTTAATGACAAAAAATCGTCACGATAGGTTTCAGCTTCAGCAAATTCATTATCGTACTGTCCGACAACGGAAGCAAGGTCCCTGGAAGCTGTTATGCATGCGCGATAAAAGCTAGTCTACTTAGAAAATAGGGGAAAACGTCATATTTTCGGATGTGTTTGTTTATGAAATACGGAATGTATTTCAGACTGCTTTTTGTTCGCAATTTTAAAGTTATTTTTTAAAACTTTATTTTTGATCGAATATGTGAATAATAATTTCAAAATAATAAAAAGAAAGAAGAAAATCTATTTAAAAAATAAGAGAGTTATAGGAGGGGATATTTTCGGATTACATCAAACTCAAAATTATCTAAAGCTACGTTTTCGGTGGTTCTTTTTTTCTGACGTTTCCTCGGAGATTCAAATTTTGGAGTTTCTTCACCCTTTACTTCTCTGCGTATTCTTTTTACTCTGGACATTGATATCCCGGTCATTTCACTAGCTCTCTTTAGGGATTGCAAAAACAATAAGTTAAAGTGGAACAATAACATTTCCTTCTAGTGCTTCTTTATCACACAATTTAATTACATTGTGTATTATACGTTTACAATCACTACGGAACGGCTTATTCCGAGCAGTTGTGTTGGGTAAAGGATCCATTAATTTTAATATAATAATCAAAATAACAGACGAGGAAAAAGCAAGCAAGCGCAGTTAGTAACCGATTCTAAAGAATGTCGAGAGAATACGAGACTTTTCCCCCTCCTTCCTCAGCAGCCTTACCTACACCGTGAATAGAATCGTCTTGGCAGTATGCCAACCGTGGTTCTTCGTACTGTGGTCGGACAGTAATCACTTTAATCAGTCAATCAGCCCAAAATACTTTCTTTAGTTACATCTAATCTTTCAAATTTAGCACATAATCTTCAAACGATAAAAATAAACCGTCCTGTCACGGACCAAAAAAAAAGAAGAAAAAAAAAATCTGAGTAACAAAATAAATTTAACTGCTTTCTAAATGCAGTTCCAATCAGGTTATCATCTACCCGATGTCAAAGGTTCATCGCTGCGAGTAAAGGATTAAACAATAAACTTCTTAAAGCACAAATTTATTGACGATAATCATGGAATAACAAGCCATTCACAGTAATCCTTAAAGAACTGCCATTTTCATACTACTTCATTCAACTTATACATCAAATTCACTTAAAAATAGAATACGATAAACAATTACCAAATTACGAAATACAAACTACAAAACTTTACAAAAGAAAATAGGAAACGTGCAAGGAACCGTTGATGTGGGAACCCGTTCACCTTGGTTACATCATAAGTATCTAAGCCGTTTTCGCAACAGATATATTCATTCTCTTTCAAATATTTTACTTCACATTAAGGGCCTGTTCACATAGGATTCCGTTGCGTAGCGTTAAGGAAAAGATGACGTTGAGACGAAAATAAACCAATCATAGGCGTTAAAAACTTCATTGCTAATCGTTTGGAGGTTTGTCATTGGTTAAATATATTTCAATACTTTAACGCTCCGCAACGGACTGCTATGTGAACAGGCCCAAATTCTATTCTGTCTGGCTTAGGAATCAAAGGCGTAACTTTTGTCTGGACTAATAATCGGATCATTACAATGGCATTCCATATCATTAACCTTGAACATGAAGCGATCGGCAGTCTGCAGCCGTATCCCCCTGCAGACGACATTTAAAAATATGTGTATATCACGTTTTGGAAAATTTGCCTGGCAACTACGATGAGAGTAGCAGAAAAAAGAATTCTTCTGTATTCGTTGTTAAGTATTTTGCTTCGAAATTTTTGTATCCATGTTAAATTTATGTAGTAAATATTTTATTTTTCATATTTAAATTGTGATAATGTGTTTTGGTTTTGTTGTACATAAAAATAATCCTAGAATGCACTTCTAGCCAGTGACAACAACAAACTGGCAATTCCAACAAACCTTAGTCTTAAATTCTACGTCGATAGAAAGAATTTCATGCTACGCTTACCTGATGGAGAAATATGTTTGCATTCATTTGAAAGGACGAGGTAAGTCATATAACGCATTCTATGTTGTAAGAGAAAAAGGATATACGCGAATAAAATGTGAAAAACTCTCAACGGAGAAAAAAAAACCCTTAATAGCGAATTAAAAAAATACAAAATCCTTACAAATTGTTCCTTTTGGAATTAAAACTTATTTTGTTTCCGTACAATAAAATAAAAAAATTTAAATGCATAGTGAGCCGTAGAAGGCCAACTTAATAGAGACTTCATAAAACGCACAGAACAGAGTCTCTAAGCCTTTTAAAGAAGCAACAAATTTCTCTTATGTTATCAAGATTCATTTAAATTCTTCAGCTGTAATACTTAGGTAAAAAATGTAGATACAAAAAGGCACGGATCTCAATTAAAGACACATTTCACTCTTTTCGTGCCACAAAGAATTAGGAAATTGCTGAATTTACTTGCATCTGTGTCTTTTATTCGAATCAGAGAGTTTTTCTTTTATGTTTAGGAGAAATGGCAATTTAAACCCCACGGGATTCCAGCATTTGTTTGCTTCTCTCTTTTGTTTTTTTCTTCTTCAATTCTTATTGCTTTGTTTGAAATGTATTTCTGAGACAATAACATTTTGATTCGTTTTCGGTATCGAAGACGTTGGTTATGGTAAGTGTTTAATTCAAGTCAGGCGAAATTGAAGATGTGCTCTTAATTACGTGATGTCATATATAAAATTCATACAAATGAAGTTGCCCTTTGGCATTTCGTTGCGAAGGACATTCCTTTTTTATTATGCGGCAAACCTTCTGTTCGTGCCTCAAAAATGCCCTAGAGGGCAGAGTTAATAGGATCACAAATAGTAAAAATTAGTGCTAAAAGGATCACTTATGTTGCCAAAGATTGTTCGGGAAACTCCGCAAATTAAAGATACTCTGAGGGTGTTCCGTGAATTTTCCTTTCCCATTCCTAAATTTCTCCTCTATATATAAAGCAGTTCCGTAACTGACTCATTCATTCACTGACTGACTGACTGACATACAACGCACAGACCAAACCGCTGGACCTAAAGGGCTGAAATTTTGCATGGCGATTCTTCTAATAGTGTAGGGGTGCACTAAGAAACATTTTTCAAAAATTCTTCTTAGATTTTTTTAAGTTAAATTTTTAAGCTGTTTTTTAAACTTTTTTTAAGTTTGCATTTAAAATAATACGTTGAGGGTTATAAAATTTATATCACTAGAAAGATCATAAAAATTCCTACAAAATGAAATTTCTTTCGAATTTTTACCTCCATTTCCTGATTTTTGGTGAATTTTAAAAGATTAATTTTTAGAATTTAATTTATTAAATGCTAATCACGTGATTTCTTTTTCTGGTACTTTCAATAAATTTATCGTCACGTGCGTAACAACTAAATAGACAAAAAAAATATTTTTTTCTCTTTCTAATACAGCAGACGATTGGATATTATCTATAAAAAATGCATATCCCTTACGATTTTTTTATAAATATATATATATATATATATAGATATATATTTTACATCAATTGTATACATTGATCATCACATTTATTATAAATATATATATTTATTTTTTGGCATAAATTGCATACGTTGACTGTTGTATTTAATTTGAATGTACTCCGTAGCGAAGAGCAGGTTTTCAGCTAGTTTTACATATATTTATTGAAATGCATGATGTAATATTTTCCTTGCTAATTTTATGTTTTCCATGTTTTAAACCCTTGGCATTTGCGGGGGCCTTCTTATATCTAAAACAAAAAAATTTGAATAATATGGAAAAAATTAACGATAAAATACTGAAATTAAGGACTCAGTCACCAAAATTTCCTCTTAACGATATTTATGTCACGGTTTGGTTAATTTTTGGAGCACTGCGATCGTGTCTGGTGAGCTCCAACCAATATGCAGATTAAAAGCGATTCCGATCTACCAAAAATATTTAAAATATCCGTGCCAAGAGCGAAAGTTGAATCCAGAGATTCTGCTACCGAATAGCAATGCTGTAATCATTCAGCCATTCATCGGGCATGGCGTTAACCGGATGCGTGTTTGAAATATCTATCAATAGCGATGTTGTAAATTGCAAATGCACGTCATTTCAGTACGACGCTACTTTTACAATCTTCGAGACTAGGGTACTAATTTGTAGTGACGTACAATTTACTAATCTGTGTTGTGGTTCATTTTATTTCGTTGTACTACATGAATACATGCATCATTGGAACATGGGTAATTAAATATTATAATGCTTTGCTATACAAAACATTTTTACCCTTCCAGGACTCCGGAAATAATTTTAGTTAAAATGACACCGGAAATAGAGAAGTATGTTATATAATTTACTGAAACTCTGCAGGATGTAGGGTAAATCCCTGTGCCTTTTTTCATTTTAAAAATATTTGAAGGCTTCATCAGATATTTTGTAATTTCTCCTCATGTAATGAAAGGATTTTAGGAACGTTTAGGAAGTATACAATTAGATTGGCAGATTCTCAAATATATATATATACGAGCTATTTGCACGGCGTTGCCAGGGTATTTATTTATCACAATTTTTTTATTAAACAGAAAAAGGAATGGATTCTACCCATAGTGTAAAATCTAAGTAATTTAATTTACAGATATTTCAAAGTAAGTACCGTATGCAAATGATAAAAAAAATTACAAATTCACTCTATTATTAATTCAAATAAAAACTTCATTATAAACTTCCTATATTCCTTCCTCTCAGTGACTCCAAAAACTATGGATTCGACACTAATCTCGGTCATTTGAACTTTGTTTTACCCCTTCTCCCACACCAATGGTGATAGGAGGCTGTACTTGCACTTAAACGGCATCGGGAGGATCCTATTCATCTCAGCGACACAAAAACTATGGATTCGATCCTACTCTCGGTAATTTTGGACATTTTATTTCTACCCCTTCTCCACTCCAATGGTGTTGGGAGGCTGAACTTGCATTTAAACAGTATTGGGAATAACCCTATTCATCGCAGTGAACCCGAAAACTATGAATTTAACACTATGCACGCTCCTTTTGGACATTTTATATTCACACTTTCTTACCCCCACCTCACCCAACAATGCTGATGGGGGGGGGGCTGCACTCTCACTTAAATGGCATCGGTAGTGTCCCTATTCATCTCAGCCACATCGAAAATTATGGATTCGACACAACTTTCGGTCATTATGGACATTTTATATTCCCCATTCTCTCCTCCCCCATGCTGATGGGGGATGAACTTGCACTTAAACAGCATCGGGAATATCACTATTCATCTCTGTGACCTCGAAAGCTATTGATTCCACATTACTCTCGGTCATTTTGGGCATTTTATTTTTACCCCTTCTCCCCCTCCCCCAAATAGTAGTAGGACACTGAACTTGCATTTAAACGTAATCGGTAGTGTACCTATTCATCGCAGAAAACCTGAAAACTACGGATTCGAAACTATTCCCGGTCATTTTGGAAATTTATATTCACCCCTTCTTCCCACCCTCCTTCCCCCTTCCCCCATGCTAACAGGAGGGCTGAACTTGCACTTAAACGGCATCAGAAATGTCACTACTCGTCTTAACGACCCCGAAGACTATGGTTTTGTCACTACTCTCGGTATTATGGACATTTTATATTCACCTCTTCTTCCCTCCCCCTCCCCCTCCCTCCCGATGCTAATGGGGAGGGGGGGCTGAACTTGAACTTTAACGGCATCAGAAATGTCACTATTCATCTCAGAGACAACGAAAACTATGGTTTTAATACTAATCTCGGTCATTTGGACATGACATATTCAACCCTCCTTCCCTCCCCCCTCCACTAATGCTAATGGGGGTCTGAACTTGCACTTCAACGGCACCAGAAATGTTACTATTCGTCTCAGCGACCCCGAAAACTATCGTTTTGACAATACTCTCGATATTATGGATATTTAATATTCACCTCTTCTTCCTTCCTCCCTAGCTCGCAATGCTAATGGGGGGGAGCTGAACTTGCACTTAAACGGCATCAGAAAGGTCACTATTCGTCTTAGCGACCGCGAAAACCATAGTTTTAACACTACTCTCGGTCATTTTGTAGATTTTATATTCACCCATTCTTTCCTCCCCCTCCCCCCTATGCTAATGAGGGGGCTGAACTTGCACTTACGCGGCATCAGAAATGTCACAATTTGTCTCAGAGACCCCGAAAACTATGGTTTTATCAATACTCTCGGTCATTTTGGACATTTTATACTCAGCCCTCCTTCCCTCCCCCTCCCCTAATGCTAATGGGGGGGGGAGCTGAACTTGCACTTAAACGGCATCAGAAATGTCACTATTTGTCTCAGCGACCCCGAAAACTATAGTTTTAACACTACTCTCGGTCATTTTGGACATTTTATATTCACCCATTCTTCCCTCCCTCTTTTCCCTATGCTAATGGGGAGGGGGGCTAAACTTGCACTTAAACGGAATAAGAAATGTCACTATTCGTCTCAGCGACCACGAAATCTATGGTTTTGACAAGACTCTCGGTATTATGGAAATTTTATATTCACCACTTCTTCCCTCCCCCTCCCCCCTATACTAATGGGGGGTATGAACTTGCACTTAAACGGCATCAGAAATGTCACTATTCGTCTCAACGACCCCGAAGACCATGGTTTTGACACTGCTCTCGGTATTATGGACATTTTAAATTCACCCCTTCTTCCCTCCCCCCTCCCCCCAATGCTAATAGGGGGCTGAACTTGCACTTAAACGGACTCAGAAATGTCCCTATTCATCTCAGCGACCCCGAAAACTGTGGTTTGACACTACTCTCGGTTATTTAGGACATTTTATATTCACCCCTTCTTCCCTACCCCTCCCCACGATGCTTATGGGGGGGTGAACTTGCACTTAAACGGCATCAGAAATGCCACTATTCGTCTCAGCGACCCCGAAAACTATGATTTCGTCACTATTCTCGGTATTTTGGGCATTTTATTTTTACTCCTTCTTCCCCCTGCCCTCCCCCTCAATGCTGAGGAGGAGCTGAACTTGCACATAGACTGCATTGGGAGTGTCACCATAAATGTCAGAGACCCCCAAAGCTATGGATTCGACGCTAATATCAGTCATTTTCGATTATTTTTACATGTGCCTCCTCCCCCCCCCTTTGGGTGCTAGGGGTCTCTCCCCCCCCCCCCCCCAGTGTTTCTTTCTAGATTGTATGCGATATGTGTACCAAGTTTGGTTGAAATTGCTCCAGGCGTTCTAGAGTGATGCTGGAACATATACACATACACACACACATACACACATACATACATACATTTATATATATATATATATATATATATATATATATATATATATATATAGATAGATAGATTTCTTGTCCAGTCACTAATTTTAATGCTAACTTTTATCTGCATTTTATTTCGTTCTCGGGTAGCGTGATGTCATTTCAGTTGTATAATAAGGCCGCGAAGGATGCGAGAAGTAGCCAATGTTCTGATAATAAGTGAGGTGAAATTATCCCTCTAAGTGTTAGATTATTTATAACCGTTCTGTAACGTTCTACTTGTCTATTCATGTAGACGGGCTTACAACAAGGCGAAATAAAGTGGTTTTCTGAAGTATCGGAAAAGTTCCGAGAAATACCGATGTTGCCGTATTGTGCTTCTTACTAGTGCACTTCGGGGAGCGTTCAATTTAGGAATTTGAAAAGCTTATGTTCTTCCATTAGGTGCCACGTGTGCAATTTACGTGCTATATATACGATGCAACTTTGGGTACCTTTGTCAAGAACCATATTGTTATGGAATTCGAAGATGTTGTCCTTAAGACAGATTAAAGACGTTTACACTTTTTATTTCGTGAATTTATGTACGTCGTGGGATACACTTCCAAATTCAACGGGATACCAGGTGGTGCCTTGTGAAGTCTCGAATGTCAGCGTCTATATTAAGACCGAGTAATAGAAAAAGGCCACAGAATCAACAGCGTATTAAATGTGTGTGCTTGACTGGGAATTTAATACCTTTTTAAGATATTGTTTAGCTTTTATAGTAAATATCATGCTTCGAAAATATTTTTTGCTTTAGAGTGAGAAAATAAAATATAATCAATGCAATGAATACTTCCATATATGAAATTTAATGATTTCATTTAATATGTCTTTGCTATACATACCAAAAATTACGTATAATAACAGGCGCGACATGCCTTATCGCTCACTTAACATAGCCTTCGAAGAATTAAAGCTAATTTTAAAGTTGCGCCGAAAGGATTTATGTTTCATAATTTAATTAATATTTCAATGCATTCATGTGTTACCTATTATTTAAAAGCAGGCATTAACCATTATTCATTACTTTAAAGTGTCTTCTATAGGTTCTACAAAATAGGCTTTCGCAGGCAGCATTTGTGACTGATTTGTGACCTTTCAAATACATTCACATATTTTTCCTACCTTTCTCCGTTGATCCAAGTGAAGTATTTAGAATTATGAAATTAAAAACACTTACTACCACTTTTATAGAAATTTAGACACTTTAGTGCCGAATTTCGGTCCAAACAATATCTCAAGTTTCCAGTCAATACTGCAGCTATATTTAGTTAATATGCCTGCTCCCAGGTTCCGACGTCCTTTCGTTAGCGTCCATTAATTAATTTTTTTTGGTGGCATAACAAAAGAGTGTTACACAATAGAATTTTAGAGATTTTCCTTGAAAGTGTACTTAATGCGGAATATCTTGAAGATAAGGACATTGATAAATCCTTTCGGTTCATGGGATTCTGGCCTTTTGTGAAGATTACTAATGAACGGTCAAGTTTGACGAGCCACACCCCACTAGAAAGAAAGGGCAGCTCGTTTAGAAATTCTCAATCTGCTAATAATTGATAGGCTTAGTGTGAATGTACATGATAACAGAAAGATTCTTTTAGTCTCTCATCATGCAATAGTGTGGACAAATATGAATCTAGTGGGAAACGCCAACATCAGTTTTTCGAATGATGAAAACAGCGTAAAGAATTTATAAAAATTCTAAATTTTACTGCCCTTTATTGCTTAGTGAGGTACGAGGTAGTCTTATTTCAGGGTTTGCTTTGCTCCGTATTGAAATGGAATAAATTTGAACAGTAATGCTTGTTCAAAGCTACCGTGAGACAGAAATATATTGATAAGGCGAAGGAATGAAAAAAAATTGCTTGAAAAATAAAAGAAGAGATTAATTTATATACACATATTTTAACACACTTTTATATTGCTTCGAGCCTTCATTATCCCATACCTGGGATAAAGAAAATTTTTATAAACTGCGAGATCATTTAAATTAAAAGTTTAGTTTTTTTAAGAGATTTTAAAATATTTATCGGCCTAAAAATACAAGTTAGCAAAAATGAGTTTGAAAATACGACCTATATGAATTAGGAACTATCCTTATCAGTACACTCGTGCGGATGTTTAAACCTTATTTTATCAGTACATTTATAAAATACTGTATAAACATGTGGTGTTATGAACAATTTGAATAGTATAATGATGATAAACATAAAAAAATAACTAGGTAATCTCCTCAGACCTCATACACTGATATAAAACCAAAGATATTTAGCATTAATAAAATTAGACTAATATCATTGTAGCATTGTATGAGGAATTAAATTACAATCTTCTTCTAAAGATTATCCATTTCTCTCGGGAAAGAAGAATAGATAATGAAGCTTGAATGTTATATCACCTGAAAAAGCTTTATTTGTAATAATCGTGAAAACGTGCGTTTTGTGTTACTTTATCTATAAAATTCTATAGTTTTTAAAGTGCAGAAAATAAAATGCGCATATTATGAGAATGTTAAATTTCCCATTCCCTGATACCGGTTTCCTATGAAGAATCAAATTCTCGTACTCTACAGCCAGGCATACTCAACATACGGCCTGCTGGCTGCATGTGGCTCGCTCACCAAAGCCCGAAATACACTCATGGACAAAAAAATTAGCGCACCAAGAAATAATTGCGGGATCGTAACGAAACTTGCAATGAAGGTACATGTCGGGGACATATGCAAATGATTAGAAATGCAGCGTGATTGCGCATTACGTATAGCCGGTAGAGGGCGTTGAACATCGTACTCTGTGGAGTATTGGACCCCCTCTAGCGCGAATGCACGATGCGATACGATCGGGCATTGAGTCATACAAGTTCTGTATGATGTCTTGAGACATTTCGTTCCATATTTGCTGTAACCTTGCCTCTAGTTCGTTCAAACTCGTGGGATGCCCGACTCGTCGTCCCAAATGATCCCAGATATGCTCGATTGGAGACAAATCTGGGGATCGGGCAGGCCAAGGAAGGGTAGTAACAGTGCGGAGACAGTCTTGTGACACCCTTGCCGTATGAGGCCGAGCATTGTCTTGTTGATAAATGGCTCCTGGGAGCCGTTGCATGAGTGGCAACACATGTGGTTGCAGGATTTCATGAACATACCGCTGGGCTGTCATGGTGCCACGGAACAATACTAGGGGTGACCGTGTATTGTAGGCAATGGCACCCCATACCATCACACCAGCTGTGGGAGCGATGTGTCGCTGTACAGCAAAGGCAGGATTGAAGCGTTCACCACGGGCTCTCCACACACGAACACGATTGTCATCACTGCCGAGATTGAATCTGGATTCGTCGCTAAAGACGACCTGGTTCCATTCCGCTGCAGTCCAGTTTCCTCGTGCGCGGCAAAACTCCAAACGGAGGCGCCGATGGGTGGGCGTCAAGGGCAGCACACGTAATGGGCGCCGCGATACCAACTGTCCTTCAGCCAGGCGCCTTCGTATGGTTCGAGAAGACACAGAGGCCCCTAGTGAAGGTGCTACCTGTGCCTGGATGGCGGCCGATGAAGCAGTTGGCTGTACGCGTGCATTTCTTACGATGTGGCGGTCTTCTCGACGACTGGTCTGTCGAGGGCGTCCTGAGCCTGGTCTTCGTGTACATGACATCTCTCGGGTCCACTGGTCCCAACACCTCCTCACAACACAATCAGAGCGGCCTAATTGACGAGCTACTCGCCTAGCTGACCACCCAGCTTCCATCATCCCGACGATTCTCCCCCTCTCAAACTGCAACAACTGCTTATATTGTCTTCGAACACGGCGTAATGGCATGTCTATCTCAGCTCTTCCTTTGTAAATGATTCAGCACACTCAAACAAGCTTTGGTTACCTGTTTTATACTCCACAGAGTACGATGTTCAACGCCCTCTACCGGCTATACGTAATGCGCAATCACGCTTTATTTCCAATCATTTGCATATCTCTCCGACATGTACCTTCATTGCAAGTTTCGTTACGATCCCGCAATTATTTCTTGGTGCGCTAATTTTTTTGTCCATGAGTGTACTCCCACTGTTTATCACAAAGGTACTGTTGTAGAAATATTTTTCGAAATTTGTACGTGAAAAAGACAAAACTGCACAAAAATTTGGGCATCTGGTGCTCACGTATTTCGCATCAACGCATCTTTGTGAATCATCCTTTTCCAAAATAAAATATGTGAAGAACGTGTATAGTAATCGTCTTATTGATTCTTAGGGCCTGTTCACATAGGAGTCCGTTGCGTTGCGTTAAGGAAAAGATGACGTTGAGACGAAAATAAACCAATCATAGGCCTCCAAACGATTAGCAATGATATTTTTAACGCCTATGATTGGTTTATTTTCGTCTCAACGTCATCTTTTCCTTAACGCTACGCAACGGACTCCTATGTGAACAGGCCCTTACCTTGGCGACGTATTGAGGGTCGCATGCAGCGAGTTTAAACCTAATTTATTTAAATAGTCAAAAGTTTGTCTCAGCATAAAAAATCACGCTCATTTTTAAATAAACGCATCGATACATTCAGGTTTGGAGTAAAATGTTTCACATTATTATTGTGCGAACGCCCTCTGGCACCCACGTCTGGCACCAACTTCTGACTCTCGCCGCTGACGATTCTGACTTACAGCAGCGCCATCAGTTCACTCTCCGTGAACCACGCAGAAGAGAATCAACTTTCATACTATTAAGACGCGCAGCTGACGGCTGTGATGTAACTTTTGTGTTCTAAAGATGTAGTATAAGGGAGTAATTTCTATGTTATGAAGATTATATTTAATGTACCGTATTGTCCAAATGTAAATGTTTGTCTGACGATTAATGTATTATTTGAGTCATTTTATTACTTAGAAGTTGACGAACTTTGTTTATCTGTGTGATAGAATTCCAACTGGTTTAGAACGCTTTATGTTTCGACGTTTCAGACGACGTTTCAACCCTAGACAACGAAATTTTACTACAATTTTGGGGGCTTACTCCAGGGATAATATCTGGATTTAATTAAACTTTATATGCTAATAGTGTGACATTTACTGACATTTGGAACTTGTGACCAGTGTTGCCAAATAAAAACACCGAAAATACGGGACAGGTTAATTAATAACACCAAAAATAAGGGACGGGTTTTGATAACTATACTACTGGGGAGTATGGAATACTCCCCAGAGAAGGGGGGTCCGGGGGTACTCCCCCGAAATTTTTCAAATTTTAACATTTCAAATAGCCATTTTCAATGCATTTTTCGTTCAGTTTTCAACTTACATAGAGTTTAGGTTAAGTAAGCAATAGTGTAATTACATAGAAAGTTTGCAAATCAAAAATAATTTAAAGTTGGTTTAGGCATATAGTACAAAACTGACTTTTATTTTATTAGTTTACTTTAAGTAAGTGTCGCCCAGTGGCTAAGTGGATAAGGCATCAGCCTGCCACGCCGGGGGTGTGGGTTCGATTCCCGCATAAGACTTGGCTGTATTCTGGGGAACCGATCAGTCTTCCGCCTGCAATTGGAACCCAGTCTAGAAAGGGGAGCTGCAACCAACCCATCGTCCATCGCCGGTGTCATCGTCTGTCAATATAAAAAAATTCTTCTGTGATTGTGTCATTTATCTGTTTCTATGTCTTATATTCATATGTACACCGGGCTGGGGTGTAATGTTGTCATCCCACAGGGACATTAGCCACACACACACACACACTTTAATTAATTAAGTGCCCTTATAAAGTGTTAGGGTAAAATTTGTAATTTTATTATTGTACAATGTACATAATATAATATTCGCAGGAAAGTTTTGGGGCTACTTTTGAGTCATAAAAAAAGTTTTCGAATGAGCGCGTTCCCACAGTCCATTGAATTGTATGATATATTGTGCTTTACTGTGTTAAATACAGTAGCTAACTCTACTAGAGCGATTTTGTCACTTTCAGAGGAAACTTTAGTGTTGAAAAACTTTGACAGATTACTGCTAGATGAAGCAGTTATTTTGTGCAGTTGCTGCTAGATGAAACAGTTATTGTGCTCGGCACCCTGAGCATGTCGATTAAGTCACTCCGACCTCCATGGGCAACCGAAAAATCTTTATTACAATAGCTACAACGTGCCTTATTGGCGTTGTTGGGACTAGGCCTGAGCCAATCTTCGTCCTTCATCCATTCATCCCTAAAAACACACAACCTTTTTTTCGGCCCATGACTATTAGATTTTGAACGTTTACCATTAACACTGTTCATATTCAGGGATTAGTTTTATAACAAGCACTTAATTCAAGCGCCACTATCTATCAACACGATCACACACTATTCTGCATTCGTATTTAACACTAGACTGAGACTGTTGTCGTTGTGACGTTCGAATCCCGGCGCATACAGACAACCTTCTCGTCAAGGGCCTGTTCACATAGGAGTCCGGTAGCGGAAGCGTTGAAGTATTGAAATATATTTAACCAATGACAAACCTCCAAACGATTAGCAACAAATTTTTAACGCCTATGATTGGTTTATTTCCGTCTTAGCGCCATCTTTCCTTTTACGCTTCTGGACCGGATGTGAACAGGTCCTTGTATGCGCCCAACTCGTATACAATAAATTTCTCATTTCGGCGAAATACGGGACTTTTGCCGTCCCGTATCAATGTTCCCCTGGATGCGGGACAAAATTTTCAATTAAGGGACTGTCCCTTAAAATCCGGGACATTTGGCAACCCTGTTTGTGACTGTAACTTTCGATTTCCTTTGGATACCCTTTCGATGATCAACAACAAAACAGTGATTACACTTCGACGTATCCGGTCAGTTATTTCTTTTCAATCAATTAAATATGAAGTTAAGTGATATTTCTGAACTGGAGGTGGTACTGAAAATCGAAAGACCATCGAAAATTCGATGTTTACATAAACATATATTTGAGATTGATGGCGATCGGCAAAACCGAAAGCGCCTTAGAGAATTTTCTGGTTTTGATTTCAAAGCAGAACAATCTGCTTATAAGCAGAAAGTAGAGTATATTAAAAAAGAATTTTCTTTAAATGATCTCATAACTATCTGTAATTTGCTGTGTATATCTAATGATGGAACAAAACCGGAAATAATAACTCGAATTCTTGAATGTCTTTGTGATATAACATTACTAAAAAAATAATATCATTCGTGAAGATGAGGATAATGAAATTGATGATCAGAGTGATAATGATTCTGTAAAAGATTGTGATCAACCCGTAAATGACAAACTAAAGAAAAACGATAGTTCGGTTCAACTTCCAGTTCAAGAATCATTCAAACCTAGCATTAGTTTTTCTGATATTGAAAATACTATTAGTCCATTTAATGGTGATTCTTGGCAAAATATTGACAAATGGATTGATGACTTTGAAAATATTACTGATTTATTTCAATTAAGTGATTTGCATAAATTATTGTTTGATACCCTCGACAACGAAATTTTATTACATTATAATATGAGATAGTAGGACCACTATTTCAATAAGGCCTTCATGCATACATACATACATACATATATATACATTGGCTGTTCGCACATTTTTTAGACGATTTTGGTAAGCGGTAATAAAAAATCGTTTGCTTCAAAAGAAATAATTACAATTTTACTATGTTTTTAAAAGTCAAAATTATCGTCTGCGGCTTGAAAGTTTTGCTTTTATTCAAAATGGCGTTTTTAACAAAACAGTGGTTCGAAGGCTACATTTATGCTCTTTCCGAAGAGAAATATGCATACTCCGTTATCCAAAAACGATGTGAGAGTCATGGTTTTGTGATATCTAAAGCGTCGATAGGTAATATCGTCAACAACAAAGGAAAAAAACGTCAAATTGGAGCCTCAAGTGGGACAAAAATTCGAAACAAGTATCCAAGGAAAAAACGGACATCTTCGACTATTGCAAAGGTACGTTGTATAATGTTAAAAGAAAATCCCCCTAGTCAAAGGACAGTTGCAAAATCATTAAAATGCTCGGTGTCCACTGTAAACAAAATGATAAACGTTGATTTAAATTTTAAGAAAGCGTAAAAACGCAATGTGCATCGTCTTCTTCCAAATCATATCGCTGAACGCAGGACACGCTGCAGAATTCTATATGAGAAACACTTATCCAAAGAAAAATGGAAAACAATTGTCACAATAGATGAATCATGGGTGTATTTAAATGATTGCAACAAAAAAAGAGCCATTTATTATCATAAAAGGGGAGAAAAAAAATATAAGTACATGGTTCAAAGAATCGAAAGAAAGTTTTTCTACGGGATTCATGATTGTTGCTGGTTTTTCTTATAATGGCAAGTTAAAAATAAAGAGAGTGGGATAAAATGCCAAGATTAACTCCAAATACTATCAGGAACATATCGCCAATTTTTCTGAATGAAATACCATCGCTTTACCCACAGTGCCATCAGTCTGTGAGACTCCATCAGGACAAAGCTAGCAGTCACACATCAAAATCCACTGTAAATTTCCTAAAAGAAATGGAACAAAAAACTGGTATCAAGGCCATACCCTTCACTGATATCCCTACTGTTGACGCCAATGGCTATGTTAGCAATCGCCAAACGCGCCTTTGAAATAATACAAATATAGGTATCATAGTTTTTATTTCTTATGTTGGCATCGTAAACTAAAAGATATTAGAATTTGTTTGAAATAGCTTGCATAAAAAAGTTTGTTTCGCTCGAACATCGTATGGTCGATGTTTCATGTATTGATTTTGTTCATACATTAGTATTGTAGATAATTCGTTTAAGTAAATAAAATTGTTATTAATTCGTGTGTCGTATGGTCGACAATGGTTTTGATATAATTTATTAGTCTACAGTCCATTCGAATACAACAAATTTAGGGACCAGTGCAACGTATGACATTTGGCTCATATAGTTGGTCCACGTAGCCGGAGAAAAAAATGGCACTCATTGCGCTAAATCGACAAAAATCGACAAAAATCGACAAAAATCGACATTGAAGGCTCAGATTACTAAAATAGAGACATATTTAAAAGAAAAGCAGGTAAAAGCCCCATCGGATATTTTAGCTGCTGAGTTAAAAATAAAATTAGAAAATTTATTGAAGTATCAATCAAGTTTGGATTACATTCGAATACAGTTTTTCGAGAAAGTTGATCCCGAAGAAGGTATATCGGATATTGAAGAATTTTTGGATTTGGAATTTCGCATCGAAGCATTACAGGTAAAAATTAATAGTTTGATTACCTGTCAAAATAGTTCATTTCTCTCTATTCTAAAAGAAAGTAACTGGCGCTGCCGCAGCTGCCGCCGCCGCTGTCAAAAGCTTGTCACGCTATCTCCTCCGAAACCGCTGGGGGTATGGGGTCGAGACAGATACCAATCGATGCAGAACAATGTGGGAAAGAAAGTAAGACATGTCTCATATTCGTCGGACTTTAAGTTTTTTTTTATTTTATGTTTTGTGGAATAATATTGACTTTTTCATGTTCAGATTACGATAACTCGCCAAAAAAGGATCGTAGAATTTTTTTTTGTACAATCTAAGACTACCGACATTTCTCCTTCAAACAAGACGTCATTTGTTTAAAAATAATTTAAAACAGACTGATATTTTTATTAAAATTGAAAACTCACTTTTTGGAAAAATTGATGCGTTTCGAGATATATAAATTCGATGCTCTCAGACTTATTATGTTACAAAGAAAATATTTATATCAATTGGAAGATGAAAGCTTTTTAATTCATATAAACTTCATTTCAAGTCTCTATCTTAAAATTTCGATTTTTAATTGAATTTTAAAGAAATACTTCAAAAAGAAATCTTCTCATTCGCTTCCTTTGAAAGAAGATCCAATTTTTCACCCATTCATCCATTCCGCCGGGCTTCATCCATTTCGTCGAGAGGGGGGGGAAGCTTCAACTGTAAACCAAATGAATGACTCAATCGCTGTAAACAACTATTGAGTCATTCATTCACTTGATTCACCAGAGGAGCGAGCGTAGCGAGCCTAGGGGCGAAGCCCCTAGTACTTCAAATAGTAATAAAGATGTAAATAATAGCGTTAATATTCGACTTCCCGAAATTGTAATTCCTAAATTTTCGGGAAAAATAGAAGAATATAGTTGTTTTAAGCTGCAATTTGATAATATTATTACCAATAATTCTCATTTAGATGAAACTCAAAAATTGCAGTATTTACATTCGGCTTTAGTCGGCGAAGCCAAGAATTTACAAACTGTTAATGATACATTTAAAACGCTTTTCGCAGCTTTAGATGAAAGATATTAAAACGAACGCGTGTTAGTTGATGTATATGTTAAGCAAATACTAGAATTTGATAAAATAACTTATGAATCTTCTAAGGAACTGCGAAGTTTGATAGATATAGTTAACAAAAATTTAAGAGCACTAAATACAATGGGTCTTGAAAGAAATAAATTATCTGATGTTGTG
The DNA here is from genome assembly GCA_907164885.2 of Dolomedes plantarius. NCBI lineage: Eukaryota > Metazoa > Arthropoda > Arachnida > Araneae > Dolomedidae > Dolomedes > Dolomedes plantarius. The sequence goes on from OU015492.1 coordinate 134,478,378, forward strand.
TTATTAAATATAATTTTGGCTAAACTCGATAAAGAATCAAGAAAGCAATACGAGCTAAATATAACTTTCAGGGAAGTTCCGAAGTTGGATGATTTAATTGCATTTTTGGAAAAAAGATGCCAAATGTTGAATAATTTATCACGTAGTGTCTCTTCAAAATTGAAGGTTTTTGATAAATACCAAAAACCGAAATCACTTATGGTGAAATCATACAATAAAGTATGTGCTTGCTGTAAATCTCTTAATCATTACATATTTAAGTGTTCTGCATTTTTAAAACTAAATTCGTTGCAAAGATTTGACTTCGTAAAAAAACAAAATTTGTGTATTAATTGCTTCAGTGCGCAACATAAAGTTGTAAATTGCAATTCGAAGTACGTGTGCAATGTATGCAAAGCTAAGCACAACACACTTCTTCATAGAGAAAGTGTAGACACCCTGTCGGCGGCGCCAATTGACTCACCAATTGAGTCATCAAATTTATTTATCCCAAACGAAAATGAGAAACCACAACATAATTTAGCAGTCGAAGCTAAAGCAGTTTCAAGCTGTTTAATCTCTCAAAGGAAAAATATTCTTCTTCAAACAGCACGGGTTTATGTGAAAAATATGTTAGGGGAATTTATTCCTGCCATTTGCCTTTTGGATAATGGATCAAGTGCTCAATTTTTATCTTATAGATTTTTGCAAAAATTGGGTTTAAGAGCTGAAAGAATATACGCTCCCGTATCAACATTAAATAATACATCGGTCACTGTAAATAAAAGTGTAGTTATAGAAGTTGCAAATAAGAACAGGAATTTTTCTGCCAGTATGGAATGTTTAATTGTACCTAATATTACAGACATTACTACGAATATCCCAATAAACATAAATGACTTGAATTTACCGTCGCATATTGAACTGGCACATGAAGGATTCACAAATCCAGCCAAAATTGACTTGCTTATCGGAGCAGAGTACTTTTTTGAAATTTTAAGGTCAGGACAATTTCGTTTACCTTCGCATGGTATTTTATTGCAAGAAACTGTATTCGGTTATGTAGCTAGTGGAACAGTAGTTAGTTCTGTAAACACGCAATTCTGTGGATTATTGAAGCCTTCAGAATATATTGAAGAAAACTTAAAAAAAATTTGGGAACTGGAAGAAGTGAATTCAGTTAGTTCTTTAACACCGGAAGAAATTCAATGTGAAGATCATTTTGTAAAACATTATACTAGAGTATCGGGTAGATTTTGTGTAAAATTACCTTTCAAAGAGTGTACTAAATCTTTGGGATATTCAAAGGATATGGTTATTAAGCGTTTTCTAAGTACAGAAAAACGGTTAGAACGCTTGCCCAATTGTAGAACCATGTATAAAGAATTCATGGACGCTTATTTAAAATTAGGTCACATGGAGCTTGTTCCACATTACGAGAGAAATGAAGTGTTGGGTAAAACAAACTACCTTCCGCATCATTTTGTTTTGAAGGATAGTTCGACAACTGCATTGAGGGTAGTGTTTGATGCCTCGGCTAAGACATCAACAGGCATTTCTCTAAATCAAACACTAATGGTAGGCCCAAAGTTGCAGGATGATATTTTCGACATAACATCAAGATTTAGATTACATAAATATGCTCTGACAGCTGATATTTCTAAAATGTATAGAGAAATTTTAGTTACGAATAATGATTCAGATTTACAAAGAATAGTTTGGCGTAATTCTCCTGATGAGTGTTTTCAAGAATATAGACTTAAAACTGTGACATATGGCACAGACTCAGCTCCATTTCTCGCAATAAGAGCTTTGAGACAACTTGCAGTAGAAGAGAAAGATAATTTTCCTCTTGCTTCAGCTGTGACTCTTTCTGATTTCTTCATGGATGACTTAGTCACAGGTAGCAATGATTTAAATAGTGCTAAGGAGTTACAAAACCAGTTGATACAAATGTTACAAGCTGGTGGAATGAAACTTTGTAAATGGTCCTCTAACGAAAGAGAACTGTTAAAATTAGTGCCGTTCGAAGATCAAGAATATCATTTTGATCAATCAAGAGAAACAGTAAAGACACTAGGTCTCATTTGGAATCCAAAAATTGATAAATTTAAATTTTTTGTTTCTCCCTCAATATATTCATCAAAGTGCACTAAAAGATCAATATTATCTCATATTTCTAGATTATACGACCCTTTGGGACTTTTAGGACCAATTATAGTTCGAGCAAAGATATTTATTCAAAACTTATGGCTTTTAAAGATTAACTGGGACGAGCCACTCTCAGCTAAAGAAGCACAAGAATGGAAAAATTTTGTAAAAAACCTCCAAGTAGTTGAAAGTATTGATGTCGAACGCTATATTTTGAATGATAGTACTTGTCAGCTAGAAATATACGGATTCTTGGACGCCTCCGAAAAGGCATATGGAGCGGTAGTTTATGTCAAAGCCACTGGCACATCATCGGAAGTCTCAGTGAAGTTACTCTGCAGCAAATCAAGAGTCTCGCCTCTGAAGCGTACAACATTTCCAAGACAAGAACTTTGTGCAGCAGTATTACTAGTAAAATTAGTGAACCTAGTGCTATCATCGTTAAAAATATCTGTGAATACCGTTTATTTGTGGACCGATTCGACAATTGTACTAACGTGGATTCAACACGAACCACATACTTTGAAAACATTTGTAGCGAATCGCGTCGCAGTTATTCAAGAACTGTCTTCGACTCATCAATGGCACCATGTAACTTCAGAAGAAAATCCAGCTGACATAATTTCTAGAGGTGTTGATCCTGAAACTCTTCGAGATAGCAAACTGTGGTGGGATGGTCCCACTTTCCTTTTGAATGACTTTTCGTCGTTAAAGGATAATCCCTGCCCAACAGCTATGGAGGTTCCAGAAGTGCAGAAATTGCCGGTCCCTTCATTGAATTTTGTATTGACTTTAGAAAGTGATTTGTTAAATAGAGTTTTAGACAGATCAAATAGTTTTTCTAGAATTGTATATATTTTGAGTTTTATTTTCATATTTTTGAAAAATACTAGAAGCAAACCAGAGGATAGGTACAGAGGCCCCTTGTTACCCCAGGAGCAGAAAACAGCGACAGAATTTATCATTCGACAAATACAGGCAAATGAATTTAAAATGGAGATATCTGTTCTCTTAGCTGGTAAAAGGGTTATAAAAGGGAAGGTAAAGGACCTCCAACCCTTTTTGGATTCCAATGGAATTCTATGAGTTGGAGGACGGTTAGAAAATTCGAATTTAAATTTTAATGCAAAACATCCCATTTTACTTCCTGCGAACCACAAATTTACAAAAATTTTGATGAATTACTACCATAGGAAATATCTGCATGTAGGAGCACAGAATTTATTGCATTTAGTACGCCAAGAATACTGGCCATTAAACGGCAGAAGTATCGCTCGAAAAATTGTCCACAATTGTGTTACATGTTTTAAACAAAAACCTGTTGCGGAAAGTCAGCTTATGGGCAATCTCCCTCCGTAAAGAATAAACCCGAGTTCCCCCTTTAATGAACAGGAATAGATTTTTGTGGACCCTTTTATGTAAAGTTTAAAGGACAAAGAAAGGGTGTATACCACAAAGTATACATAGCTATATTTGTCTGCTTTGTGACAAAGGCGGTACATTTAGAGACTGTCACAGATTTAACCTCAGAAGCGCTAATCGCGGCGCTAAAAAGATTTTTCTCTAGACGTGATAAAAGTTCATCTCTGTTCACGGATAATGCCACCAATTTCGTAGGCGCGCATTTAGAATTAAAACGATTGTACAAACTTGTTAAAAAGCCAGAGGAAAATTTAGCTTGTTATTTAGCCTCAGAAGGCATTGCCTGGAATTTTATTCCTCCCAAAGCCCCGAATTTCGGTGGACTTTGGGAAGCCAATGTCAAATCATTTAAATACCATCTTAGACGAACTATTGGTGATCAAAAGCTGACCTTGGAAGAATTCCAGACTATTACAATTCAGATCGAAGGCATCTTAAACAGCAGACCGTTAATTCCGATGAGCTCAGATGTGGATAATTTAGATGTTTTAACTCCATCACATTTTTTGATAGGACGCATTTTGAATACAATCCCTGAACCATTAATAGTGAACAAACCAGACAATTTATTAACAAATTGGCAAAAAACCACCAAAATTGTTCAAGCCATATGGAAAAAATGGCAGATTAGTTATTTAAATCATTTACAAAATCGCACCAAATGGCATGTTGAAAGACAAAATTTACAACCTGGTCTAATGGTTTTAGTTAAAGAAGATCACTTGCCACCATGTAAATGGTTGATTGGACGTATTCAAGAAGTGATACCAGGATCCGATAATAGAATTAGAGTAGCTGTGGTGAAAACAAACCACGGTATATATAAACGTAGTATTAGAAAGTTATGTGTATTACCTAATCAAAATATGTAAATTTTTTGTTGGTTTATGTTTTGAATTTATATTTAATTTGTATATTCGTGTATTATTGATAACATTATTTACATTTTAAGTTATCTGTATTCATTTAGAACTTGCTTAAGCCAAAATATGAGGCAAAATTGTTTTGTAATATATTGTTCATTTTATGTATTCAATTGTAATAACTGTATTTTAATGTATTTTGAAATATAATATTTCAACCTGGGGAGAATGTTGACGCCAATGGCTATGTTAGCAATCGCCAAACGCGCCTTTGAAATAATACAAATATAGGTATCATAGTTTTTATTTCTTATGTTGGCATCGTAAACTAAAAGATATTAGAATTTGTTTGAAATCGCTTGCATAAAAAAGTTTGTTTCGCTCGAACATCGTATGGTCGATGTTTCATGTATTGATTTTGTTCATACATTAGTATTGTAGATAATTCGTTTAAGTAAATAAAATTGTTATTAATTCGTGTGTCGTATGGTCGACAATGGTTTTGATATAATTTATTAGTCTACAGTCCATTCGAATACAACAAATTTAGGGACCAGTGCAACGTATGACATTTGGCTCATACACTTACTAAATCTCCCGATGTATCACCTATGGATTTTTGTGCTTTCGGACTTTTAAAATCTGCATTATCTAAACGTCGCCCCAAAACCCTTACAGGACTCTGGAAAGCTGTTCAGGAGGAATGGGATAGAATACCTCTTCTGACTCTTCAAAAGGCATTATTATCCTGGAAATTGCGGTGTCGAAAGATAGTTCAGAATAAGGGATGTCAAATAGAACATCTAAAACACAAGAATTTTATGTAATTTAGTTTTGTGAATACAATATACATCGTCTAAAAAATGTGTGAACAGCTTCTGTATATATACCGGGTGGCCATAATTAAACTGACAGAGCTCACAGTGTTCTGTAGCGCGATCTATTTGCGAGAATGACGCCACATTTTGTAGGAAGATTAAACAAGACGGGGGACGAAGGATTCCGCGAAAAAATAAATTAGTTCCAAAAGTCACCGCTAGGAAATATTTGGCGCTGTGTAATAGAAAATAGAGTGTTAACAAATGCAAATCAATACGGAAATTACCTTTTATTTTGCATTCAAATGAGGTTCAATGTGGCTGCCGTTGTTGTGGACCACATATTGCATTCTGTGCACAGTATGCACAACAGCAGAAAGTAACATGTCTGCAGGAATCTCCCGTACAGTCCGTGATATGTTATCCTTCAACGTAGCCAGGTCCTGGACCACTCCTTGATAGACCTTGGACTTAAGGTAACCCCATAGCCAGAAGTCGCATGGGGTAAGATCAGGCGACCGAGGTGGCTATGCAGTTGGAAAGTAGCGGCTAATGACTCTTTCTGTTGTGAATTTCTGTCGTAGCAGCTGTTGCACACGTACAGCAACGCGTGGAGGGGCTCCATCTTGCATGAAAAGGATTTCCCCCAGGCATTGTCTTTGCTGAAGTGCCGGAATGACAAAGCTGTTCAACATGTGGCGATATTTCTCTCCGGTAACAGAACAGGTTTCCGGTCCTGTCGGGGTAATGTTCTCATAGAAGAATGGACCTACGATAAATTCCGCTGTGAACCCACACCAAACAGTTACCTTTGGTGAATGTAAGGGAATTTCTGTGACTGCATGTGGTGATTTGTCATCCCAAATTCGTCAGTTCTGGGTATTCACAGTTCCATGCAGGTAAAAGTGGGCCTCGTCTCCCCATAAGATTTTCCACGGCCAAGCATCATCCACCTCCATTCTGGCAAGAAAAGTGAGGGCAAGAGTCAATCGCTTATCATGGTCGGGGTACAGTAACTCCTGTACACGGCTGATCTTGTACGGATAGAAGTTGATAATCTTTCGTAAGATTTTCCATACCGTACTGTAAGGCATATCCATATTCCGAGCTAATCCACGAGCGCTAGAGGTGGCAGCAATATTGTCTGGTCCTCTGTCGACAATCGCCGTGGCAACTGCTTCGATTGTATCCTGTGGTATAGGTTTTCGTCCTCTGCCTGACTGAACCTTCAGAGAACCTGTTTTCTCAAACGTCGCAACCATTGCTTTTAGCCCATTAACTGACACAGGACCGTTACCTTTACGCATTTTTTTGTGCGTTCTGAAAGCACGAAGAGCGGCTGACGCGTTGCACTGGTTGAGGTAAAAGAATTTGACCAGTAACGCACGCTCGACTAAAGAAGGAGACATTGCACATAAACTTTCAATCCGATTGATTCGAAACGTAACACATTGCCTTTTAAAACCCAAGCAGCTGGCACTGTGCCAATGGATGTAACGTGAAATTTGAATAAAGAACTTCTTCTTCTGCTCAGCGTACGTGATATTGCAGATCACGAGACTTTATCGGTGTTTATGTAGATTTTAGGCTTTTTTAAAAGTGTTGCCATATTGCACTTGAACTAAATAAGAAAATGTGCATAATAAAAGGTAATTTTATTCCGTATTAATTTGCATTTGTTAACACACTATTTTCTATTACACAGCGCCAAATATTCCGCTATCGGTGACTTTTGGAACTTATTTATTTTTTCTCGGAATCCTTCGTCCCCCGTCTTGTTTAATCTTCCTACAAAATGTGGCGTCATTCTCGCAAATAGATCTTGCTACAGAACACTGTGAGCACTGTCAGTTTAATTATGGCCACCCGGTATATATAAACAGGCGATTTCGGGTTTATTGCAGAGCCGCTTTGATATTAAAAAAAACCCGTATATTAAAATGAGTATGCTGGGCTTATTTAAAACCATACTAATGATTTCAAAACAAACTGAATATTTGATGATTGTTTACAGATTTCAAACTGTTTAAAAATTTTTAACGGCACCTTGGAGTACACAAAGTGGTTTGAGCAGAAAATATATCGACAAATTTTAACAGAATATTATTTGAACGTTCTCTTTTAAAGAATAATGCCGAAAATATATAAAAGAAACATCTTTATAAATTGAAGCTGGGAGCTTTACATCTTTTTCTAAATTTAAAAATACGTTCTTGACATCCGTGAGATGCAAAGAAAAATTTGCATGCTGGGATAAATGTCTTTAAATAATGACGGGGACTTTATTCGGAAATTGTTGTCATGAACATCTAACTAGATTTTCTCTTTTTATATTCGTTGCTGCTGATTTCGAGCGATGAAAAGCTCTTCAGAAACATCTGCCGCAATTTTGATGATAAAATTCAAGGTTCTGCTTGGTTACATTTTAATACAGGGGCAAATTGTTAAAAATTATAAAGCTTCGTGTTTCTTCAAAAACTGTTTTAATGTTGTCGCACTGTGTCTACGATTGTATTAATATGTATTGTAGTAATTGACGCATTTGTTACGTTTAAATGATTTACTCTTGAATGTTATGAAATATCGTTTATAGTGTTTCAATATTTTTAGATTTATCGCTTAAGAATTAGATCGTCGAATATCTCGCGTTGCGAAATGCGAGTTAAAATTGAATTTAAATCCCTCATTTAATTTTTGAAGAATAAAATGAATAAGCATATCATTAATATAACAAAAAATAGTAACAAATGAGGCCCACGAAACTAATTTTAAACAGCTGTACCGGTGCTTAAACGAATTTTATAGTATGTTTATCATTTGGTTGAACAAATTGAAGGGTAATAGCTAAATAGGAAAATATCCTAACACCTCACCGTGTTTTAGGTATAGAAGAAAAGAAATGAGGATTGCGCTATTAAACATACAAATATGTTTCAAACAAATATATTGTTAGTGATTTATATATAAGTTATTTAATTTTTGAATAACCACATATCGCCAAATATAAATATAAATAAATAATCTAACAGAGCAAGATGATTATAGGAAGAATGTAGACAAAAAACAAACAGAAAACAAGCACTTAGGGCTCCAAGCACCAAAGGCAAGATTCTGTAGTAGTATCGGAACTAAATCAGAAATCAAGGTAACCGACTGGTCTCGTCATCAGGGAGCCTAACCAAATCAGTTACCGCATGGGGAATCTTCTGAATAGGATGCAGATCTAACCAAAAGACATCCCAAGGCCCCGAGATCCCCATAGAAACAGATAGTCAAAGGAAATGAAAAGACACGTACAACTTGCACTAAGGGCTCAACGCACCATATATGCAAGTACACATACAATCCTAATGCAAAGACTAAATCAAAGATACATACGTACCCCAAAACAGTAAGTGACGGTTATGGTAGTACAGTTGCCAATTTTTACCCTAGTACACTGAAGTGCCACTGAATTAGGGATAGCAAAGCCTATGTAAATTGTGTAGCGCTGCGCATCATGTATGCGCAAGTGAGGGCACTGTGGTGACTGCATATGTGGCGCGTACTCTGAATGTTCTGAATTAGTTGTTGGAATTGCCAGTATGGGTAAACTGCCTGATTTAGACGCCTTCGATCATGGACAAATCGTAGGTGCGCGACGCATGGGCCATTCAATTTCCGAAATCGTCAGACAGCTAGGATTTTCAAGGTTGACAGTGTCAAGAGTATACCAAGAATACATGTATGGTGGAAAAAAAAAACTAGCGATCGGGCAAACTGCAAAGGACAATTAGCCTTGACAGTGCGTGGTGAGAGACGGCTCAGGAGTATTGTACGTAGCCAGCGAAGCCAAACATTAGCTCAAATTACCACCCAGTTTAATGACGGTGCCAGTCGTACAGTCAGTAAACGTACTGTGCAACGCTCGCTTCACCATATGGGTTTCGGGAACCGTCGATCTACGAGAGTACCATTGCTCTATATTCGCCATCGGGCTGCACGTCTTGCGTGGGCAAGAGAGCACAGAGACTGGAGTGTAGAGGACTGGAAACGAGTAGCATGGAGTGATGAGTCTCGATTCTGACTACTTAACGCCGACGGGAGGCTGAGAATATGGCGTCAGGCTCATGAAGCCATGGATCCCGCATGCCTGGATGGAACTGTACAAGGGCATGGTGGCTCAATCATGGTCTGGGGTGTTTTTTCGTGGCACAGTTTGGGATCTTTGGTGCGTGTACCAACCTCCCTCAATGCAATTCGGTACGTAGAGTTGCTGGGTGATCACCTCCATCCGTTTATGCTGTTCTGTTATCCGCACGGTAATGGAGTTTTCCAGCAAGACAACTGTATCTCTCACAAGTCCCGGTTGGCTACTGGCTGGTTGGATGAGCATTCCTCTGACTTCTCTGTCATGAATTGGCCACATAGAAGCCCAGACATAAATCCTATTGAGCATCTTTGGGATGTTTTGGAACAAAGCGTGAAAGGCCATCACACAGCACCAAAGAACCTTACTGAATTATGGACAGCTTTAGCCAATATTTGGCAAACCATTCCCGTGGAACGTTTCCAGAAACTTGTTGAATCTATGTCTCGTCGTGTGGCAGCCGTTATCAAGGCCAGAGGAGGCCCAACTCGTTACTAGGTAGGTATCCCTAATTCAGTGGCACTTCAGTGTAGTTACGTCATTGTAGCAAAACCACAGCGCTACACCCCAATGTAGTTTTAAAAAAGTATGAAACAGAAACCCTATCCTAAACGCCTTTAAAATATACCCGAGTCTAAATACCATTTTTTCAAAACTTTTAAATTGCCGAAATTATTAGGAAAATTGTTCTTACGTAGGTTTTCCTCAAAAATGCCACATGCCTCCAAAATACCTTCAGCATTATTACAAATGTTTTTTATTCTGTTAAGTTGTAAGTGAAATATATTATAATAAATTTTATAGTTCAAGTTGCTGCGTTTTACCACTTGTATTTCTGATTTTCTTTAATAATAAAAAATGCAAAATTATCTTATTTCACCATAATACGGTATTGAAGGTTTGAATTATTTCCAATTTTGAATGCCCTAAGGAAGAACAAAATCCACATTAGGTTTTTTTTTTCTTTAACGAAAATATAGTTCCTCGTGCCTCCTTGAATACAATATTAAAATTCCTCCTTATACGAACAACCTTTTATGAAGATGTGAGAAGCAAATCCATTGTCACATGCATACCTCTCTAATTAAGAATCAAGACAGTATATCAGATTAATTAAAGTAATTTCAAATTACAAAATAACTATTTATCTTCAAAACCTTTTTAAAGTAAAAAAAAATTGACAAAACCTACTTCGTGCGACTGAAAAGTATCTAGGTATTTTGAAGAACCTCGCCGAGTTTTTGCTGTTTCTCGAATATGTTTCTTATTTTTACTATCGTAGGTTTGTACGAAAGATTTTCGGGGGTAACTCTATGCCAAGTAGAAAAAAAGGTGTGTGTGTGGAGTGAGGTGGGGTGGGGTGAGGTGGAGTGGGGTTGCTGTATTAGAGTGCAGAGCAAGTTTTAGTTAACGAAGCAACACTTGGAGAAATTTTGAAGAGAAATAAATTAGAGTGACTTAATATAGGAGTGAACCAAGGGATGTTATAAAATGTAAAATGAGGAGTTCCGAATGCTCATTTTAAATAATGTATCATATGTATGCGAGTATGGTTGCCATGAGTTCATACTTTGCTTAAGATTAATAAAGAGCGGAATTCTTTTCTTGTGTATTTGAAATTGAAATATTTAAAAAATACAAGTGTGAAAGCTTTGAATTCTGTGGTAAAGATATAATTCCTTTTACATTTAGTGTAATCATCATACAACAACACGTGGATATATGAAGAACAAGCTGCAATAAGATAAAGAAGCGTGCGAAATACTGTATCTAGATACTTAAAAAAGATATTTTGCTAAAGAGTTTTGCATTTCGATAAAAAGATTTCATGATTTTTCTTTACTATTCTGACATGCATTTGGTTTCTCATAAGATCTTAAACTGTGTCTTTGGAGTTTGTGAGGTATACATAAAGCCGAAGCGGATATATATATATATATATATATATATATATATATATATACACTGCTTGCCACCTAAATTGCAACACCAAGAAAGACAAGAGATATCACAACAAAATTTATTTTGTAGATAACATGTTGACCAAGTATCAAATGATTAAATTTATAGACTTCTGTGAAGTGTGGTTCCTCCCAAAATCAGTAGCCAGAGTAGCCTCCATTGTTGGAGATCACCGCTGCCACACGCCTCGGCATTGATTCAAAGAGACTTTGGATGAGTTCTTGGGGTACAGCAGACCAAGCAGCTTCCACACTTTGCCAAAGTTGATCTGCTGTGGCAGCTGGGGATGGAATCTGGGTCAATCGTAGAGCAACCATGGACCACATGTTTTCTATCGGTGAAAGATCCGGACAGCGAGGCGGCCAGGGAAGCAATTCAATCTGGCGATTGACCAAGAACCGTTGGACAATGCGTGCCACGTGTGGTCGCGCATTATCCTGTTGAAATATGGCTGTGGGCAAGCCCTGAAGGTAAGGAAGGACAACTGGCTCTAACACCTCGGAGATGTAGCGCTGGCTGTTTAAAGTACCGGTAATGCGTACTAGAGGTGTGCGAGAGAGATATCCAATACCGCCCCATACCATAATACCCGGTGCAGGACCAGTGTGGCGGTGCATAACGCAGCTGTTCAGCATCCTCTCTTCACGGTGTCTCCAGACTCGAATGCGACCATCGTGGTGTTGCAGACAGAAGCGTGACTCGTCAGTAAAGACAATTTCATTCCATTCTGCCGTCCACATCCTTCTGTCATCGCACCATTGGCGGCGGAGACGTCTGTGGTTCTGCGTCAAGGGTAGACAAAGCAATGGACGTCTTGCGGACAGACCACTCTGTAAACGGCGTCAAATGGTACGCGCAGACACTGGATGATGCGTTACAGACTGAATGTGCTGTGCTATGGTTCGTGATGTGACTGAGCGATCCGTCACTGCCATGCGCACAATTTGCCTGCCATCACGTGAAGTGGTGCGCTGAGGTGGATGCGATCGAACACGCCGGTCCGTCGTACCCTCCTGCATCCAACGATCACATATCCGCATTACAGTTGTTTGGTTTCGTCCAACACGACTACCGATTTCCCTGAAAGATAATCCACAATCTCGGTAGGTCACTATTCTTCCTCTGTCGAACTCGGATACTTGATCAAAAGATGATCGCTGTTTTCGACTTGGCATAATTGATCGTTTTTTTGAAAAAACCACAAGAAAAACACAATTGCCGAACTTGAAATCGTCGAAATCTCCAAGCTTTAAATAGCGCTTTGAAGTGGCGCCACAGGCGCGAGTGATGTGCGTCTGCGCTGAAATTCTAATCATTTGCATATCTCACCTCCGCTAATGCATGTTGTAAATTTCATGTTATTTGCATGTTTCCTTCAGGGTGTTGCATTTATAGTGGCCAGCAGTGTATATATATATATACACAGTGCGTCAAATAAGTTTTAAGACTGGGTCTGGAAAAAGAAATGGAAACAAGAAATTAATACCTGTTTTGGTTTTTTATTGAAAATAGGACCCTCTGGCTTCAATGCACTTTTTACAGCGATTTAATAATGAATCGAAAGCCTGTTGTAAACCACTTTGTGGAATGGCCTGCAAAGCACGCGTCGAAGCTTCTTGTATGGGTGAAATATCCTCAAAATACCACCCTTTTAACTTCATTTTAAGTTTTGGGAATAAGGAGTAGTCACAGGTTGCTAAATCAGGTGAATACGGTGGATTGTTCAACACACAGACATTATTTTTTGCCAAAAATCGACTAACAATAAGGCAGGTGTGACTGGGTGCATTGTCGTGTAACAAACACCAACTGCTTTCAGTCCTATAGTCTGGACGAATGCGACGATTTCTGGCCATCAAACGCTTTAAAACAGCTAAGTAGTATTGACCTGTAATTGTTTGTCCAGTTGGACCAAATTCTTTGTGGATAATACCTTTACTATCGAAGAATGTAATGAGCAATGTTTTGATTTTGGATGGAACTTTTCTTGTTTTTTGGCTTGTGGTGAATTTTGTGACTTCCATTCCGCACTTTTTCATTTTGTTTCAGGATCATATTGGAAACACCAGGTTTCATCACCTGTAACAATGGACTTCAAGAAGTTTGTATTGTTTTCAGCGGCTGAAATAATGTCTCCGCAATGTGCACTTCTCATTGCTTTTTGTTCAGGGGTTAAAGTGTGTGGAACAAATTTAGCACACACTTTTGTTTTGCCAAATCTTCATGCAGGATGGTTCGAATTGTATCTTTGTTGATGTTTAAAGAGTCTCTCATCATTCTCAATGATGGACAGCGATCGTTTGTTACGAAATTTCGTACTTTCTCAATAACTTCAGGTCTCCTAGATGAAATTTGTCTTCCACTACGCTGATCATCTTCTACCGTATCTCTTCCGTCCAAAAAAACGTTTGTGCCACACAAAAATATTTCAACTTCTTAAACAACAGTCACCGTAAACTTGTTTCATGAGTTGATATGTTTCCGAAGTACTTTTACCAAGTTTTGCGTTAAATTTAATTACAGCTCTTTGCTCCATCTTAAAAAATTAACATGAAAAATATTCACTTCTGCAATAAACGCTCGCTTTCTCTCAACTACTTAACGAAATGCGCACAACTTGTTAGCAGTGTGCCAGCAGACGATGGACGTTATGACGCATGCGGATTTACACTCACAGGGCCTTTACAACCTGCGCTCTGGGACGAGTCTTAAAACTTATTTGACGCACTGTGTATGAATGACAGGGTGTTGTTGATTTCTTTGTTATAATTTCTTTCAAGCAGTCATCCTCTTTAGTTTCGGTGGCGAGTGGTAGAAATAAATAAGATCATTCTTGAAACTAATTTAGTTTATTTATCTTCATCGAACCAAAGCTCCAAAGCAGCATGCTTACTATTCGTCATTTTGTATTTAGAGACGTGGCGAAACACACATCTGACAGCATTAAAGTCTATCCCGCGCTCTAACTAATTCTACGGTCAAAACAGCGCGTCTTCTGTCCTTGCACATGCGCAGAGCCCAATTTTGAATCTTCCAGAAGTTTTCTTTTCGCGCCCAATCCTGTACACGGTCTAAAAATAAATTCTCTCTGCGTGACTCCCTTATACCTCGAATCGAAGGCCAATCTCAAAACGGGGAAAATAACCTACTTTTCGATGCGTTTGGGCATATGAAACTAGCGGCTTTTTCGTCACGAATATAAATTAATCCCGAAGCCCCCTTTAAATTTAAATTAATTATTCTTTCCCCAGTTAATCCCTTACACACACACACACACACACACACACACACACATATATATATATATATATGCTGTTTAATCTAAAGGTTTTGGGTTTTCTCAATGCTCTGTTCATGTCTTCATGAACTTCATGGTACGTACGCATGTTTTAAAAGTATAATCCACGACAAGAATTTTATTCATATACTGTTGTGTTGTGTGTTATGACTGATACCCTTTGACCGACAGTATATTGTGAGTTCAAGTCCACTATTGGTCGAAAGGGCACGGCTCCGGTTTTTTTTAACAGCACCACAAGGGTCGGAGTCTGACTTGACCAAAGGACCAGTCCCGTAATTTCGAACTGAGTCAAGTGACGAGACCAGAACACTTGATCCCCTACCTCTAGTGGTAAATTTGAAAACTTGGAAGACACTGCAGCCCCGACAGATTTTTCGTGCACCAGCCACTGTTAGTGTACACGGCGGTGGATTTGTCAGCGACTGGCATTAAACAAGAGACGTTCACATCACTGGCTCACTGCCTTTGCCAACCTGGTCAATTTTGCTGGCTATGCAAATCTATGGGCTTTTGAGGCGCTGTACTGGACCACATAATTTTAATGTTTAGCCATTCTTTACTTCTTTTTAGAATTTCTCCTTTTGTTTCTTCATTCATAGACGTTAATATACCGCTACTTGATATTAACTATATTTAGGTTATATGTAAGAATCACCCTATGTTACAAAAATGTTTGGGGTTATAATTCACATTTTTTTTTACTTTTATATTCCCATCTTACAAAATTCAAAAGATTTAAAATAATTTTTCAATTTCCATTTTATGATTAATATTCTAAAAGAAGTTTTTAGTATTCATGTTAATAAGTAGCAGATGGGAATGAAACCTGAAATTTATATTAAAATGGAGGTGGTCAAGTAAACCCTGTTTCTCCAAAAATTTTATTTCATAATATCTTTAATTGGAAACAAATAAAGTGTGGTTAAATATAAATTTTGAAGATTGGTAATTGAGATTTATGACATTCAATTAATCATTCACTTTAATAACGCGTTAAAACTTCATGTTAACTTGGAAAGCTAAAAGTTAAAACGTTATCTGAAGAATCAAATTTGATGGAAATAGTCTCACGGGAAGAGGCTCGAATTCAAAATGTCTGTGCAGATTTGTTTTAAAACTTAACATATACTTTTGGGTTTAAAATAGACTGTGCTTTTTCCATTTTATAAAAACTTTTGGAAAAGAATTTTTTTCTTTCTTCCGATAATTAAGCAAAAATATACGTCAAGAATGGGAGCTAGTTAAAAATTAATATTTCCTCTTTATTACTCAATTTTTAAACATAATGCTCTATTTTAAAGACATTGGTTCATCAACAAAAATATAAAAAAATATTAACATTATTTAATTATTTTTTTACACTGGCTTTCTCTCGCAAGAGTAAAATATCATTAAAACTTAATTAAAACTTAATTAAAATTCTTAGTTATTAAAAATTGTAGAGAAAAACGGATTTTTTTTTAGTTTTTGATTTTAAGCTCTAATAACAGCAGACCAACGAAAAAATTCTGTTGAAAGAGGTTCCGAAAACAGGGGAATACGTACGTAATTCATTTATCAATGTCTGTCGCATAGGTATTTTAAATTTAAAAATGTCTGAAATTCGACAGCACAGTTGACTGCCTAACAAAGGACTTTGTCCAGTAAGAAATCTTCCACTATGACAACTATTAACTTTAGGGCACGGTGGCCCAGTTGGCAAGAGCAGCGGGCCAGTGATCTGAACGTCTCTGGTTCGATGCTAGTTACTGACAAATCTACCCCCATGTACGCTAATGGCGGCTGGTGCAGTTTAAATCTGCCGTGGCTGCAATGTACTCCAATTTCTCAAAATTTACATCTGGAGGTGCAGGGACAAGTGTACCGGTCTCGTGATTTGACTCGGTTCAAAATTGCGAGACCGTTCATTTAGCCAAGTCGGACTTCGACACTTGTGGTGCTAACTTAAAACCGGAGCTGCATCACTCAGCCCAATAGTCTATAATGGCCCTGATCTGATGTTGCTGTCGGTCATAGGGCATAAGCCACAACTCTATTAACTTTAGATTGTATTAGCTTTATTATTACGGGCTTGTGGTCGCCCTGTGGTACAGTGCGCTGGTTTTCGGTGCTGAGAGTGCTTGGGTCGAATCCTAGCGTCGCGCCACCAAAAATACCTCCATTTGTGTCATCCCTTCATAGGGGGTAATGCTGTCCGCCTATATGGTGCCCTCATACTAAAATGGACAGTAAAACTGCGGCGTATTATAGGCGAATGTTTGACAAGTGCCTCCACTTAAAAAAAAATACTTTATTATTATTTATTAACTTTAGATTATAGACTACTACATTATACTAGACTACTACATAGATTACTAGATAGAAATTTCAATATTCTAAGTAATTAAAAAATTTTCCAGTTTAAAATTCCCTCAGATGCATGTCTAACGAATTAAAATTTGTCTAATTCAAATACATATACTTTCATTTACTTTTCTACGTAATTTCAGACAATGAGAATTCAAGTATATGCGTTCAGGTAATGTAAGTATTTCATAACAATCTTTCTTTTTTGATATACAGCTTTCACATTCCTTTTCATTTCGGATAAATATATGCAATATACTACACCGTGACACAGTAGCGGAATAGTAATTGCGTGTCATATGTTATGAATAACAACTTTGTACCCTTGGTCCCTCATCTCGTTTACTGAAACAAGGACAATACTAATCAGCGAACTGATGCAGGTGTTGCTAGCGTGTGTCTCCTCAAGAAAAATCCCACGCCGTATTTGTATCGTACGTCAGGATGAACATTAACAATAATTATGAATTTATCACTGAATAACGTCTCTGTAACGTCGAGGAAGTAAAATTTTCTGCCAAATTATTGTTATAACATATTTTTAGAGTCGAGGGAAATCAAGACCGGAGAAAATGAGTCTTTGTGTCACTCCCAAGGGAAATTAAGGATATTTATTTATATAAAAAGTTCTTAATAACTGATATAAGTAATTTAACGTAGGCAAAAATGAGATTGTAGTGCAGTAATTTCTTGTCCTTGCTATAAATATAAATTTGAGCTTATGTATTATGTAAATTATTAAACTACATTTCTGTGCTTAGTGAAGTGGAAGGAAGTTTGAGGTCTTATTTTTAAAATTTTGTGATTAAGAGATTTTTCGTATGGTTTGTTTTTCTTGTTGTTGATTAAGCCACTTGACCGACAGCAACATCAGATCAATATCCAAAGACTATGGGCGATGAAGGTGCGGTCCTGTTTTGACTGGCACCACTAGGGTCGGAGTCCGACTTGATCAAAGGGCCAGTCCCGTAATTTTGAACTGAGTCAAGTGAAAAGACCAGAACACTTGACGCCACACCTCCATAGGTATATTTGAGAACTTGGAGGACATTGCAGCCACGACAGAATTTACGTGCACCAGCCGCCATTAGTGTACACGACAGTGGATTATGTCAGCGACGAGCATCGAACCAGTGACTTTTAGATCAGTAGCCTGCTGCTCTTGCCAAATGGGCAACTGTGCCTATTTGTTTTTTCTACTTATATTAATTGTGGCACAATGGTTTCGTAAACTTTACGCAGTCTTTATCCAGGACGCGAGATAAAGAAGGAACACTGATATGAAAATTAAAACGTATGACACAAACAAGAAACTACTTATAGGTATTTACAGCAAGCTATATATTGTAAGAGAGATGGAATGAAACAGGAATTTTTTCTTCGACTTGAAGCACAGACCTTTGGTTGAAGAGGTTTTCTGAGCAGATAGGTGGTGACATGGGCCAGACAAATATGCAGGAGTTGAAGCAGTATTTGGGGAGAATGGTTAATGTCAAAAGAAGTAACTACGAGAAGATAGATCGTGTTATTAAGAAGGGAAGATAGATCGAGAGTTTAAGAGATTTTTGAATTAACGTTTATTAGTTTCAGTGGTGAAAGCGTCGATGAAGAGTAACGGAAATTTAGGAGTTACTGATTCTTTGTTCGCTGATACTTCAGTTCTACTTTCTGACTGAGTGATCTAAGTTCAAGTTCATTATTTGAGTAACAGATTCGATTTTTAGTTCGCTAACTTAGAGAAACTAAGAAATATAGGTTTTTTTTCAGCAATTAAAAAGTATTCGTGTATAGCATTATAAAAATAGAAAAAAAATCGAGATGATGACTAAATAAATAAATAATACATTAACTAAAAATATAATGACTGTAAGGATAATAATAATATAATGAATTTAATGACTACAATGATAGTGAAATTTTAGGACTTTTATTATTTACACGCGAGAGTCACCTTGGCCCCTCAGTACCGAAAGCCGACGAACTACCGATAAGCTATCTCTGGACCTTATTTGTAAACAATTATCATTAATCACAAAAAAGTAATAAAATCGTCACAAGAATCTCAGTTTAAACGTTTTAAGTATTTTTCATTCTATTTTTTTCTTTTTTAAAGTGTCCTCAGGGGAGTTTTAGCTAAAAGTGAAGAAACCAATTACGAAAGATCTCTTATACATCCATATCTTCTAACAAAACATATGGCTTGCATCTCAATTTGTTCCTGTGTAGGAGTTTTTTTAAGGGATCGCATTCCTGTCTGTTGGAGGAGAGAATTAATATTCGAAGCGAGGAAAAGACAAATTTGTAAACAAGATTTCACATAACCTCTTGATCTTCTGATCACGTCTCATTTATTTACTTTTCATGATACTCAGATGGTTATGATTTGATTTCCCCCAGCAGGGAACCACGCGGAACTTTAATGCTAAGCACGTAAGGTTGAAATACACTAGTGGGATAACTTGTTACAAAAGCCCACAGAAGAACAACATATTCTTTTCAGCGCTCTCCAATAATAGATCTTTTCATATGGACGGAGGAGAAATCCAGCGAATGTATTTAAAGTGAGATAAACCAAAGTCTGAAAGAAGTATTTTATTTTTCAGTCGGATAGAATATTTCGCAGCACATACAAGGGCTGAAAAATGCTATAAAAGCCTGATTAATTTTTTTAGGGACAAACTTAAGAATACTTAGTGACTATTCTTGTTCTCAAGGGTGCATGACAGAAATCCTTCTACTTGAAATTAAAGAGAGCCTGTTTAGTAAAAACAAAATAACACATTTCCTTAAATTTGCAAGACTATTTCGAATTAAAATTCATTGTGTGAATTTGAGCAGTTTCTTTTTCACTCAAGTATTTCGTTTTAAATTATTCAAGGCCGAGAAGAAAATGTGTAGATGCATTACAGATTCCCTGCTATGGACTGTTGTTTCCAATGCGATTGGCACTTTGTCCATTATGACGTTCGCTCATACTCTTCGCGAATTTGTTTGCTTCCTTATTCGGGTTGCATCCTCTAGGTGATCCAGCATAGCTCCCTAACCTCAGCCCACTCCTCGGACAAGCAGGAATCGAACCAACAATCTGGCGGTGAAGGGGCCCACAGAATTCCGTGGGTCTAACCACTACTTCACCCGGTCGGTCCTACAATAGACTGTACTAAGATAAAAATCATGCATGCATTTTTTTAAAATTATGTATATCATGTGTATGTTTATATATTTATTTTTTAAAAATGTCTTTAAAATACTTTTGCAACTTATCATCAGGTCTTGGTTCGAGTATCTGACAAAAAGCCATCTGATTTCAATCCAAAGAAAAAAAAATTATAACATTAAATATCGTTTAATAGAGATTTGTGTTGTATTCAAAGACATCGTCTCTAAATATTATTTCTATGTATACCACCTTATAGTTATTAACCTTTTAAAATCATACAAGGTTTAAATATATCTTTTACTAAAATAACAGTTCTAAAAATGGAAATTTTCTATTTCTAACTTTATAAAATAGTTTGTTGTCTTGATTTGTCAGGATTTTGCGAAGACAATTTCATTGTCCTTTGCAATGAGATCGAATTTTCATGTTTTCATTAAAGTTATCTTCAGTGAAACACGGTTTTACATGACTAAAAAAATCAAGTAAACCGCAAAAACTAGGTTGCTGTTGAGCTGAAATGTTGCTCATCGGGGAAGAAAGGTAAACTCGCCAGAACTATGATTGTCCTATATACATGACGTATAATCATGCCTATATACATGACGTGTGGCTATGACCGAATGGCTAGGGCTAAAGTCCTACAGTTAACATGGATGTTTGTAGTCGTCCTCTATCGGCTTTCAATAGTAGTTCCCGGTCTAATTAGCTCTTATGTAGCAAAATTTGACCGCAGTGCTCTCAACCAACCAAACCTAATCAAGCGTAATAAACAGCTTCCCTGTTTTCTGACGGCCGAAGAGAGGATGAGCTAGGTTTAAGGAATGAGTTCAGTTCAGTTGGTGGAGATCGTTATGATCAACTTTTATTACACAAGGTCTAATGAGACCGGGATCTGCAGTTTACAGCCGATTCCGAACGGTTAAGAATAGCCATGTCAGCCAAATATCTATGCCAGTATTACTCGAACCCACAGAATTCGGAGGCAGATGCAAGCGCCCTGCGAGTCAAGTGTACTGAATTTTAAAGTTCTTTTCCCGGGAATAAGCATCTGAGTAATTAAAATGTACAGAAAATAAAAGAACTTGATATTATTAGTTTTAACATAAAGCTTCTTCATAAGGGTTTTCCTTTACATCAATCCGACCATTACAATGTTGCTTTTGCTATGATAGATTCCAAAATTGAATTCTTCTCACAATTTATACACGTTATTAATCATTATTACAGGTATTCCTCGCACTTACGACTGCAATTTTTAAACAAAAAAAATTATTTTTTTCTCAAAAATACTGTTCCTCGAATGTACAGTACATACCTATATGTATTACATAATTATTAAAAAATATGACGAAATATTCTGCAATACTGCAAAAAATTTATGACGCAATAATAAAAATGTATGATGCAATAGTTTCGATATCCACACGATAAATCAAATAAACCTTCATTGGCTTCAGAAATGGCTTCGGTTTTTCATTATATTAATAAAAGTCTACAACAATTAGAAGCGATGGATTCAAATGAAGACAGATTCACAAGTGTAAATCGTCGTATTGAGGAAAATCTGGCTTGCTACCAGACAATATGCAAGGAAAAGAAGACGCAAGCAATCCAAACTACCTCGGATAACTTTGTTAAAAAAACTTCAACGTATCTTCTGTCGCAAATTCTGAACCAATGAATTGTACTAACATAATAAGTAGTGATGACGAAGAATAATTTATGTCTTCTAAATACATTGTATTTTAAATTACGTATGAAAGTAAAAAAATATATGTATGTGCATTATATACAAAAAAAATGTTTGAAACTCGACTTACGACCAACTCAACTTACGACCAATGTCTCGGTCCCTATCTCGGTCTTAAGTCGAGGAATATCAGTATAAATTTTTTTTACCTGATATATTGCTACAAAACCCGGATAGATTACAGATGACACCTTTTAGTTCTTGGATTTTTTAAGACTAATTTCTTTTCAGAGGAGTTCAATTTCCCTCTTTAGGATGTGTCCTTCATAGAGTCTACATTATTCTGGAGGCCGCTCACATGGTGTAGTGGTTAGCGTTCTGAGCAGCTACGCAGTGGTCTTGGGTTCAGATCCCGAATAAGGCTTGGTCGTTTCTGTGTCGTCCCTCTTATAGAGAGCAATGCTGGATCACCTATAAGGTGCCCCCATTATAAAGTAGCCAGTAAATAGCGGTGAATAACAAAAGGTGAATCTCTAATGACAAGTGCCTCCGCATTGGACTTAAAAACGTTATTCTGGAGAGAAGAAATCTAGCTTTCATTCCGCTTTGATTAGTTTGTTAAATGTAGAAAAATGTGCTAAATTTTTAACGGAATCACCCATTTCTGCAGAAAGCCGGATTACCTAATTTTTATGGTGATGGTTGGGTACACACATATATTTTCCAAAAGTACCGACAATGTGCATATGTTAAAATATAACGTGCTAAATTTATGGATACTCTCAATTTGCCTGGATTAATGCGCGAAAAATAAATTTAAGCTGAGTTCAAAACATATTACTCATGTTATTAAATGTAGACTCCGAGGTAGCCTTGTGATAGAACGTTGGACTTCGGACTGGTGGTGCTCAGATCGAATCCCGACGAACACCAGGGAATACCTTATTGTGTAGGTCATGTTAATTACGTAGAACGGAAGATCATACCATGAGGTCAGTGGGTGGGGGAAGGTGCGAGCTCTCCAAGTATCTCCCATGGGTTTGCTTCATAAAAATTAAGGTGGTATCAAGGGAGCAATGTTGACTCACCTGTATGGTGATTCCAGATAAAATGTTGTCAACAATATTCGTGGTTCTCTTCGAATGTGTCAGACAAAGTGCTTCCGCATTACACCCCTCCCCCCCCCCCCAAAAAAAAAAGTTTCACTCGACTGATGCATTAAGAAATTAAGATATATTTGTGAAAAAGCCATAACCTTGAAACAAAAAACCGACGTTATATTATAATTGACTTTTTTACCCTTAAAAGACGGAAGGGGGAAAGCTGATAAACAGATTTGATGACTGATGCGTCGCATTAGGTTATCTAACCGTGCACTGAAAACAAAAATGGACATAAATCAGTTTCCGCGAAAATAAATGTCTCAAAAAATGCTTGAATAATATAAAGTAATGGGAATAAAGTTGGTGAAATATTGAAAATAAAATATGTTTTAGATATTTCCGTATATGCGAAAAGGACATAAAATTGTAAGGTGATTCTGAACTGCACCGTTTTTGAGCTATCATCTTTGAATGAATTCTTCTTTTTCTGAGAACACAGAAAATATTCTGCGAGTAAAATATGAAAAGACTATTTTGCGTAATATACACCGAAGAAGAAAAAAAAACAAGAACCAGGTCACGGTTTAACACCGTCCTGAAAACCGAAAGCAGGTGGTGCGAAACCCCTTTTATGAAAAACAACACGGAATAAGCAGACAACAGGAACACTTCAACAAATGCAAGTATTGATATGAAAATAATGGAAAAAAAACATCCGAAAACGAAAATAAAAATATTCCACTTTATATTTCAGCCGAATTTTCTTCGTAGAGTGGAGAACACCAGAAAAATAATTCAAAAGAAAAGATGACAAAGGAGATTTTGCTAATATTCCTTTTATTTATTTATTTATTTTTTATCTTTCTATGATGTTCATTTTTTTTATATTTAAGATCTTTCAAGCTCGTTTTCGCCTAGGAAACGCTTTATTTTTAAAACAAGTCACATAAATGATACTTGCTTTTCAAACACAATGCGTAGATAGAAGAAAACGTAAAAGAAAAAGAAAAGCAGAAGCGCGTCTTTGTTATAGTTTCTCTATTTAATTTAAAATGCAAACTTGCGATGCTCGTAAATTACCAGAATTGAAAGACATTTAGAACATCGGAAGAATTTTTTTTTTTCATTAGCGTATTCAGATGTTAATAGGGGGAAGACCAGTAAGTGAGTTAAGTGAGTTTCCTGCTTCTGTTTAATCCACGCTGAATTTATTTTCCCCTTTTCACGATGTGAGAATATTCTACCTGAAATATATGAGGGCGTACTACGTCCAACCCATAAGTCAAAAGGAATCTTTTAACTTCATCGTAGGCGTAACGTAGAACTTAGTTCAAATACTGAAGGAGGCTAAAGGAAACGCGAACTCCTAATTTTACTTTTGTAGGAATGTCGCACTAAGAAAACATTTCAAAAGCATCTAGAGTGAATTTAACCTGATAAGTTCACGACAAATTGATACTCTCAATCTGAATTTTGAATGATGACACAACTCTTGTGAACTGTTGAGAATGATTGAACTATCATTTTGATAAATCTGCTAGATCATAAGATTCACCAGACGCCTAGTGGAGATGAAAATATATTAAGAACTATCCTAATATATATATATATATATATATATATGTTTAGAGTTTGGTGACAGGTGATACAACCGACATTTAAACATATATATCTTTCGAGATAATCCTTCTAACTATGGCTACCAAGTTGTTTTCTTTTACGAATTTTCTGTCTTCGATACTGTGAGGAACATGCATTAAGGGTTGAAAAATAATTAGTTAGCAAATAAGCTGCTTGAATCTGTCACTCGCAGCTGTTACCAAACCTCAGTATATATGACGTTGTAATCGGAATTTTTTCGTGAATTTCAGACATTCTTTTTCATATTCTACGAGCAATTTCTTTGCGTGGTTTGCTGTTTTTTTCCCTCCTCTATTTTCTATTTATTCCCTTTTCCTCCTTTCTAACCTTTCTAGTAAGCAGAAGTATTGTATTATTAGAAAGTTTATTAAATCGACGATCCCATGTTTGTACGAAATATGTTTATATAAGTATATGAAGATAGTAAATATTTTATCTAAATATTTTCTATAACAGAGTTGGTAGACTGCTGCACCTTAAGACACTTATAATTCTGAAACTGTCAGAGATTGAGTCTCGGAAGTGTAGCGGTGTAGTGCATATGTTCAGTAATCAATAATCCTCTAGTTCGAGATCTCAATTATGTTAAGTTGAATAAATTAGTGACTAAAAAAATGTTAGGTAGTAGTCTCTTCTAACGATACTACCGCGGGTTATTAAAGTAGGATTACTTATCGTTGCTCACCTCTTTTGTATGTATATATGTATGTATGTGTTAATCATATATGCATCTATATATAAGTACGTATGTGTATATATATATATACATATATGTTTGTCAAAATTTTGGCACATTTTGGTACTTTTCTGTTTAACTGTTTACTGCTTGTCCAAGCGATATAAACCGGGTTTGGCGCGGTGCAAAAATTATAACTCGCGAGGTACGGACGGGCGGATTTAGAGTCTTAAATTTTGCTTTCTGAAGGACCGTTATGGAGGAACGCAATCCTATGTTAAAATTAGAGGAATTGTATAATGCCTTTACATGACCCATGCGCTTATTTTTACTTGTAAATCGCAGCAGTTTCTCTCCTTATATGGATTTTTCCTCAATATACATGAATGATGTTTTAGTCCGTGCCCGAGGCAGTCACGTGATTAGCACCGTGAATTTCGGAAGGAGGGAACTCCTTTCGAATTTCCACAACCGCAACTAAAGGCTTTCGTGTCTGCGAGTTGTTACGGATGGGCAAGTTACATCCGTAAGCCTGAAAGTCCACGTGGTAAGTGGGTTGGGGGATGGTGCGAACTTAGGATGTTGCCCCTAGGGGTGTACCTTCAAAATTGAGGTGGCACGAGGGAGCAATATTTACTCACAAGTATGATGTTCACAGATACCAAAGTAGTCAAAGAACTACCGCGGTTAATAGAGCGAATGTCTCCAAACAATTGCCTCCGCAATAACATGTTTCAGCCCCACGTTGTTAAGCCACTTCAGGTCCCAACAACTGCTGCCAAACAAGTGCGGTGAAGGAAGAGTTGAGAATAGGATAGCTCTTTTTATAAAACACCTCACGCGTTTCCAGTGTGACTATATAAATTATACGATACTCATCCGTCATGAATCGTCTCAGTGAGAGCTCTTTTCATCCAGTTGCCGCGGACGAATAGTAAAGTGCCGAAAACAATGCTGAAAAGTTCGGGTTAGTATTTGGCACAGTATTACTAGAAAGACATCGTTGTTTTTGTCTTCAGTTTTAGAGGATCTCCTTTGGTGTTATGGTCTTGTTGACAAATACCAGACTATTAACTATAAAGTTATTGACCTGTGAGCTTTCCTCTACCACCGAAACTCCCTGCTTTGTTAAGGGCACTAAATGAGCCCAACTGGTTTGAATCGATGACGTGGCCTTTGTTACAAGAAGCACTTCGTACAGACACCCCGCAGTCCTATTCGGGAACACAGGCAGTCGTCTCTTAAAAGGCAAAATGAGCTATTCGGAATCGGCTTTAAGCAGTAGGTCCCGGTGTAATTAGCCCTCGTGTAGCAAAAAATGACCGTAGTGCTTTTAACCAACCAACCAATCAACCTAAAAGGGAAAGCATCGTCACTGTTGCTTTTCATGGAGCATCTACTTTCGTATATAACAAGTTATAACAACGGAAAGGACAGAAGATTTTCCTAAGGCTACCCCGCAAACAAATTGCAAATATGAAGATCATTCTTCACTTTTATTTGCCGTATGATCAGAAGTTTAAGGTAGTTAAGCGTAGAGAATATTGCGACCGCTGGTCTAGTCCATCATCTATGCATTAAACGATAGAAAATTTTGAACATAACAGAAGGATAATTTTCCCCCTAGATATCAGTAGATTGCCTTAGAATGTATTATACTCGAGTAAGAAATTCTAATTTGAAATTTATGACCAAATACGTATTAATTTTCAAAATGCAAGTAATAAACCATTTGTATTGAGGATAAAAATTTTAAAAAATGTTTCCTAATTAGTATAGACATGCTTTTGAAAAAAAATCTGAAATTTTTCTGAAATATTCTTGTGAAAACACAGTACGTTTGCTTTTATGTAATTTATAAAAAAAACTTAGTCCCTCCGTTAGCGCTGACATTGTTGACATGACCTGTGATTGGTTTGATATATCACGTGGTACATGAGTTGAGCGCTGTGATGGGTTAAAATTTTTATCGCTGATGCTCCGCTCCGCTCTGGAAGCAATGTGAGCAAGGTGTAATGCCGATGCGACTAAGATAATGTCCCACGATGGGATTTTAGAAAATAACGCTCGGCTGTAGGAAAACAAAATTATTTGATGACAGTTCAAACTGAGTTTTTAGTACCATTTATTTAAAGCCAAGACTCAAAATGATTGTTTTTTTTCTCCTGAAATTAAAAACAAGTTGGAAAGAACAAGGCGTATCATCGCACAGACACAAGAAGCGCGGGCTTCGGGCCTCCGAAAATTAGCGGCTTCAAAGACATTCATTCACCGAATCTAAAGCAAAGATTTATATGAAAGCCTTATTTGAATAGTGGGCCAACTCTACTTTTGTTCATTTTGCGATACAGAGCGTCAAAGTCTAATGAGTGCTGAGAAATGACTGCTGAAGTCTGATTTGTAATGCCCTCTGTTGGCAGCAGAAATAAGCTGGAGGTGTACCAATTTAAAATAAGATAGAAATGACTTGTATGAACATAAAAGTGAGGCTAACTCCATTTTTTTAAAAAGTAGAGTTGGCTCACTATTCAAATAAGGCCTTCATATAGACAATTTACCGTTCGTCGAAGGACTAACGGCGCACTACAAGTTTTTACTACCTAATAACTAACCTATAAGATTTCCTTTTTGAAGGGGAGAAAATATTCTTTAAACTAGGGGGCTTCAAAACGAAATTGTGCTTGGAGGCCTCCAAATGCTTCATTCAACACTGGGAAAGGACACGCATTTATCAGAATTCTGGCTTCAAATACTGTACCAAATTTGCTGAATATTTCCCGTTTAGAGTGGTTAAAAATGCTGACAAATCACAAGATCAAGCTGATCTACGTTTTATTTTTTCATAGCTGGCTTATGATACTCGATTATTAGCCAATAAATAACACTCGATTTCCTCAAAAATTGAGACAATTTTTAGGTAGTCTTATCTAACGAAACTACGGCGGGTTATTAACGTAGGATTACGTATCTTTGCTTACCTCTTTTAACGTAGGATTACGTTCCTCCATAACGGTCCTCCGGAAAGCAAAATTTCAGAAGTTCTGCGTCACGAGTTATAATTTTGGCATCGCGCG
Source organism: Dolomedes plantarius (assembly GCA_907164885.2). Classification (NCBI taxonomy): domain Eukaryota; kingdom Metazoa; phylum Arthropoda; class Arachnida; order Araneae; family Dolomedidae; genus Dolomedes; species Dolomedes plantarius. The sequence goes on from OU015492.1 coordinate 134,506,693, forward strand.
AAACCCAGTCTGTATCGCTTGGACAAGCAGGAAACAGTTAAACAGAAATGTACCAAAATGCGTCAAAATTTTGACATCTATCTATCTATCTCTCTCTCTCTCTCTCTCTCTCTATATATATATATATATATATATATATATATATATATATATATATATATATATATATATATATATATATATATATATATATGCATACTTACATATATACATAACACATATATACATACGGAAGAGGTAAGCAGCGATAAGTAATCCTAGGTAAATAACCCGCGGTAGTTTCGTTAGAAAGAGACTAGCTAAATTGTTTTTGGCGCATTTTGTTACTGTTCTGTTTAACTGTTTACTGCTTGCCCAAGTGATACAGACTGGATTTGGCGCGCTGCCAAAGTTATAACTCGCGACGACGGACGTTTGAAATGTTGCTTTACCGCGGACCGTTATGGAGGAACGTAATAATATGTTAAAAAAGAAAACTTTCTTAATACTTACTATATTTGAAGGCAAAACATCATTTACGGTTATTAGCAAGCCAACATAAGTAACACAGAATGTAACAGGTACTACGAGGGTCCTGCAAACTTTGATTAAAACTCGTTACCATACTGGCGTGCGATGAATTCATTTAGCCGAAGCGCTTAACTGATTGTTGAATATAATCAATAACAGCGGAACTCTGCCGCGTAAAATCGCGTTAATAAATTCTCTGCGACCGATTTTCCTAATGATTCGCAGCTTATTACCATTAGGTTGACATCAAGCAAAATAACGTTCAGTTGTCGTTTCTAACACGTCTTTACCATTTGCATTTAATTACTGCCTTACAAATTCATTGTTACATCGTCCGAATTTATCTCTGTCCCAATTAAGTATTCTGGTATGGTAATATACTAAGCATATACCGATTAAATGGATTTGGCCTCTGATTAAATGCGCCGGGAAAATTCTAATTTGTCAAAGTCGCAAAATTTGTTAAAATATTTTCATAACAATGATCTTGCAATTACCGAGTGGCAACGGTTTGGAAACGGCTGACATTAAGGATGAAATCTTGCAATTATATATATATGGAAGTCCGAAGGAAAATTTTCACTTCACTAGTAACCATATTTTATCTGACTTTCAATGACCATATTTTATATGATTTACCTATAGACAGCGCAGCCAGTTAAATTTGTTTCTTCGTCCTTTATAAATCATGAACAGGATGCAATGCACGATTTATTAATGATGACTTATTTGAAAAATGCTATCCTTTTTTTTTTAAATATAATAATAAATCTATATTCTTCGTGAGACAAGAGTTTGAATCTAAGATTTCTGATGTATTTGTTTTTCAAAATGTCTATCGTCTGAGGTAAGATTTTGAAATCAAAAATTTTTTCTCATTAATGTTGTCTTTTATTGTTTAAACCATCCTCTCATATTTTACATGACTGTCCAATTTAAGGTTGACTTAACAAAAAAACTGAATATGTATAAGAAGTTTTAAATTCATAAAATTTTGAAGTATCATTAAAACTAATCGGAGCTTTTCCTTTGAATTTATCGTTACTCTATATGTAGAAACACATGTAAACACATTACTGCTATGTGATGAGATTCCTTGTGGAAATATCCTGATGTGGCCTAAGGGTGTAGTGGTCGACCTTTATGTTGATAAAGCTGAAGTCCGCCAGTTGTATTTAAAGAGAAGAAAATCATGATACACACACGCACCTATATATGCTACGACCAACGTCCGAAGTCTGGCCAGCTCGAAAAATGACTGGCCACTTCTAGCTTTGGTCAAATCATGTGGTCAAATTCCGAAATAAACGAGAATTGACGACTACTTTGACGACGAGCTTTGGCCAGCCAATTCGCGATGCTCCTGACAATCAATGGCCAATTCGCAAATTGTCCAAAAAAAAGTGTCCAAAGCTAGAAGTTTTCTGGAGCTGGATCATACAGTTATGGGAGTTGATCATACCATTTCTAACACATGTCATGTTCTAACTCAGTCATCTATACACAAATAATAGAGTACACCATCACCTTCTTTAAATGGTGGGATAAGCTTTTTACGACCACTTACCGATATTACATCAAACCTCTTAAGACGTCGGTAATCAACACTTTCAAGAACTTTCACCCTTTTCTGAAAATTTCATCCTCTCACAAAATATAAAATTTAAAAGGTAAAAGTGTATCAACCGTGTATCACTTTCCCAAAATATCTAGTCGATTCTGTTTTTTTTTCCGGTTTTTAATGGAAGTAGAGGTGGGTCTAAACGTTTTGGTATCTAGAGTGGCCATTGAACAGCTTCGTTCACGGAGATCTAGAATTTTAAAATAGTTATTCACTTTGATTCTAGAATGCAACTGAAAAAAATTCAGGTAGTCTCATCTAAAGAAACTATCGCGAGTTATTAACGTAGAATTACTTACCGTTGCTTGCTTTTTTTTTCTACAATAAAATTCCTACATACGAAGAGAAGGATGAGTGATGCAGAATAAATAGGTCGATGGTAAGAAAAATAAGTTACATATGTCAGAAAATCGGTGGTAATGTGTCGTGTAAATGTCAAATCAATAAATGAGTTTCCCAGTGTACTAGGATAGTGGACTGAACCATACCTAAATTAAAGTGATGTTTCAGGAAATCGAATGCTTTTTCGTTGCGTCTGTATTAAAATCACCCATCGTGATGATCGGCACACTGGCATCAATATCAAACTCTTCATCTATAAGTAAACTTGATTCGGATTATTTCATGAGCGCACTAAACATAAATAATTTTAGATCGGCTGAATTGACTGTTGGGTGTATATATATAAGGATGCTAGTATGAAACGCGATTGTCCTTCTGTCCCGGAGCAATATCAAGAAATAATATTCCGCCACTTTTGATTTATAACTCACGACGACGGTTTTAGCGTCTGAAATTTTGCTTTACCACGGACCGTTATGGAGGAACGTAATCCTATGTTAAAACTTTTAAGTTATCGTTATTGTAATAATGAATTTATACATACGGTGTAACGACTCCCATACAATAGCGAATATTTTGTGCGAGGAAATTTCGGGAAGACCATCCAACGCGCGGTTTGTGCACAAAATCGATTTGGACGGCTACCGACAGCTCGCGAGACAGTTCGTCAGCTACCAAAAGGAAGTGGCCATACGGAGGCACCTAAATGTCTAGAAAGAATAACTGAATTAAGAAAGGCGGCGTTTTCCTGACATTTCGAGAACGTTCAGCAGTGGTATATAAAGTCGCCGGACACGAGTTGAGATCATGTCAGTGATTCAGAGACTAAGTTATTCAGAGTTGCGTTGGAGCCGGAGACAAGGAGATACTGTCGCGTCTAGATAGACATGGATGAGCGCAGCGACAACAATCTGACCTTCCTCGTCGATGCCATGAACCCACGAATTTAATCTTTTTATATATATATTGTAAATAGCCTGCATTTAGTCAAGAAATGCAATTAAAGCATTAAATACATAAAGGCTGGCAGTCTTTTATTTAAGGCTTACAACGGGACTCCTTACAACGGGAAGAAAAACTTTGGCTTTCTCGAGTGATTCAGTTGCTTTTCGGTGGATTCCATCCTGTTGGGGAATATAGGTAAAGGAATTTGTTGATAATTTTAGGAAAAAGTGTACCACCACATAGCAGAAATTCATAATCCAAGAGGCCATCACAATCTACATACAGACATTAAGATAACTGCATTAAGATAACTGCAAAGCAAATGAAGATCGTTTTACTTAAGTTGTTTCAGAGTGAAAAAGTACACAGACATGTTAACGTTAATGATCTATTTAGATTTCTCATAAACAACCTATTAATTAAAACATTTCATTTCGAATTTTACTATGATAGAGATTTCGGATTCCACTTCAAAATCGTCATCAGGTAATGAATAGATCATAGTGTTGTAGTAATCCAATTTCTTCTGATAATTTAGGTTTTCCTGTTTTCCTTCGAAATTAACATGAAATACGCATTAAGAAATGGAATTATTCCTCAAAGTTAATTTAATAAAATGTACATTATCATTGTAGATAATCTAATTTAAATTATTTTTTCAACATCACTGTAAACTAATAGTTCGTTAAAACATCGTTAGTAGTTTTGTGTACAGGTTTTATTTTTCACATCTTCAAACACTTGAAAATTGATATTAACAGACAAACTTATATAAAAGAGGAAATCTTAGCATTCATTAATTCCAAAATTATTAGCATTCCTTTATTCCAAACATTAAAGTTTAAATTCTCGCTCTCAGTTGTATATTTTAATCAGATTACGTATCGTGACACAAAACGAATGAGAACCTTTTTTTTTTTTAAACTTATCTGCGTCTTTAATCCCTATTCCCTATCATTTTGTCTGTCTTCATAGCACATCTGCATGTTGTTTACGTCATTTTCAATTTAATGATTCAAGAAAAATCTAATGTAATGAAGTCTTTGATGGATCGCTGAAAGACCAAATGCAAATGAAACACGGTCGTACCGTATCAGCATATCAACATATAATTATCCACCTGAGTCCGATATTAACGTATTAGAGTGTGCTCGCCGTTGTGTAATTTAGTCACAAATATTATATATATATATATATATATATATATGACAACATAGTCAGATGAATAAATGCAAATATGATACAATGCAGAGCACTGTCCACACGTGTCCTTTCATGATATAAATTTTGATACACTCTTAGTTTAATGATACAACCGTATAGCGCCGTAATAACCTAGTATATGGGACTGATACATCAATTTAATAAAGTGTTTTGATTTATTAACATATAAAATTTAGTAACATAGTATTTGCATAGCAAAATACGAGTGACTCCTATTCCAAGCTACGTTCATCTGGTTCCAAATCGTTAATCTAAATGATAACATTTCGTATATCTCCTTTAAATTTATTGGGTTTATATTTCCGTTATTTATCTTTATATTAATGCAACGCGATAACAACTCGGTGAATGACCGAGCTAGTTACGCACTGAACAAATACTTCAAATATTAGGGAGAAAAGTATTTCAGATGCATTTCATATGACATTATTTGAATGGAACGTTTCAGTTTAAATACGAAAATTGCCTACATAATATCCTTTTCCGTTTCACGTGTATTTCAGATAACTTTATTTGGATTTAGTTGAATTCAATGTCAAATTAGGATGTTGTGCCGGATGTTAAATTATCTCGAACAGATGTCTGAGAGGCTAAAATTTATAACCTGTTTGAAACTCTAAAATTAATTATTTTTAGTTTTAATTCTCAACGTAGCTTTTGATATTGAGGTTGGAAATGGATTATAAAATCCGCGTGTATATCAAATTTGCTTATCCGGAAATTTGTGCTGAAAAATATTTAAATGAATTTGATTTATTTTATTATAATTTGATTTGATAGTGTGATTTGCGAGTGATTTAGTCTTTATCGAAGTAAAAATGTATATATACTGTGGTATTATCCTCTGTCGCATGTTGCATAAAATGTTGCAAATGATTCCCTATTTGAATTTAGTTTTCCTTTTTGATTTAACTAGCTATACTAAGTCTACTGTAAGAAAATAAATTCTTTTCCACAAGCACTCGAAGTTTCTGTCATTGTTTATAGCTATGGTTACTTTGAATACTTTATTTATTTTTTGACTTATGCTCTCTGGCCGGAACAACTTCAATCAAGGTCCATAGATATCAGCGGGCAGAGAAATTCGGATCAGGTTCATAATGGCACCACATAGTTCAGAGTCCGACTTGGCCAGGTGCCACTAGATTTTAGACCGAACAACCCCAGTGGCGACATCTCATGGATGGACTTTTTGGTCTAGGGATTCAACGTGTCCATATCCGGCCTAGACACGAATCTATTTAACGAAGCTCTTCGGGGGTACGAACCAAAAGTCTGGAGGATTCTTTTTGGGTACGCCACTCCACGGAGAACCGTAGGGTAGGTCCACGACTCAAGACATTGATCCATTTCAGTTGCGAGAGACGGGCCCAGGGTTGCGGCTGTCGCTTCTCAAAAATTGACCAGATAGCATTTTAGGCTTGGTTGGCTCCTAGATAGTCGTTACAACAATACCAAAAGTCTCCTTTGTTTGATTCCTGATTTCTGGCAGCGTGTTTTCGAGCAACCCCCATTAATAGCGTGTTTTGGGGCTTTTATTATGCCTCTGGTGCAACCACTTTTAGGCAAGTTATTCTGAATTAACTATTCCAAATTCCATCTTATCTCAGCCATCCCAAAATGGCTCTTCGCCAGCCGATATTAGCATCCCTCGCTCCCTTCTGGCCACTTCTTTGGGCCTGGGATGGGTTCGCCCGGGTGCTTGGAAGCATTGGTGCGTGTGTGTGTGTGTGGGGGGGGGGATGTCTGCTGCAGTATAATCCCACCGGTGGGGATCCGAACCCAGACGACCTCTATTGCTACATCGGGCCCCATCCAGTGCAATGAGGGATTCAAACCAAAGCTTAATGCGCTACAACTAGGCTACTTCAGGCCTCTAAAATTAGAAGTACTTGATGCAAGACAAAAGTAATGAAACCTTTATAAATTGAGCAAAGCAGTACTACTTATAGTCAATGAAAAATAAATCGATTGTATCTGACTTATTTTGCGAAGTTTTTGCACCGTCATTTCTCTTCGATCAAAGTATTAAATACTTTATATTTTTTATGGTATTTTAGCTACCATTACAAATTAAAGGGAGGGAGGTTTAATAATTACTCAGAAAAGTACCCAAGAGTGACGTACGATCAGAAATAACTAGAGATATATATTGGAAATTCAAACATTTTTTCGAAAAAAAGGAAATACATCTTATTTAACGAATGCTATGTTAACTTTAGCATATTTATATTTGGTAAAAATATTCTTGTTGATATCGTTATACTGCAACTAATTAAATTTTGTTAAATAAGCTCCTAGGATTCTTTACTTTTGACTGTCGACTTGTTCACTGCATCTTTAAAATACTTTGTGTAGGAAGATAAATAAATTTGGATAATTTTATCTTGAAAAATTTTAGCATGATCATTAATATATATATATATATATATATATATATATATATATATATATATAAATATATATATATGGGGTTGAAATATGTGGGGGGCTATGTGAATTGATAGTCCAAGAGGTGTCCATATTAAATATTTTGTTAATATTGTGTCTGCCTAATAAGAACGAGGAGCGACTAACGAAAGGAAATATTCAAATGGGAATGCCAGAAGCTTGTAATCAATATACAACAAATCTGAATTTTCTAATTTATTTCATAGAATCATTTTACGCTAATCTGGCGATGTCACACAACGCATTAGTAAGTGCAGCGTGTTTTATGTATACAGCGAACTTTTCGTCTAAACAATTATGAAAAATTGAAAGGGAAAAAATGAGATAAATAAGGGCTTTTATATCATGTCAATGTAGCATGAATCACGAGGGCATTTGTCTTTGGAACCATAACCTGTGGATTGAGATCCCTACGGTAGGCCCTGGTGTTTGGAATTGGATTGGAGCCATTGGGAATTGGATTTAGAAGCTGTAGAACCCAGTCAGTTGAGCCGTCGTTTTTCAATAGATGACTGTAGGAATCAAACCCTTTCCCATCCAAACATCAAGCAATCGTTACGCTGAATATCAGATATCCTAATGTACTCTTTGCAATCTTATCCATGACTTGTCTCTGGTGAGATTGGTAAAAATACCTGCACACACACGTAAAATAAGCCTGACAAAAATTTGCATGAGAAGAATGAAACGAAAAAGCCTAATACCTGCAGAATGGATTGAGAGAAATTTCGTGAGTGTGTTTCTGCAAAATGCCGCGAATTGAGATGCAGAACACGTAAAATGAAGCCAATGTAAGAGCGTATTATTTAGGGACCAGGAGGGCCTCTTTGAGGGATATCTTTTCTCATCATTGGAGGAAAATCGTTGTCTTATATGATTTAGCACTGTAGAAGGCATGACAGGAAGCTGTTTTGGTTTTGCTGATATAGGAAATGTCGTCATTTTCTGGCACTGTTAAATTAGTGTACAAAGTGAGATAAATCGATGGTTACACAGTTCTTTCAATTTTTACAAGAAAATTTAAAATACATCCGATCCAATCCGAGACGAGTAAATGGATTTATCTATTTGTGTAAGACTTAGTTTAAAACATTCATGTTCAAAAATTTCTTACACGATTCCTTTGACAAGATTAAAGAGTCTACCGCCTGTAAAATGAAAATTATAATTAATTACAAAATTAGTTACATATTCTTGACTTAAAAAAAAAAGTCACTTCAAAAAACCGTTTTTGTTATTACAGTTGTTTAGAATCAACAAATTTTTTTTTGTTATTAGTTTGTATATCAAGCAGATGAATATGAATTCAGAATGATTACATAAGGCATTGCAGAGACTCAATGTTAACATCTAAAAGATGAAATTATTGCATTGGCAGAAAAAACGCTCTCAATCTGCAGCTGCAAATTCACCTTGGCTACAACCACATTATCCGGAATTGCGAGTGAATTTCATCCATCACGAAGCTTCTATTCATGATGAGAAGTGGAAATAATGCTGCGCTTGTCTTATACAACTAACAGCAACAATACCTGACATTTTGGTTGAAAAGATTAATGGATTATTTCCATTTCTAGAAAAGGTAAACCCATGGCCATTCTCTCATAGTGATATACATTTATATATGCGAATCTGATTATTATGATCGCATTATTATGATCCCATTTTATGATCCCCCATATTATGATCCCATGATCATTAACTATATTTCCCAGTGTTGTGTTACTAAAATTTTTATAGAATAAATAATATTTGTGATGTACCTTTGACTAATTTTTTTCGCTTACTAAAAATTTACATACGTATCCTACAATAATTTGTGTGACTAAATAGAGCTTGTTTAATGATTTAACATACCTGTGATGTCAACTACAGGTATCCACGTGGTTTAAACATCTTCTTTTAGCTCACAGTCGGCCCTCTTTTCGTTTCTGAAGGGGATATCTCATGGTATGGCTGGTCTGCAAAGACGAACACTTCGGATCGTGATTTGGAACTTTCAGTCATTCCTGAACGACGCGGAGTTACGAAATTAATCGCTTTTACCCGATATCGGGGCTCGAGGTAGCCTTGTGGTAGCGCGCTGGCTTTCGGTGTTGAGGGTGCTCGGATCGAATCTCGACACGTGCCATTGAATACCTCCGTGTCTAGGCCGGATATTGGAACGCTAAATTCGTAGACTGGAGAGTCCCTCCATGAGGTCAGAGAGGATGGGAGAGGGTACGACCCCCCAGATGTCACCCCTGGAGGTTCTCGGTTAAAATTGAGGTGGCAACAAGCTAAGATGGACTCCGACCCTTTAGAAGATGGGCGAATTTTATTAATGCATGAACAATAATTTTTAGTGACGGACGAGGTAAAATCTTCACCAACTTTCATGTAACGATGCAACAAATTTACTTAAAAAAATAACTTTGCCATGTCATGATTGTTTTTTGAAACCCACACAAATGTCACACACAAAAAAAATTGTGAAATTTTATGAAGTTCACGAGTAATGATGTTGGCTGAGAACTGACATTTCATTTTTTTTTGTTGTTTTAAATGTTTTCTACTGCACCCTTCACACGATATAAAACGAAAATGAGTAATAAGAAATTTCTGAAATCGATAACTTCATTCTCGTGTATGAAATTTTGAAGAACTCTCGAATACAATGATGCATACCCTTTGCACCAGAATGTCTTTTTACTTTTGACGTCGACCATTGATTGCTTCCCAAATTCTCAACTTTCCCCAAAGTCAAATATCTTATTGAAACGATATTTCCCTGACACGTGTCAAAGAGAGGATTAATATGGCTTCTCTTTATTCATTGGATCATGGCGAATTCCAATCACGTCTCTTTTGAGATGTGAATTTTTCTATTTTTTTCCCTTAAAAAATCATCTTTCGGATTACAGTTTTAAAAAAATTCGAATAAAAATTTAAATTTCTGGAAAGTTTTGATTTTTGCTAACAAAGAGAATTTTTTAGAGTATTAAATGTGAAAATTTTTTGACCAAAGGGAAAGAGTATGAAATGTGTTGATGTTTAATGATATCACATTTTGTTTTTAAACATGCGGTGTTACTATAGCATGTTTAATTTAAAAATTTTTCATCTGTCTGAATTTTGATATAGTGTGTCTGAGTCGTGAATTATGATTCTTAAATTACATTGGACCATAAATTTTGACAAATAATAAAGGGTACATAATATTCAAAAAAGATTTTAAAGTAATATTTTTTATCGATTGTTTTCACACACAGGCTTAAATACCATATTGTTTCCCATTTTATTTTACAATTTCATGGTTTACTGCGTTGATTATATATATATATATATATATATATATATATCAAGAAATTAGTTGGAAAAGAAACAATTAGGTTAAAATTTAAAGGGGGCTTCAGGATAGATTAATTTCGTGGCGAACGAATTAGTTTAATACAACAGAGAACGAGCGCGCCGTGATTTTCAGGGGAATACCCTTTTTGAGAGATAACCTCGACTCGCGTCTGAGGTCGAGCGAACGAATCTATTTTTAGAGCAGGCACGGGCTGCGAGGAGTGATACTATTACATAATTTTAGACTTGGAGAGGATTCTAGAATATTTCATAGGGCATGCGCGAAAGCTTAGGGCCTAAGTGAAACAATGTGTTTAAAGCACAGCGTTTTTGGATTTCGGTTTGCACGGAGCGCGCGTCAGAGGTGAGAGATCGAAACAATGGCACGGATTGAATCGGGTTAATTAATAGTTATTGAATAAAGGATTTAGATGTAAACTAATTGTCTTTAATTCCACAGGCCTACGATGTTACTGACTGCATATATTTTAAGAGTAAGTAGTAGGGGAACGAGTAAGAGGGAGTATGACAATTTAAGCTCGTCATATTATATATATATATATATATATATATATATATATATATATATATATATATATATATATATATATATATATATATATCTGTATTTCTTGTATATGTATAGCTTGTTTTTTTATGTGAGACCACGTCTGAAAAATATTCCACAAAATTATGCAATACCAACTCACACTTTTCTGCAAAATTCGAGAGAATTCTTAAATCTGTGCATAATTTATTTTAATTTTTAGAATTTTAAAAAAAATTTAAGCCTATTTATGTGGGATCTAGAGCATCAGGGCATAGCGTAGCGCAACCCCGTAGACCAGCGAGAGGAGATGATGGTGTCCGGCGCGAAGCAGATAGAAGGAATTTGGCGGCGGTACGGAGCGGAGTCTCATGCTCGCGAATGTTGAAGGAATGAGTTCTTAGAATCAAACGGGAAAGATAATCCCGATTTTGGCCTAGCGGAGTGTTGGAGCTTGGGGAGAATAAGACCTACAACGGGCAGACGGTCCAGTGGTAGGAAAGCTCCCATGCTGAAAGGTTGCAGATGCTGCACTAAACGACTGATTTAGGTATGAGCGGAAGTCTGAGTGACTTCAAGAAGTCCATGCTTGTTGAGCGCTTAGCAGCATTATCCTTTTCCTTGTGTGTTAAGTGTTATTTGTTAATTGTGTTGCCAATGTAATAAATGGTTTGTTATTACTATTGACTGTTTATGAGTCATTCTGGGTTCAACAAATCATAGAGGTGTCAGTTTATTGCATTAAGATTAGAGAATCCAACTAACTACCCTCCCCCCCACATTTATATTTTCCCAATAAATATTCGTAGCTTTTAAGATGGTTACTTGCTGATTTAAAGAAATTTGAGATTTTTTAAAAAAAGTACTGCTACTGTATTACACATTATCAATATAGATGACAATTATTTATAATTGTTTATTTGTCGCTTACGTAAAATATAGTTTCTCCCGTGAGCTGCTGCATCGAGTCCTTAAATCTAGGTTGGCAACCATTTTACAATTTTTATGTCAGCATTAGGCAATGTTTGTTGATCATTCTTATGACTGATGATTAAATTGAAAGGTTGCCTTATTTGGTAGGAAGTCGTGTCAAAATGTGATATAATATTTCTATAATAAGATTGAAAGTGGAAGCTCCCTGAAATGGTTCCGTTTTTTAAAGGGGACTATATAATATCCAAATAATTCAGCTACCGCAATCCTGAGTCGAGGTAAAAGGAATTTTCTTTTATTGTAAAATGGATTATTGGTTAAAACTGGTGAGCGATTTATAACAGGAAATTATTTTTGGGAGTATCTTGTTTTCAATGAATTATTTCCCCGTCGAAGCATCCATGAAAATTTTCTATACCTTGTATTCTCTACTTATTAAAAAATAACGGGAAAGCTTTAATACCGAGTAGGAACCAATAATTTTATTCCGAGGGAACCGGAAAGATTTTGAATGATAATGACATCCTTAAAGGATTTTTTTCAATTAAAAATAATTCATTCGTTTATATTTGCTCATTTTTTTTTATCAAGAAAATGACGTGAAAAATTTAGTCTTTCCAAGAAACGGCTGTCTGTTTTTATTACTATTTTAAAGAAACTAAATACGATTAACATCTCAGCAAGTAATTTTTCCCTTCATGACAAAGCGATTTCTTGCTCAAATCTTTTGTCTCGAGCCTTTTTTAAAACAATTAAACATGACTTCTGATGTAAATTAAAAAAAAAACCCTGCTTTTATTTATCCGCCTGCGTTTAAAACATTTCTTTACAATTAACTGAAGATTAAAATGTTATAGTATTCCGATATATAAATAAAAATACGACAGGATTAAAATTTATTTTTATTCGGTCGATAACATAAAAGCTGCTTGAAATAAAAAATAACATTTATTCTAAATATTTTCAAAAGCTTTTTTGGAGCAAACTCGGAATGTAATATAAAAACCTTATATCTTATCGATTTCCTTCGAGATAAAACAGGATATAACGGGAAGGCTTCAAGAACGGCAGTTTGACAAAGGCCTCTCCGAAATATAGAAGAAACATTGTGTTTTCTGAATATTTAAAGAGGCCTTCAAATTACTTTTGTGTTAAGATAGAAAAGAGATGATCAATTGACAGAGTTTTCTTTCTTTTTTTTCTGAGTCCAGTATTTTATTGTCACGGGTTGTCCTACATTGGCTCGGTATTGACAGGGTAACACTGAAAGGCGTGTCCACCTTATCAAAAAATCATTGACGTTGTGAATATTTTAGAGGGTTTATCAAGCAGTCTTTTAAAGTTTAATTAATATTTTGTTCTGAATGGATTTTATTTGTCAGTTACTTCATTCTTACCTTATTATCTGACCTGCTTAAAAAATCTCATACGGGTGACATTGATTGTGTTTCGTTTGATTTTTTTTTCTAAATAGAAAATTCTACACGGAAGGTTTATCGAATGATTTTGTAATAAGATAACATTATAAGGGTAGAATCCAATTGTTGTTTGCATTGAAAACCGTATAAGTGAAATGCATGAGGGAATAAATTAGGTATTTAATGGCTAACCGGATCTTTCCAATCTGGAAAGTTCCCTATGTAATTAACATTAACTACTCAAAGAAAATAAGTATAAATATTATAGAAGTCTAGTTCTCTCGTATGGCTTTGGTTCACCCACTACACAGATGTCACAAGGAATTCAATCTTAATTTAATAAGTGCTTTGCTCAAAATCAAAATACTGGTTACTGCTCAGACAAGTTAAGAAATTTGTTAAAGCAGTTTTAACAGGTTGACTTATATCATGTGAAACAACTTGCCAGTGCACGTAAGGTCCTTGCACATTATTTACTTAAGGTGCACTAATTTCACTATAACGCCGTGAGCTTTTATTATTTCTCCCCCGGTACTGGTTTCGCTGTTGGTTTGAAATCAGCGAAAAATTTTGGTGGGGGCAGGGGAATAAAACTCGTACTCGAGTGAGGGTAAGGGGTAGCAAAGAAATGCCTATTGTCATGTTTAGCCAAAGCTTGAAGGAGGGTAGTCTTGCTTGTAATATTTTGATTGTCCAAAAAATCTTGAACACTTGGCTTCAAACGCTGGATAACTATTTTTAAGATTACCGCTTCCGTCACCCCTTCTAAATATTCCTCACACTTGGAAATCTTTTATATAGCGAAATGTAACGCAGACTGACCTTCACGTTACCTTAGCGAATAAATTTCAGCTTGAATTTGACTTTGATTAAAGGTCTTGGGGAAAACGCTAAGAAACTGTTGCTTGAACGACAAATAGTCACAAATAAGATTACTGCTTTGCATACACGTGTACCACTGCAATGCACTACCTCTCAAAGCGTCTTGAGCAATTTTAAGTTTATCCCCCTCAGGAGTGCAATGTTGCTGAAAGTAATACTCAATTTTCTTTAGAAATTGGCTTGAGGGGCCGCTCATACATTTCAAAAGAAGATAAGTATACTAACAAAATACTTTCACAATTTTATCAAAATCAGAGTAGAATATCTATATAAATAAAGCAGAGTGTCTCTATGTATGTATGTAACGTATACAAATCTACATTTCTTGACGAATCTGGTTGAAACTTCGTATACTTATGTTTTGAAGCCTGGAGATAATTCTAAGATTAGTTTGGAAGCTTTAAAATCGTTTTACAGATATTTTAATTCTAAAAGCCCTCCACCGCTTCAATAAACATGGCCGACATTTTGGTCGAAAATCGGTGTATTTTTTTTTGACATGAAAGTACATAAATGTTACATATTTGGAAAGAGATTTGAAAACTGATAATTTTTTCTGCTTACAGTTATTCTGTTACTTTAATAGTTTTACAGATATTTTAATTCTAAAAGCACTCCACCGCTGAGACGAAAGAATCAGATCACCCATCTCCAGTATGGTGCAGCCATCTGTCGGCAGCAACGGAATGAAAATTGACGGGAATTTACTACATTTGTATGGCCTTGAAAAGGGTCTTTTTTTCTTTTGTGGGGCCCGAGCATAGCCGGGTGAAGCCCGGCTAGTAGTACATAATGTAAACTTCAATTATGTTGTTCGTTATAAATGTAAACAGAACAACTAGGGTATATACAGTATGCCCACTAAAGTCCCTTCCCACCCTCTTAACTTCGGAACGGCTGCTTCTATATTCATAAAAGTGGTGTCTAGGTATAGTAAAGTAGCCATGCGCTACTGAATGAAACCACCTACCGCGCCACCTGGTGGAAAACTGCGGAGTTAGCATTCCTATCTCGAAAACGGAACGAAATAGGGAAAAAAAGTGATTAACAAAGTTATAGAACATCATCGATTTAGTAAGAAAAAATACCTTGTGGACATTAATGGGAATAATAGAACGGTTAAAACACCCATTTGTTTTTTCGTGATTTCCTACACTATGACGTCACGAAACTTGAACGAAAGGAGAAATGATTATCTTTCGGGCAAAACACGACACCGCAATGTGCACAGTGATATATCGCTTGTGATCCCCAATCAAAAGGACCGCGGTTCAAACCCCGAGGGTTGCATCCTTGGACCGATTGTCTTTATAAGCAGAGCAGACAATATGTAGATCTTGTAAAATAGTGTCGCATCAACTCAACGCAACATGTGCTTGGTGTTCGAAATTTTCGCAGAATGCAAATACGTAAGAAATGTCACGCCTGTTCACCTGAGGCAGCTATAAAAGAGACATCTTCTTGGGGTTGTAGTATGTTGATGCTCTTGGTCATGGCTGAGTATTCCAAAGCTGAGCATTGTGAGATGGTTTTACTGTACGGTGAATGTGGACGCAAGGCATGATCAGCAGCAAGGTTGTACCGAAAAAGTTTCAATGCAGGCCCGCATCCTTCTCATCAAACCATCCTAAGGGCCTGTTCACATAGGAGTCCATTGCGTAGCGTTAAGGGAAAGATGACGTTGAGACGAAAACAAACCAATCATAGGCGTTAAAAATTTCATTGCTAATCGTTTGGATGTTTGTCATTGGTTAAATATATTTCAATACTTTAACGCTACGCAACGGACTCCTATGTTAACAGGCCCTAACTGTTGTAAAACGTTTAAAGGAGACAGGCTGCGTTACTAGTCGATCTCGATCTGGCAGACCAGCTAAATTAGGACGGCAAGTTCAATCGAATGAGGTATTAGCATACGCCCTCGCATATCCGAAATACAGCACAAGAGAGATCAGTCAACACTGTGGCTTCTCCAAAAGTCAGGTTTGGAAAATCCTAAGCGAATTAGGCGCTCATCCATACCGACCAACGCATCAACAGGTTTTAGTGGACGGGGATGCCGAGCGATGTTTTACCGACATTCGACATCGAATGCGGTATGCTATTAACGTTTGGTGTTCAATTTACAACAACAAGCTGACTCAGGAACCAAATAATTGGGTATGGCGGTTTCGAAGAGTAGTCTCCACGTTCACCTGATCTGACTCCACTGGAATTTTACCTGTGGGGATACCTGAAACAGCAGGTGTTTGCGACCCCTTCACAAACATTGCAGGACCTTAAACGACGCATTACGGACGCTTGTGCCAACGTGTCACGATCTATGCTCCAACGTGTGCAACGTGACATTGAAACGAGGATCCAAATGTGCATAGCAGCCGACGGTGAGAAGTTTGAACATCTCAAATAAAGGTATATTGTTATAACTAGTTGTTTTTTTTATTTCTCAGATCGTTTTATCACGTCACAGTGTCGGAAATCACGAAAAACAAATACGCATTTTAACCGTTCTATTCTTCGTATTATTGTCCACAAGGTGTCTTTTCTTACTAAATCGATGATGCTCTACAACTTTATAAATTACTTTTTTCCCTATCTTGTTCCGTTTTCGAGATAGGAATGCTAACTTCGCAGTTTTCCACCAGGTGGCGCGGTAGGTGGTGTCATTCAGTAGCGCATGGCTACTTTACTATACCTAGACACCACTTTTATGAATATAGCAGCAGCCGTTCCGAAGTTAAAAGGGTGGGAAGGGATTTTAATGGGCATACTGTATAAACTTTCGGGCGCCAGTATAGAGTTTTACTATTACTTGAATTAGATTCAAACACAGTTCTTACATAACAACAATGTTTTTTCAAATATTTGCTTTTCAACATTAAGCATACGTACTACTAGTACGATATATACTCTGCTGGTCACCCAAATTGCAACACCAAGAAAGACAAGAGATATCACAACAAAATTTATTTTGTAGATAACATGTTGACCAAGTATCAAATGATTAAATTTATAGACTTCTGTGACGTGTGGTTCCTGCCAAAATCAGTAGCCAGAGTAGCCGCAATTGTTGGAGATCACCGCTGCCACACGCCTCGGCATTGATTCAAAGAGACTTTGGATGAGTTCTTGGGGTACAGCAGACCAAGCAGCTTTCACACGTTGCCAAAGTATGATCTGCTGTGGCAGCTGGGAATGGAATCTGGGTCAATCGTAGAGCAACCATGGACCACATGTTTTCTATCGGCGAAAGATCCGGAGAGCGAGGCGGCCAGGGAAGCAATTCAATCTGGCGATTGACGAAGAAACGTTGGACAATGCGTGCCACGTGTGGTCGCACATTATCCTGTTGAAATATGGCTGTGGGCAAGCCCTGAAGGTAAGAAAGGACAACTGGCTCCAACACCTCGGAGATGTAGAGCTGGCTGTTTAAAGTACCGGCAATGCGTACTAGAGGTGTGCGAGAGTGATATCCAATACCGCCCCATACCATAATACCCGGTGCAGGACCAGTGTGGCGGTGCATAACGCCGCTGTTCAGCATCCTCTCTTCACGGTGTCTCCAGACTCGAATGCGACCATCGTGGTGTTGCAGACAGAAGCGTGACTCGTCAGTAAAGACAATTTCATTCCATTCTGCCGTCCACATCCTTCTGTCATCGCACCATTGGCGGCGGAGACGTCTGTGGTTCTGCGTCAAGGGTAGACAAAGCAATGGACGTCTTGCGGACAGACCACTCTGCTGTAAACGGCGTCGAATGGTACGCGCAGACACTGGATGATGCGTTACAGACTGCATGTGCTGTGCTATGGTTCGTGATGTGACTGAGCGATCCGTCACTGCCATGCGCACAATTTGCCTGTCATCACGTGAAGTGGTGCGCTGAGGTGGATGCGATCGAACACGCCGGTCCGTCGTACCCTCCTGCATCCAACGATCACATATCCGCATTGCAGTTGTTTGGTTTCGTCCAACACGACTACCGATTTCCCTGAAAGATAATCCACAATCTCGGTAGGCCACTATCCTTCCTCTGACGAACTCGGATACTTGATCAAAAGATGATCGCTGTTTTCGACGAGGCATAATTGATCGTTTTTTTGAAAAAAACCACAAGAAAAACACAATTGCCGAACTTGAAATCGTCGAAATCTCCAAGCCTTAAATAGCGCTTTGAAGTGGCGCCACAGGCGCGCGTGATGTGCGTCTGCGCTGAAATTCTAATCATTTGCATATCTCACCTCCGCTAATGCATGTTGTAAATTTCATGTTATTTGCATGTTTCCTTCAGGGTGTTGCATTTACAGTGGCCAGCAGTGTATATAGCATGCATGCAAGGGAAATACAATTCAATATATTCACTTGTATAACTACTCATTTAAGAAACATACACTTTGCAATACTCACAGATACCTTGAAAGTCAACCAGCAGTGCTGCTTCGTAAACTTTAGGCTACAGAATGCTAAATAACTTTCGTACAACACGAACTCGCGTAGGTTAGCATCAACCCAGCTAAAACGCCTCGAGCGTCTGCTCGCAAACTCCTTTCACTTCCTTAATACTTCGTAGCTCCTTCCTCTTACTTCGTCTCTTTAATCTAGCTGCTTGACATTTATAACAACCGCGTACGACGCAATTAGGATATCTTAACCGGCTTCTGTAATTTTATTCACCTTAAAGTTCGATTATTGTGAATCGAATCTTATGTAAACCTTACAACAAACTGATGTTCTCGATAAAATGTACAGCTATTACACGGTATCCTGCATGTCACAAAGATGGATAATTTCTTTGTTTTTTAGGTTTTTGGACATAATAGGAATCGATTCGCAACTTGTCCTTAGATCCGATAAACCGGACCGTTTTGAAATAAGGCGATTGTATCTGCATTCTTTCACCTTTAATTATAGATATATCTCAATATTATCAACATTTTATATATTGTCATAAAACGCAGTATTATTATTTTCAATTTGAAAAAAAAAAGTTTATTACAAAAGGAATAATCAAGATTGAAAGAGACCTTGCACTTTGTGCCACGCGCGCCTGCTGGTGTTCCAAAAATTGGCGCGCCCGCTGAAGGGTTAGGAATGATGAATGCGTTATAAAATGTGATTTAAAAGGTCTGTATTTTTATCAACTGCTGTTTTTAATTTATCACTTCTGGGGGTAGTTTTTCGTTAAATCTGCCTACACTAGAATTTTATTTTTTTTTAAAGATGATTAATAGGTGACACTTTTTTTCATTTAGCCAAATGGATGCCTCTATCAAAAGTCTTTAAATTATAGTTTTCGGATCTACAGTCTGAAAAATACCCACTGAGCAAAATATGAACGAAACTTGTTTTATTCTGTGTTTGCTTATCTAAGCAATGTTATATTCTTACCCCCCCCCCCCCCCAAACACTAATGGGTACAGTTTTTGCTGTAATGCATTGCAGACAAACTATCTGAAGGATTTCAGCATTATACAGATTGTCTGTATAATGCTGAAAAAATACTTTTAAAAGTAAAAACTTTATCAAAATAATACTTTATCTTTATCAAAGTAATACTTAATCTTTTTTTATCAAAGTTAAAATAAATATTTAAAATACTTTTCTGTAAATGATTCAAATATAAATGTGGTAGGTTAATCAGTAAACAGCAGTGCAGTAAGTACCACCATCAAAACTCGCAAATGATAGTAATCAGAACTGCAGTATACCGATAACTTAGAAATCTATTGCCTGATTTTAACGAAAATTTTCGTTGTATCAAACTGCAAACAAGGAAATAAACTCAGTAATATGGATGACAAGTTAATCACTGAACTACATTAGATATGCCCACAAAAGTCACATATTGAAGGGAAATAAAACTGCATTCTTAAAAATACCACTAATGTAGTATCCCATGGTCCGATTTTAAGGAAACGTGCTTCATTTTGTTCCTACTCATTATCAGGGGTTATATCCTAAAAAATATAGTGCTATTATGCACCATTTTCGCTGCATTGAATTACTGGAAAAACTAACACAGAGATACAGTATTGTATAGATTGTGTCTCAAAAAAGCTAAATACAAATGTTTCAAATTAATCCTCGAACATCTCTCAAGTTATGGAATTCGTCTGTATAATTACTTTTTATTAATATCTGAAACGTACAAAGCAACGAATAAAGTTAAACAATCTTTTACATACAATACATATTTTAAAATACCCCTCACTTCCTTTCATTTATTTCCTGTCAGACGAAAATGTTATTTCACTTTCACACTCTACCTGCGCTTTAGACTGTTTAAATCTCAGAAAAGTAGATAGGCAGGAATACGCAAATAATTTTAAAAAATGTTCAAACGACAGCTATTCACACATGAAGCCTGAATAACGCTTCCCGAGAGAATTATTTCTTTGAATATATCGTTCGTTATACATACCTCAACCCTAATTGAACTGAAAATTTTCAATCTCAATTTTTCACATCTACAAATTGTGTTATACACCAGCAATACAGAATAACGGCATGAGTCTTATTTTTCAAATATTTTTATATTTAAAAAAACTTTATAAACCTTTAAGAATAAAATCTATACGTTTTCTATCAGTACGCACCTCAATTTTTACTATTTTCTTTTGGAGAAAAGTATTACTGCTATATAGCAGGTTTAGACAATAAAAATGGAAATATTGCCCTAAAAAACAGTAAATATAAACCAATCGTAAGAGTCTTTGCTTATTCTGATATCCTTACTCTCTTGTTTTTTGAAATTTTGTCTTGAGGAATCGTTTCATGACTTGAACTGGTAGATCTCTTTAATAAAAGAATTTCAAACTTCTCTTGTCCTCCCCCTTCTTTGCAAATAAAAACAAAGTGGTTTTCAAATCTTTAAAACGATGTTCTCTTTTAGGACTTCAAGCTTCAGATAATAAAATCTTGATCCTGCATGAGAATTTCCTCTGGAACACCTTCTTTTACTTTTATGTCAGTCTATACACACACACACACACACACATATATATATATACATATATATATATATATTTATATATATATATATACATATATATACATATATATATATATATATACATATATATATATATATATATACATATATATATATATATATATACATATATATATATATATATATACATATATATATATATACATATATATATACATATATATATATATATATATATATACATATATATATACATATATATATATATATATATATACATACATATATATATATATATACATATATATATATATATATACATATATATACATATATATATATATATATATATATATATACATATATATACATATATATATATATATATATATATATATATATATATATATATATATATATGTAGGAAGGAGTTAGTACTCCTTCCTTTAGAAGTGAATCATTAGACTTAATTATTTTGAACATTTAATTAAACTAGACGATGTTTACAAGACAGGACTAACACTTAGTATGAAATTAAAAAATAAACACAGAAGCATCAAAAGAGCTAAACATCGGGAGCTTGCAGAACAACACATCCGCTTAAAGTCCTTCGTGCCGCAGTAGTGAGGAGTGGAAGTTGTAGTAATAGTTCAGTTGTGTTGCCAAACTCACTCTCACACGGCCGTTCTGGCTTTCCAGACGTCCGCGGCTGGGTTGTAAACAATAATTCTGAAAAGATAAAAGAAAAAAAGAGCAGAAAAAGGAAAAATATTTCAAAAAATCAAGCAGTGTTCAACACAGTGGTATTGGTGTTCAGTTTCTGCACCACTGTTTCATTTTGTCCGCTGCAGTTGATGTTATGGTTGGACCATCGTGATGTCCTAACTTTCGAACTTCGTAACGATCGTTGGGGTTGATGTTCGTGATCTCATATGGTCCGAAGAACTTTGGTCGGAGCTTTAATCCGGTTACAAATTGAGTTCGTTGTATTGCCACTTTGTCACCGATCTTGTATTTACAAGCCGGTTTACGCCGTTTGTTATATTGTCGTATGTTTTCTTCCTGTAAACGGAGGATATTTCGTTTAGCTTCGATACGTAACGCTTCTTTCTCATCAAGAATTCTTTGGTGGTGTTCCTCGTCAAGAAGATTTTTAATCTGTAGATCCTCTTGTTGTTTCATTTTAACACCAATTAAAAGTTGAAAGGGTGTGAATTTTGTACTGCGTGTGGTGGTACTATTTAAGATACGTTGCAATCTTGGGACATATTTAAACCATTTGTCAGGTTCATCTAGAGCTAACTTAGTTAAAACGGGAATAATTGTGCCATGAACACGCTCAACCTGACCGTTGCCACGTGGCACACCTGTTGCTATTGAAATGCGTTCAATTGACTGTTCCTGGCAGTAACTTTGAAATTCTGAAGATGTGAATGCGCTACCTTTGTCAGTAATGATTTTTGAAGGGTTGCCAAATGTAGTTTGTTGCAAGGATAATTTGTCTAAGGCATCTTTCGTAGAGGTGGACTTCACGGGATAGATCCATACAAATTTGGAAAAGGCATCAACTACTGTAAAAAGATACTTATAACATTTTTTTGTCGATGGTAAAGGTCCTAAAAAGTCGCAATGGTAACATTCAAGGGGTGCATCACCTTTTGGAATGGGGTGAAGGTATCCTTCTTGTTTTCCAGATTTTCGCGAGGACAAAATGCAAGGAATACAGTTCGAAATAATTTCTTGAACTAATTTCTTAAGTTGAGGAATGAAAAATTCACGAGAAACAATTAATTCGGTTTTTTGTGAAGCAAAATGACCTTGTGAATGGGCGTTTAGCACTATTTCTTTCTGCATCATTTGTGGTACTACTAAAAGTTCGGCATCCTGATGAAGTTTATAAAGAATTCCGTTTTTAACAAAAAATTCATCAGAAGGTGTAGATTCAAGCATAGATTTAATTTGAGATATAAATTCATCCTGGTCTTGGGCATTTTTCACCTTTTGAGTGATATCATTTGAGGTAATTACAAGAATGGGGTTACGACTTAAAGCATCAACATGTTTCATCTGTCTACCGGGTTGATGACAAACTTCATAATCAAAGTCTTCTAACATCAATGCCCATCGAGCAATTTTAGCTGGTAGGTCTTTTTTGTGCATCGTTTTTTGGAAAGCATCACAATCGGTGATAATTTTAAATTTTGTTCCCAACAAGTAGTTTCGAAATTTTTTTAGCGCTTCAATAACGGCAAGAACTTCCAGTTCATAACTATGATATTTTTCTTGTTGAACTGTAGTTTTACGGCTAAAATAATGAATAGGATGAAACTGTCCATCATCGGATTGTTGCAAGAGCACAGCGCCAAAACCTAAGGAGCTGGCATCAGTGTGGAGTTCTAATGGGTATCCCTGTTGAAAAACATGAAGAACTGGGTTTTGTGAAAGAATGCCTTTCAGTTGTTGGAAAGCTGCTATTTGTTCAAGGGGTTTGGGAGCTTCAATAACTTGAAATTTTGGTTCAACCTTTTCACTTTTGACGGATTCATTCTCAAGGGCATCATCATCGGCATCAAATATTTTTGGTTCAAGAGTTGCTTTGATAGTTCCAATATCAAAAGCATTATCATCATCGTTATCATGAAGCAAATCTAAATCACTGGCATCAGCATGATCTAAATATTTTCCATCATCATTATCATGAAACAAATCTAAATCATTGGCATCATCATCATCATCATCACGTTCAAAATCAATTGGATTATCCATTTTCTCTACCCTAGAAATCTTATCTTGAGTAGATGTTAGAGGTTTTTCAGACATGCATATTTGGCCCTGATCTTGAATTTGTTTTTCTACAATTTTCTGTTCCGCAAAAGGGAGTCGTCGAGAACGTTGATTTACGGGGGTTTCATCTTGTAATAAAATAGTCCTTTTAATTTCAGTGTCTTGAACTTTATGGGGTTTGTAGGAAGTAACGATATTTTGAACTTCCTCACGAATTTCAGAATTCAAAATGTGTGAAAGATCAAATGGGAAAGCTTCGTCATCAGGAATATTAGCAATATTAACGAAGATGTTATTATCAAGAGTAAAACGAATACCGTCTTCATCAAATGTAAATTGGGTTTGCTGCAAAAAGTCGATTCCGATAATCACATCAAAAGGAATCAAGTCATCCTCTAGAACATGTATTTTAGCAGGTAAAGTAATGGTTTGAATTTCGATGGAATCCTGAAAGAATCCGATGCTGTGAACTTGGTTTTTGCCAATTCCTGAAAAGGGAATGTTGGTGGGCTGCAATGGTGGCGAACCAATTCTTCGATAGGTTTTCTCATTGATGAGGGTTGCCTGTGACCCAGTGTCACAGAGTGCTGTCAATTGAATTCCTGCAAGTTGAATGTCAACATGCATGGGATTTTTCGATGAAGTTTCAGGAGAAAGTGCATTTACAGTTTTATCAGAAATAGGTTTTTGAGAATCAGGTTTTGGTTTAGAATTTCGATAACTTTTAGGGCAATTAGCATGAACATGACCAAAACTTTTACATCCGTAGCATTGTTTACCATGTGACTTATTCAAACATTGGTTGCTTTTGTGACCTCTCAAGCCACAGGAAAAACATACTGGCTGTGTATTTGGGCTACGTGTATTATCGACTTTCACATTGAGGTAGGAAGCATCAATTTTTTTCTGATTATTTTGTCTGAAATTTTGTGATCTGTTAAAGATTTGTTCATAAATTTTCAACTTTTCCTTAAATTCAGGGACGGATTTACAACCGTAAAGAATAACTTTATTGTTTGTTGAATCAGGAATTCCGTTTATGACATACTCAAACAGAGAGGAGTCATCGAGAGAACCTTTGTGTGCCAAATCTCTCATAGCTAAGAAATATTCTTGTAGGGTTTCAAACGGTTTCATACGTCGAGATTCCATTAATTTATGTAACTGAATACCGTTAATTTTGTCCGAAAATTCGTCTAATAAATGGTGCTTCAATTGTTCCCAATTTGTAATTCCACGAATAGACCTAATTAAAGTTTGAGCGGGACCAGTTAAACATTTTCTAACAAAAGTAATTTGGTGAATTGGATTGTTTATCTGATATAAACAAAAAAGTTCTTCAACGTCAGATATAAAATTCTCAACACTGTAATTATCACGAGACGAGAAAGGTTTTATTAAATCAACAACGTCTTTCAGACTAAACAACTGGAAAGAGAGATTCGCAGTTTCGACTGAAGGCAATGAATTTTGATCTGATTCACCAACGGAAATGTGTGTATTTTGCTTATTCGAAGATTCTTTTGCGTCAATGGTGGGGAAAAAGGGAGATCTATTTTCCTCTATAACGCTGTTAGTTTGGGATGAACGTGCACCCGGAAGTGAGTCATCATTCACTTCGCATTCCGAAAGATCAGACAATTCTGCTTTTAATAACGATAAATCACTAAGACTCATAAGAATGGTATTGGCACATTTGTCTGGGTCAGTTGAAAATTCTAAATGAAGTAGATTACAAATAGAAATCAAGTCTTTAAGTGAAAACTCTTTAAGTACTTTCTGTTTCGTTGCTTCCAACACGAATGGCTGTTTAAAACCTGTAAATTTACGTAATCTGGTACGATTTTGTCTGTCGCCGTCTGTACCAAAAATTAAACGATGTAGAACCTTTATTTGATTCGTACCACCAATTTTTAATGATTTTGCAATATTGGGGTAATCGTTGAGAGTAGCCATAACTATATACTAGGTTCAAACAATTATAGTACACAAATATACAAATATTCAAAACCAAAATCAATACTTATAATACGTAGGTACTCAAATTCAAAAATAGAAAATAATATTTCAAATCGAAATTTTTGCAAATACCAATTCAATAATAAAATATTGATTCTCAAAATATGCATCAAAATAAGTAATCTTTAAAACAGGTTTTGTTCAAGAAAACAAAATTATGAACTAAAATAAGCATCAAATATCAAATAATAAGTTCTTCAAAATAATTTCTCTGGTTGAAGAAAACAGATGACGTAAATTTAGATATGTATCAAGTTAGATATTACTTCAGCAAAATATTCATCAAATTAATCTTCAGAATAAATCACTGTTGAAGAAAATAGAGGATGTAAATGCAGCATCAAAATAATAGTTAAAGTTCTAATGTTAAAAGCATCAAAATTGGGAAATCGAAAGTATCAAAATTGTGAAATCGAAAGCATCAAAGCATTCTGCAAAATAAAAAATATTCTCGCAAGAAAACAGCAGAATTAAGTTCAACATCAAAGCGCATCAAATAAGCAAAGTTGTCATCAAATAAACATTCGCTTCGTCAAAATTATGCATCAAAATAATAATATAATAATCTTCAAAAGTATTCAATTCGCGATCTTTCAAAATATATATTATGTTGTGGTTTGTGCAAGGAAACAAGATTCTTCAAGTTAAATGTCGAAATTTTCATCAAATCATCAAATAATTTCATCGAAATAGAATTCTCTTCAAGAAAACAGAAGTGATAAATTCAACGTCAAAGACCATCAAAAGTGAATTTAGCATCAATTAAATTCCTGCATCAAAAGAACGTTGAAATATCTTTCAGTTTTCTTAAATCATCAATAAGTTGAGAATTCCCTTAATCATCAAAATTTTCTTGAACAAGCGTCAACGTATGCATCAAATAATTTTAATATGATCCAAGTTACTTACAATTCTGGTTTTGGTTCTCATCATCCCATCAGAGTATCATCAGAGTCCGTGGCACATCACTTTCGTTTTCGCTGGCGGTATCCAAAACCAAAATGACAGACAACAGTAATCCAGTCGAAATCAAGTCGAAATCAAGTCGAAATCAAGTCGTATCATCGAAAGAAAATAAAGTTTTTTTTTTTAGTTCAGCATGCTAGGGGTATTTTTCGAGTCCGAGGGCCGAGCACCCATGTAGGAAGGGGTTAGTACTCCTTCCTTTAGAAGTGAATCATTAGACTTAATTATTTTGAACATTTAATTAAACTAGACGATGTTTACAAGACAGGACTAACACTTAGTATGAAATTAAAAAATAAACACAGAAGCATCAAAAGAGCTAAACATCGGGAGCTTGCAGAACAACACATCCGCTTAAAGTCCTTCGTGCCGCAGTAGTGAGGAGTGGAAGTTGTAGTAATAGTTCAGTTGTGTTGCCAAACTCACTCTCACATATATATATACATATATATATATATATATATATATATATATATATATATATATATATATATATATACATATATATATATACATATATATACATACATATATATATACATACATATATATATATATACATATATATATATATATATATATATATATATATATATATATATATATATATATACATATATATATATATATATATATATATATATATACATATATATATATATATATATATATATATATATATATATACATATATATATATATATATATATATATATATACATATATATATATATATATATATATATATATATATATATATATATATATATATATATATATATATATATATATATATATACACACACACACACACATATATATATATATATATATATATATATATATATATATACTGTGGCTCCCAAAAGTGTTCGTACACTTACGATTTTCAATGAAATAGGAGTCTATCCATTGATTAAAATGAATATTTCAGAATGGGTATTTTATAATAAGATCTATAATCTATTCTTTACAAAACTACATGAAATATTTTGAAAATATAGTAAAATTTTATTTTTAAGAAACCAATAATCCAAAAGTAACAAAAACTTTATTTCACAAAAGTCGTCGTACACTTGTAAAATATCTCTTCATATTAGTAAATATTCTAATTTTTCGTTAAATTAATATTTAGTAGGTAGTAGGGGAGCATATGTCGAAAAAATGAGCTCCGTGGCGGTATTAATGATGGGAACATGGGTGGATATTTTTTTCATCAGAAACTACCTGTAGATGAATAATTTCCATGGTGTCACTCTGTGGTGTGTGGCGTATAGTAGTAATGACGTCATCAAGATGGCCGCCATGGAATTAAAAAAATCCACTTTATTTCGGTTATTTATCGGCTGATTTTCTTTTGTAATACCTCATATTGAAGATAAATAAAATGTCTAGATGACAGATGCAGAATCAAGGACGACGGAGTCATCACAGAGCACAAAAGGGAGAGAGCGCGTCCTGTGAAGAAGATGGTTGGCTCGCGGTGTGTGATTCTTAGAAAAGAGAGGAAGAGCCCCCCAAAATGTGCGAATAAAAATGTGCCTCAATAAATGTGCCAATAGCACGTAATAAGGCCATACATATGTGTAACTCTCCAGGTCGTAGCACAAAGCGATCTCGAAGATTCTGTTGAGCCATGATAAGTTGCTGCACAGGACGGTAAAGACCCAAATCTAATGGAACAATACATTTTGAATCTACTCCACACACATATATAGTCAATTTTTCAAAGTACGTCTAGAAAGTCAATTGTATGGAACGATCTGTTGGAGTAGCTGGTGTGATTGGTAGAGCACATATGTGAGTGATTGGTTTTTGGTCTTTTAACATCTTTGCATTAAAGACAGTCTAAGTTGGATCAGATGCTGGATTATAACTACTTTCATGATTAGAACTTGAAGGTCGATTTCCGGAACTATCGGATATTTCTTCTGTATCACGTATTATTTTGTTTTTGCACAGACACCACGCTAAATCTTCTACATTATGCAGTTTTAAACGCTGAATTATATATATATATATATATATATATATATATATATATATATATATCAGATTTCTTAAAAGCAAAACTGTTAGGCTTTAAGAGTTTGGCCCATTGTAGTGAATAAAGTCTGTCATGTATCTGGGTCGTTTCTGTAGCGAACGATTGGGTACCTGTGTTTCAGCATCAGACAGGGTTATAGATTGCAATTCACCTTCGTTATATTCTTGATAAGAAGTCATCACAGTTGCGTGAAGGGTTCCTCGTTCATCAGGCGTGTCTCCAAGGAAGTCTAAATTATCTGCTGTACAAAAGATAAATCTCCCTTTCACAATATCTGGTGGGACATACAATCCGTCATTGTCTTCCATGTGGTTCAGAACTTCATTGGCTATAGCAGTCTCAAGGCAGAAAACTTTATTATAATCAATCGAGTAACCCGAACCATGCATGAGCTGAACCAAGAATTTTCTGCGAGTTTTACTATGTATCGTTAGGCCAACAGCAACTTGTAGAGGAAGGTCCCGTGAGTGTCTGTGTTTAACTAACGCCGTGCTACTATAAACGGTTTGTCTTTCAGTTTCGCACTCATACATAAGAGTTTGTGATAATGCAGCACCCCTTTGATTCAAATGTTTGTTATCAATCTGCAAACTTTCCTTTTTTTTGTTCCCTCCAATATACCATTTGAAAAAGTATAGAACTTCTTTCGGTATGATATTTATGATTTTTTTCTTCGTTATAGAACTTGTAAACTTCCATTTCTCATCTGTCAGTATGGTTTTACGTAATAATTTAGCTGCTTGATACAGAACTTCCATACTCGCATTCATATCAGAATTGGATTCCACCCGCGACAACAAAACATCATTGACAAATTTCGAAGAAATACGCTGTGATTGATTTTTGGAGATAGGGTCGTTAAATACTACATTCATGTAAAATAATTCATGCTCAATAAGTATTTTAAGAGATTTTCTTGACAACATGTCTTGCCGTTTAACACCATTCCAGTGACAGATATGTCTATAGTGCCTCTCAGGATCTGCCATCGTGACAACATTACCTTCCAAAAAAGAATCTAGCAAACGATCTATGGATTCTACTTGACTAATACATTCTGGCCAGTTAGGTGTTGTTTCAACTTTATCAGTACTTCGCAATGATGTTTTTTGTGCAACATTCTTTGTGGTATGCTACATCATATGCATATACATCTTCTGGATTAATGAATCCACTCAGTTTTAACTTCCAATTGCTATTTTCACTTCGCTAGACAGCATCAGATCCTCTGATTTACCTCTTTGATGGAAGCGGTATATAATGGATGTCTCCTAGCTTCAAGTCTATCGAAAAAGAAGCAGGCATTTTTATGTAGTTTCGTGCCAAGATTTTGGCCTCTTGTACACGGGTGGACCTTATTGCACACCGAGCCTGGGGAAGCTATTTCAATGTCCGCTTGTTGCTTTTTATACCTGGCCTGTAGTCTATCAATGTTACCTTTGTGCGTGCATTTCTTGTGACAAGTTAAATGCCACCGTGCATTTAGCTGGGTTATTCCTTCCACTGTAAATTTTCGAGCGTATACTTCGAGTTGCTGATAATCACTGTCTTTACACTTGTTTCGAACTCTCACTGCATCAAACAGTTTGTGCTGAGTACTTGAGGTTTTAACCAAAACCTCATTCAATAGATGTTGGCACCATATACACAATTCAAAGTCTATGTCCTTCACTCGCTTTCGCTTAGACGGTCGGTCGAATTTAATTACACCATCCATATTTTAAGTTAAAATTTACCACTTGAAACCAAAAAAAAATATAGGCAATCTTGAACCAAACACAAGTTGTATTGTCTTTCGTTCAACAACAACTGTTGTAAATGCACTTATGTATTATGTGTAGATCACAAATCATGCATTTATAACTCATGCCTTTATAACTTTATATTGGTGAAATTTTTATATTTTTTCTTATTTTTGTATATCTCACCTGCCATTTTGTGAAGTGTATAAATCATTAACTTGTCCTTTTTGCAAACAAAATCATCATGTAATTTTGCTATACTGTGTAACATTTTTGAATAACATGCTGTTGCATATTTCTATGATTCGTTAAGTTTTTTTTAATGCTCTAGGGCAGGGGTGGGCAGACTTTTCCAAGGTACGGGCTACTTCTAATTTTGTCAAGGTGTTGCGGTCCACCCAGTGACGTAGGTGTGGTGAGCTAAAAAAAAGGTCTACAATATTTATTATAACTTAATAATAAATGCGGAATATGTACTTACCTACATAACTACAAGGAAAAAAAACTTACTCTTTTAAAACCGCGTTTAAAGCAAATCGCGTTGGTGTTCCAAAAATATGTTTCTTTCAGTATACGCGTCTTAGGTCTTAGTAAAGGCGGTCACCCCAAAATGTCTTGGTGGTCCACCGGTCCGTCGCGATCTACTAAATGCCCACCCCTGTTCTAGCGTATGTACTCATCTTAACATGTGTATCCCAATGTAATTTTTGCACTTGTTTTTTTAAGTTTGTAAGCACATTTCCTTTTTACTTTTTGTGCTAGGCATGGTACAGTGTTATACACTGTTTTGAGGGTTATGTTTTTCATGCAGACGTGTCTTGTAACCTTCCTTATATAGTAATGACACTTATTTTACTATGCAACCATGGTCTTTGTCACAAGGTTGACTCTTATAGTGCATTCATTTATGTATGACACCAATTTAAGTTGTTTTGTAATTATTTTGTTACCATTTTTCCATGTGTTTTGAATGCACTTTCTATGTGTAATTTACAGGGGTGTTTTTTTCTTTGTTTTTTCAATGGCTGGCTAGCCGACATGAAGTGTTTTGTCTTTATGTATAATGTTAATTTAATTACAAGCACAAAAGTTTTTTATTCTTCATGGAGGGTTTCCAATGTAACTTTGACCTAGCATAACACAGGTTCCAACCGCGAGCCAACCATCTTCTTCAGAGGACGCGCTTTCTCCCTTTTGTGTGCTCTATGACGAATCCGTCTCCCCTGATTCTGCATCTGTCATCTAGACATTTTATTTATCTTCAATATGAGGTATTACAAAAGAAAATCGGCCGATAAATAACCGAAATAAAGTGGATTTTTTTTAATTCTATGGCGGCCATCTTGATGACGTCATTACTGCTATACGCCACACACCAAAGAGTGACACCATGGAAATTATTCATCTACAAGTAGTTTCTGATGAAAAAAATATCCACCCATGTTCCCATCATTAATACCGCCACGAGACTACATATGCTCCCCTACTAAGGATATCCTTTAGCATCCACAACAGCTTTTAAACGTCTGGGAATAGATTTCTTTAGTTGTCTTGTAATTTTTGCATCAATGTTCATCCATTCTTCCATCATAATTTTTTTAGTTCGCTTTTCGTGTGAATGTCGTGTTTTCGTACTCGAACCTCCAGTTCTCTCCAAATATGTTCTATTGGGTTTAAATCTGGCGATTGAAGTGCTGTTTTTAAAACTATTGGACAGTTATAGAGACACCAGATGCGAACGTTGAGAGCCGTGTGCTTAGGATGGTTATCTTGATAAAAAACAATGTTGTTTCCAATACCCAAATTTTGAGCTGATAATTTTAAATTGTCTCTTAAAATATTTATAAAAACAGCATGATTCATTATGCCATCAATAAATACCAAATTTCCTAGTCCTGATGCTGACATGCACCCCCACACAAGGATACATCCACCGGCATGCTTAACTGTTCCTACTAAGTTCTTGGGATTAAGTTCCTCATTTTTTTCTTCTCCATACAATTATACGCCCATCAGCACCAAAAATTTTCATCGGCAAATAAGACATTATTCCAATAGGTTTGGGGCTTATTTATCTTTGATAGTGCGAAGGGAAGCCTAAACTTTCTGTCTTTCTCACTCACAAAAAATTTTCTATGAGCAGAACGCCCATGTAATCCAGCTGTTCTGAGAACTCGTCAAAAAATTTCAGGTGAAATTGAAGTAGAAAATGTTTCATTGAATTCTGCAGAAACTTTTACAGCACTCAAACTTGAATTTTTCACAAATTTTCTAATTATAAATCTCTGATCACGTTTTGTTAACTTTGATCACGTTTTGTTACCTTTGATGAAAAGTAGGACGGACTTTTCATCAAAGTTAGGACGGACTTTTCTTACTTTGTTTTCGATCGATTTTTCTTCTTTAAAGCGTTTTTTTGACATACTGTACAGTATAATAGGATAAATTAAGTAATTTAGCAATATTCCGAACTGATTTACCACTACTATGATGAAAAATAATCAATTTTCGAATGCTGTTTGTTGTTTCTTTACGACTACGAGCAATTTTTAAATAATAAATAGAATATTACGGAGTAGGTATTCAAAAATTAAAGCCAAACGATATTTTAAATGCCACCACAATTCAAAAATAAAAATAAACCGCCAGACGATAATTTTAATTATGAATTTATCCGAAAATATTTCAGTGTACGATGACTTTTGTGAGATAAAGTTTTTGTTACTTTTTGATTACTGGTTTCTTAAAAATAAAGTTTTACTATGTTTTCAAAATATTTCATGTAGTTTTGTTAAGAATAGATTATAGATCTTATAATTAAATACCCATTCTGAAATATTCATTTTAATTAATGGATAGACCCCTATTTCATTGAAATTCGTAAGTGTACGAACACTTTTGGGAGCCACTGTATATATATATATACAGAGAGAAAGATATAGTTAGATTTTTACCTACTAAACCTGGATATATATTACTTAATTAGAAATGCTTGAGATAAATTTTTAAGTTTTAAACTGTTCTATATACAGGTTCAAGAATCGAACACGAGACACCCTTGTTTTCGACTGTCTTCATAACCACACGGCCATGCCTTGGCGTTTCTTAATGTATCTGTCAAAAGTACGAATATTTTGTATGGCTTTCCTCTGAGAGTATTTGAAGAGTATTTTTCCAATTCTAAACTGAAACAAACTTAATGACATCTTGGCTTTTTAAATTCAAATAAAAAACATATAATACATGGGAAACAACCTAAAAACTTTATAACCGAGAGATTATCCCTTAAAAACATTATATCAAAATATAAAAAAAAATAATTTTGGGGTTCTGCCGTGGAGATTTTTGATTTCTGTTTGTCGAGAATATATCTCTTTGGGTAAATTGCCGGAATCCTGCACCACGTTATCCGTTGTCCATATCTGCTTAATAGAGATTTGGCGAGATTTTTTTCTAAAATACCATTTTCAACATATTTATTTTTAGGAAATTGTATTTATTGATATAGTTTTTTGGTTTCCTTGATAAAACTTGTATGGCTATCACAGCTTTAAATCTATCATATTTGCAGTTCTCGCACCAAACCTTCTTTCTGATTGATTTTATAGAGATCAAAATAGTTGTCTACCACAGATAGTAAACTGTGTAACTATCAGAAGATTACTCGAATAATATTTTACTGAAATAATGATTAATAAGTAAAACTACTGACAGTGTTTGTAAAGTTTGAGTTCTATGTATACCAAAAATTATTAAAGTGTTATGCACCAATTTGGTATCAGGTATCCTTCTCTTATATATAAACATATAATTATGTTTTATTCATTATCTTTTTATTTTATCGTTATATTTAAAGGATTTAATTATGGATAAGTATTTAATTACGTTAGTAAGGATTTTATACAACTATTTGTTTATTTTTAATTGTAAGGGCAGAGTTATAGAACCGCGAGAAGAATAAGACTCGAATCTTAAAGCGAATAAAATATTTCCCATATGAATGATAAGGGAGTGAAAAGAATATAATTAGAATTAAATTATTGAATACAGAGGGTTATCAATATAGAAACACAGCTGGAAAAATGACACAACCGTCACGGCGTATGCAAATTCGAAGCAAATTTGCGAATTCGTATGACTTTCAAAAGGATTATAGAGAATTATCACTTCTACCCAGACTTGGGTGTATATAATTTGAAATGGCACTGAAAAGAACTAGATTCAAACACAGATCTAATTTTAATAACACTATTTATTCAAACATTTGCTTTTCAACATAAAGCATTCGAACTACTAGTACGAGATATATATATATATATATATATATATATATATATATATATATATAGCATTCAAGAAAAATACGCTTTGCAATACTCACAAACTAGAAAGTCAACCAGCAATGCTGCTGCGTAAACTTTGGGCCTAACAAGAACTCATGTAGGTTAGCACCTCGAGCTGCTGCTCGCAAACTCCTTTCACTTCCTTAACACTTCGTCCCTTTGATCTAGCTGCTTGGTATTTATACAAACCGCGTATGCCTTGAAATTAGCATATCTCAAGCGGCTTCTTTAATTTATTCACTTAAAAGTTCGACCATAGGACCATAGGGCCATAAGAACATGTAGGGCCATAAGAACAGGTAACTGTGTTACCTAGGCCATCGCTTTCTAACACTAAAAGTTCGATTCTTGTGAATCGAAACTTATGTAAACCTTACAGGGTATTAATGTTGCCGTAAGTTTTATGGTCGTTTCTGTAACTAAAACAGCAGAAATTGTCAGTGTATCATGAACCCGAGAAATCAAATATTATGATTCGGTATAGAAATAAATAATTGTTGCCTCTAAACGCAAAATGTGTGGACGTCAGGCGTAGATATGTATTAGGGCAAGGCGGAGTTTCATAGATTGTATTTCGAAAACCTAAGAGTACTTCGGATAACAGAGGTGATTCCAAGTCATAATTAACCTATATCAGTAAGAACACTTCTTTGGGGCTGCATAAAGCAGATATTTATGGTCTTGATACAGTGCAGAAGCCACATATTACTGATACTGATGAAAGAAAATATGTCAGATAGCGCCACGAGCATAAAAAGGGAAGTTAAAATTATTCTCAACATGTCATCTGGTTGAATGAATCTATCTTTGAATTTTTTCCTACTGCTGGTACAGCATAGGTTTGTTGGACACCTTCCGAACCATACAATTCCGACTGCTTTGTGTCCACTGTCAAGCATGGCAGTGGATCTCTGATGCTGTGTGATTCTATTTCTTGGTATTCTCCAGGACCCTCTAGTTGTTAATCAGTGTTCTGTGACATCGAAAGTCTTCGAAACAACACTGGCGACCACAGGTATCCTGTGGTGGGGCAGGCGTTATTCCGTAATGACCATCCGTGCTTCCAAAACGATAACGCACTCGTGCATTACGCGAGATTCAACAACACGTGGTTTGAATATCATGACGATGAGGTGCAATCAATCTTGGCTACCACAGTCTCCTGAGTATAACGTTATTGAACATTTTTGGTAACATTTAGATAGAAAGGTTCGAGAATGGTGTCCTCCTCCATCATCACTGTGACTGTTAAGAATATTTTGCAGAATGAATGCCCCAAATTCCAGTATCTAATGTTTAGGACTTAATCACTTTTTCCTCGTCGAATTTATGTTTTTTTTTTGCAAGGAAAAAGAGAGTTTACAGATTATTAATAAAAATTCCGTTGAATGGTCAGTGTTTCCGTTATTTTGATAACCCCCTGTACCCATGTAATCATTACATATTGTTTTATTCATTATACTTATTAAATATATTATTAAGAAGATGTTCACATTGCAGTCCGTTAGCGTAAGCATTAAATTTCAACCCATCATATAGCTAAGCGCTATGATATAATCCGTTGACTCACGTATCATCATCCGTGAACACTCCGTTGACTTTTTAGGCTTATGCTAACGGACTGCTATGTGAACAGGCCTTAATACATCCTACGTACCACATATTCCCATATTTTAACAATTTCTAGTATTTGCATGCAATATTGTACTATGTATAGTGTTGTAATTTTTATAATATTTTCCACTATTTAAATTATAAAAATGTTAACAGAAACATAATGCAGTTACGGGCCCATCTTTGATGCTCATTTGATCTTTAATGAAATAAGCTTCTTAAAAAAATCATACACGAGACTTTTTCTATCTGAGAACTTCCCAATGGACTCTACACATTTTTATGAACTTTAAAATTACACGCATTTTTAAGATCATAAAAGTTTTATACATAAATTCTCTTTTTTCCATTTCTGAAACAAAGGATTGTAATGTTTAAAGTATTTACATTATTAAAGATGAAGCCTGAAGGGAAGATTTAGTATACGCACATTATTTGTTTTAATTATATTATGCGTGAATCTAATGTATAATGTAATTAGTATATATATATATATATATATATATATATATATATATATATATATATATATATATATATATATATATATATATATATATATATATATATATATATATATATATACAGGTAACCCTCATATAACACGGTAGATAGGTTCCTAGAAAATGCTCTGTGAAACCGTGTTATATGAGACCCAGAGCCAGTACAAAAGTACAGAAAGGGGGGTTACGTCTGAAAACTTATTATAAACAAACTTTTTTAAAAAATTCTATATAAGCAACTTAATTTTTATTAAAAATATAAATGTATGTATAACACAAAACGAAAAGAAACAAAAAGTATAATTTTCATTTAATGCTACCTTAATTTAATAAATTTCTTCCTCATCACTCTTCAGTACAATCAAACAAGAACGTTTTTTCGGTTGAAAGATATCACCTTCACTTTCAGAACCTTTTTCTTCATTTAGATTTCCTGCACCTTCTATCCTCTTTAAAAAATCTGCAATTTTGGTTTGTTTGCTGGTTCTTACAATGTCATAGTAGATATAACGATATGGAGATAAATAATTTTGCAGCTCCCTTTTGAATTTTCGGCTTCTTTCAACGGAAGGGTCTGCATTCAAGAAAAATGATACAAGATTTTCAGCTAAGCTTAGGCCTTCTTGTAATTTTATAAATGAATAAATTATACTTTGCTCATACATTATCATGTAAAGGCACTATAGTTCACTATTCCATCCCGCCATTCCTTTAAGGTAATTTAGTTTTTAAATGTGTTAAACAAAAATCATGTTATCTAGTGCTGTAGAAATACAGTGTTGTACAAAAGGTTTCGCAATTGTTTATCGTGTTAGAGCGAAACCGTGTTGTAAGATGCCGTGCTGTAGGAGAGCTACCTGTATATATATATATATATATATATATATATATATATATATATATTAATTATATATATATATATATATATATATATATATTAATTCCTTTTGAGATATACGTATGGAAATGAGTTTAGCTTCTATTCTTATTACTAGACTCTCATGCACTTTGATATTTCATCATTTCGCATTCAGATTTTTTTTGTTCATAGATAGTTCGAGAGAGCTTTTTCAATTTAAGGGTGAAATGCTGAACAAGGCAGCGAGCATCGGGTACAGGACGAGTGAAGAATAGTTCGCAGGCAGAGAGTTCTCAGAAAGCTTTCAAGGGTCATTGACGATACAACAAATATGACATCCTACCACTCGGTGGACCATACTGAATCAATATTTATACGAACACAATCCGTATCAGAAATCGTAGCTTGTGACGGTAGTAGAAATCTATGAAAATCGATTTCAGGGATCGCGTTTTAAATTCCGATACTGATATAGTTTAAGATAGGTATATTATTTATTCGGTTAGAGTAGATGCAAAAGAATCATGTTAACTTTTATCAGAATACGTTTTGATATAGAGGTTTAAAATTTTCCTTGAAAATGATGATTTTTTAAAAGGATTTTTGCATGATTTACGCTGATTTTTTTTTAAATGCTTCACCTGGCAGAAAATATACGAGCACCCGTGTATCTCATTTACGTCATAAAGCAGACAAAATTGAACAGTTCGGAGGTGCTGCTGTACCTACAATGACAGCCTCTCCATTTGTCGGCAACTGAACAGGTTCAAACTCATTAAACTTCATTTGAAAGATCTGCTATTCTTTAAAAGTTTAAAAATGTAGCTTATACTTCCTGATATATGTTTGTAGATTGTTTAAAAAGGGAACTTACTGTCCGACCACAGTACGAAGACCCACGGTTGGCATAGTGCCAAGACGATTATATTCACGCTGTAGGTAAGGCTGCTGAGGAAGGAGGGGGAAAAGTCTCCTATTCTCTCGACATTCTTTAGAATCGGTTACTAACTGCGCTTGCTTGCTTTTTCCTCGTCTGTTATTTTGACATTATATTAAAATTAATGGATCCTTTACCCAACACAACTGCTCGGAATAAGCAGTTCCGTAGTGATTGTAAACATATAATACACAATGTAATTAAATTGTGTGATAAAGAAGCACTAGAAGGAAATGTTATTGTTCCACTTTCGCAATCCCTAAAGAGAGCTAGTGAAATGACCGGGATATCAATGTCCAGTGTAAAAAGAATACGCAGAGAAGCAAAGGGTGAAGAAACTCCAAAATTTGAATCTCCGAGGAAACGTCAGAAAAAAAGAACCACCGAAAACGTAGCTTTAGATAATTTTGATTGTGAAGTAATCCGAAAATATCCACTCCTATAAAACTCCTATTTTTTAAATAGATTTGCTTCTTTCTTTTTATTATTTTGAAATTATTATTCACATATTCGATCAAAAATAAAGTTTTAAAAAATAACTTTAATGCAAACTTTAATAAAAATTGCGGGCAAAAAGCAATCTGAAATACATTCCGTATTTCATAAACGAACACATCCGAAAATATGACGTTTTCCCCTATTTTCTAAGTAGACTAGCTTTTCTCGAGCATGCGTAACAGCTTCCAGAGACCTTGCTTCCGTGGTCGGACAATATTTACATTACCGAAAAATCTTGAGTATAATACGCACTTTTTTTTCACATCTTAGTCCGCAAAAATGAGGGTGCGTATTATACTCGTGTACAAAAAAACGTAGTTTTAAACATAGAATAAACGACAAACAATAGATGAGCTGTATTCTAGTGAAAGTGATTTAGACTGATAATATGATAGTTTTGTTTGTTTTGATTTAAAAATTTAATTTTTTTTTGGTACCGAATTTGATGTTTTCGTTTATTTTTGTTACACATTTTATTTATGTTAGTAAATATTTATGCAATTTTTAAACAAAATATTGAAAAGTTATGGGTGCGTATTATAGTCAAATTTAAATTTTTTTCTGAAAATTTCGCGCAAAATCAAGCATGTGTATTATATACGGATGCGTATTATAATCAAGATTTTACGGTACATACTAATTTTCAAAATCTGATGTAAAATTTACATAAATCTTTGAACTAACAGTGATTTTTTTGGTCTCCCACAATTCATAAGTTAGGGAAAATACAAGCTATTTATTATATGAACCTAAAATACAGGTTTATTTTGAATTAAATATCTCAACTGATTCATGTTATATTGATTGCTTAATATATTCGGAATGAACTATTCCTCATTTATTTTAGGTAATGTGAGTAACCTGAGCTGAATAAAGA
Organism: Dolomedes plantarius; assembly: GCA_907164885.2. Taxonomy (NCBI): domain Eukaryota; kingdom Metazoa; phylum Arthropoda; class Arachnida; order Araneae; family Dolomedidae; genus Dolomedes; species Dolomedes plantarius. The sequence goes on from OU015492.1 coordinate 134,547,038, forward strand.
GTGTTTTCGATTACAAACGTTCCCTGAATCTAAAGCATCTTCGTCATTCAACAAAATTCTTTAAAGGTGATAGAAATGATTTATAAGGATATATAATTTTATTCTTATTGCTTATGGTATATCCACAATCAATCGTCATTTTTTTCAAATTCTTAAATTTATGTTTTCTTTTCTCTGGAATTACAGTTTCTTTTTTCATCAATTTTTTAAAAAATTCCAGAGAATAGCCAATTGCACTAAGTATCAACTTCTTTTTTGGTGAGTTTATTTCTAAATTTATGTTGTTTAATTTTTTTTTCTTAGGTAAAAATTTGAATAGGTGCTGTGATTATCGTTCAAGAATGGAGCAATTAGGCATCTTCCGTTGAACATTCTGTACCCGATGAACTTCTAATTTTCATCAACTGTGAATGTTTTTTACTCCTTGAGTTTAGTATGCAAATTAAAACGCACAGATCCCGATAAGCAACTAATTAGGATTTTTTCCACTTTCTTGGTCAACTTTTCGCTCTATCCGGTATTATATTCATTTTAGATTTTAAGGATGACTAATAGCTTGTATCTTTTTATCGAGCATTCACATAAGATTAATGCAAACCTTAAATAATAGTTAATTGCAGATAATAGGAACTACCGGCTTAAAAATCCCAATATTTTTTTAATCTTTGGTGTGATTTTAAAATTTATTTACCCCTTTTCGACTCAGTCCAGGAGCAATATGCATCTCTAGCGTACTGTCTTGTACTGGCTAACTGCACCAGGTATATTAGAAGGCTACTTATATGTTATAGATGCATGTACTCTGGAGGTGTATATTTTTGCTTTCAGCACCGCCCTTTTGTCAGGCTTTATGCATATTGACAGTTCAAGAGAAACATGTTCTTACGAATTTGGCATTTGCATTCTGTTATGAACACTTTCTGTTGTACTGAAGAAACTCAGGGTTGATCAGGCCTGAACAACTTAAAAGGTGATGAGGGCCATATTACTCCACGGGTCGTAAGAAAATCGGATATATGAGAAAGCAAATTCTTTTTCTATTATGAAAAAAATAAATTATTGATAATTTTAAAAATTGAATGAATCTATAAGCGATGACTATCGATATTTGTTTCGTAATATTATAAATCTAAAAATATAGTCGGAATGAACCATACCTTATTTCTTTTGGGAAAAGTAAGTAGTCTGACTTCAATAAAGAGTGTTTTCGATGACAAACAGTCCCTAAACATAAAGCATTTTTGTCATATATATATATATTATATATGTATATATAAAAATATATATATATATATATATATATATATATATATATATTGTGTATATATATATATATATATATATATATATATATATATATATACACACACACACACTCTTAGATAAAAAAAACCGACGCACCAAGACGGAGTTTATCCGAATGAGACGGAAATCGGTAGATGGGATTTACATGTACAGAAAAACAAATGGTTACAATTTGAGAAAATTTGGATGATTCATTCAAGGGAAAGAGCTTCACAAAGTGAAAAAGTCAATAACGCGTTGGTCCACCTCTGGCCATTATGCGAGCATTAATTCGGTTTGGCAATGATTGATAGAGGTGGCGGATGTCCTCCTGCGGTATATCATGCCAAATTCTGTCCAGCAGGGACATTAGATCATCAAAACCCGAGCTGGTTGGAGGACCCTGCCCATAATGGTCCAAACGTGCTCAATGGGGGAGAGATCCGGCGACCTTGCTGGCCAAGGTAGCGTTGGACAAGTGTGAAGACAAGCAGTAGAAACTCTCGTCGTGTGCGGGCGGTCATTATCTTGCTGAAATGTAAGCCTAGGATGGCGTTATATGAAGGGCAATTCAACGGGGCGTAGAATATCGTCGACGTACCGCTGTGCTGTAAGGGTGCCACGGATGACACCCAAATGGGTCCTTCTATGAAATGAAATGGCACTCCAGACCATCACTCCTGGTTGTCGGCCCGTATGGCGGAAGACAGTAAGGTTAGTATCCCATCGCTGTCCGGGGCGTCTCCAGACGCGTATTCACTGGTCATCGGGGCTCAATTCGAAGCGGGACTCATCACTGAAGACAATTCTACTCCAGTCAGTGATATTCCAGGTCGAATGTGTCCAACTCCACTTCAAACGGGCTTGTCGGTGTACAGAGGTCAATGGTAGTCGGTACAAGGGGCGAAGTAAGCTTATTCCCCATTCTCTGAGCCGCGTATGAATGGCCCTTGCGGTCACTGAAGCAGCAGTTACACGTACGATCGATGATAATGATGAATCTTAGTCTGTGAGTGCCGTTCTGACGATTGCTCGGTCCTCACGTTCTGTCATTTCTCTTTGCCGACTGCTTCCTTCTTAACGCTGTTTTCGGTCATGGTTCACCCATTCCTGCCAACATCGCCTAATATTGGCATCGCTCCTATCCAAATGTCAAGCGATTCGCCAATCAGACCAACCGGTTTCTTTGAGCCCTACTACACGTCCTCTCTCAAATGCTGAGATCTGCGCATATTGTTCGCGCACCTGGAATCGAAATTTCTTCTTATTAATATCCTGCCAGTTGCGAATTAAAATGCGCTGCAGCGTTACATTTTCATTCATTGGTCACCAAACTTTAAAATTTTACATTTTCCATCGAAGCCTGTATGCATATCAAATTTTGTCCAATTTACATTACACCTTGATGCGTCTTTCTTTTTTTTTGTCTAAGAGTGTACACTGTATGTCATTGAGTATTACGAGTATGTCATTGAGTATGTCATTGAGTATTACGAGTATGTCATTGAAAATGTCATTGAGTAAGATAGGATGTTCCAATTATTGCAATACGTATTGTTTTGACAAAGGATTCATTCAACAAAATTCTTTAACGGCAATGTAAATGGCTTATAAGGATATATAATTTTATCCCGATTGCTTATGTATCCATAATCAATCAACTTTCTTAGAAATTTCTATCAACGCGGTTTTTTTTTCATTTGTAATATTATACGTCTACGTAAAAAGCTTCACGGGCCACAGAGTGAGCCCTCGCGGGCCGTATATTTGGCAGCCCTGATATAGATATCTTATAAAACGAAATATTAGGAGATTTTATAGATGTTGTTATCTGTCCATTTTGGAGCGTTACATAATTTACACCACCATTTTGAAAAAAACATACGCCTGTATAATCACAGTTTCGAGAGAAGTTCATAAAAGACGTTGGGAAAAGGTATGGATTGAGAGAAACTGGGAAAAATAACCGAGCTTGAAATGTCCCCCTTCATAAATCTCCATTATTGAAAATGAAACACGGAGGGGAAAAAAGAATATTGAAACGATTTCTCGAAGAAATGGTTCCATTGTTACATCAATCATTTTTTTTTTCGCTCCTAATAAATTGTGCAGTAGTCAGTTGAAATAAAGAAGAGAAAATTTAGTTCCTGTCATTCAATTTCCTTTCGGTGAAGCTTAAGTTTTTATTACAAATTTTTGTCTATTTTTTGTGTTTACGAAAACTGAGTATTCAAAAAAATATAGCAAGAAAAATATATTTTTCAGAGAAATTGAGTTTTTTTTAACGAAGAATATTGGAAAAGTTTCTCGGTAATTAATTCTCGTATTGCAATCGTTTATAATTTTTTTGTGGGAGAAAAAAAATACCTTTCAAAGAAGAGACAGACTTTAAGACTTTTATATTTTGAGACCTTATAATTTAAGTCCCATTACTGTGTTTACAAAACGTTTGCTCTAAGAGAGCTTTGGAAAGCTCTAAGAAGACTTGATTGCTTTCGTCACCTATTAATATGTTAATAATCAGAGATAAAGTTGGAAATATAAAAATTATAATCAGTACATCACTTATAATTCCCACTTTGGCTTATTTTTTAGGTTTGTATATACCATTAATTTTTTCTTCTTTCCTATTAAGTTAATTCTACCTCAGTTCCGTAAAGACAGTAATGTTCTATAAATAGGATAATTTTTCTCCCTTGGATGCTGAGGAAGTTATTTTAACATTTCAATTGCATTCTCTTCTGAATTACTTTCTCAACCAACCATTCTTCCATCGTGCTCTGGCTTGTATGGAATTACTCATCTCTTTTTCCCTAAATTATTTACACAAACGTTGTGTAATTTTTCTATCAATGTATTCTGGTTGCAATCCTACCCTTTGCTGGCGCTCATACTATAGGTGTTATTTTGAATTTAAATTTGAACTCTGAGGTGGTCATTCAACATTTAAATTACAATCTCAAACAATCACTCGTTCTCCTATCGTGCTGTAAAACATGGAATTACTTCTCCCTTGTCCCCTTAATTATTGAAACCAAGCTTGTATAATTTTTTTGTCATGTAGATATCTTGTGGTTGCAATCCTACCCTTTGCATGAGCTCCTTCCATTTCTGTTACTTCAAATTTAGATTTGGACTCTGAGGCGCCCATTTTTAACATTTGAATTGTATTCTCAATCAGTCACCCATTCTCCATTTGGGCTGTAGATTATGGAATTAGATTTCCCTTGTCCCTTAAATGTTTTAACTGAGTTTCATTAACTCTTTTTTGGTACGTAAATGTTTTGTTGTTACAATCTTACCCTTTTCAGAAGCTCGTCCTATAGGTGTTATTTCGAAATTACATTTGGACTCATAGGACGTCATTTAAAATTTGAATTACAATCTGAAGAACATTTGAATTACACTCATTCTCTAATCATGCTGTAAAGTATAGAATTAATATTTCTCCCTTGTGTCCTTAATTATTGAAACTGAGCTTGTATAATTTTTTTTGTTATGTCAGTACAGTGTGTGGTTGCAATCTTACCCTTTGTTGTATCTCATCCTATACACTGTAAACATGAAATGCTGTTTGGGGTAGATTACAAAAATGGAAATATAACTAAAAAGGTAAGAAAATACGTTTGAGATACAAAAGTCGGATACTTAAAACAGGTTAACCCTTTACCCAGAAACATTACACACTGAAACAGGTAGCTTTTATAAACTGAAACAGCATTTCTTTTTTCCAGTGTAGGTGTTAACTCGAATTTAAAATTAGAATAAGAGGAAGTCCTTTTAACATTGGAATTTCACTCTCTCCCTTGTTGTAAAGAATAGAATTTTGTAGCGTTAGAAAAGTTCAAACTATAAGTTTTATATTTTAACCCGAATGTATGGAGAGCAAAATATCTTCAGACTATTCTGAATTCATAGTTCCCTGCACAGCAACTAACAAACTTAATTTGAGACAACTGCTCGCCGGAAAAAAAGCTGGAAAATGGTTTTTTTATAATTGTCAACTGGAACGACATACCATGGTCCTGGTATTATTATCCTGGTCAAATCGAAATTAATAAGAACATTTTGTCATAAAATGACTCATTTCTACTTGTTTTGAGTAGCAACAATGGTGAAATTAACATTGTATAGGGAAAAATATTTGCAATATAAAAAGGATATCTAAACACCAAATTTTGTACTTTTAACGATAAATTAAACAGAAATCCTTTTCCTCTGCCCATGCTTTCTAGAAAAAAATATACCCTGTGAGAACCTGAAAATTAATTGCTTCAGTCTATATTTACTTTCGTAATAGACAATGAAATTACAGTCCATTAAGTTCCGCAAGTCTATAAGTAAATATCATTTAAACTAAGGATTAGCTATAGAGATTTACTTCCATTATTATTAACTTAAGGGTTTTATTATTTCTGACGTTCATTTCATTACACAGCTAAATTAATGCCAAAGCTACTCGACTAACTGTTTCTCTGTTATCGCTACGGAAATACCAAGTAAGTGATTCTAGATATTTAAACTATAACTAGGATTAATAAAAGTTATAATACGAATCCGAGAGCTTTGGTTCCCTTTTGCCGTATGCACACATTTATTTCACTGTTCTTTTACAATTAAATGGTTGGAAGCCTCAATTGTTCAGCTGTAAATAGTTTGCGTTAGTTAAATTGTTCTCCATATTTTTTATATCAGTGTAAAGATTTGTATGTGTGTGTTACGTTATTAATTGATAATTAACCTGAACAATTGATACTATTTTCAGTACAATACAATTATGCTGCGTTATTCGATAAAGTCTCATATTTCAGACAGATTCGATAACTATTATTTCAATATCTAATATTTCACAGACTCATTTATTTGCATATTTTACAAAGCTCCTCATGGATCACAGAAATGGATTATAAGATTATATTATTCTGTACCAGTTGCATTGACATCATAACTATTATATGTATTTTCAGGGATCGAGGTAGCCTTGTGGTTGCACGTTGACTTTTGGTGCTCAGGGTGCTCGGATCGAACCCCGACAAGCGCCATTAAATACCTCCGTGTCTAGACTGGATACGGGCATGTTAAATTGGAAAGTCCGTCAATGAGGTCAGGGAAGGTGGGATTGGGTACGATCCCCCAGATGCCGCCTTTGGGGGTTGCTCGGTCAAAATTACGGTGCCACCAGTCTAAATAGGACTCCGACCCTTGTAGTGCTATTATAAAGCGAAGCCTCACATGTCAGCCAGCTAGTCTATATGGACCCAGTCTGGGATAAATTTTGACCAGGGGGCATTAGAAAACACAACAGTAACAACAAATATATTTTCAATACTCTAAAATTATATTGCAACTATATTAGTTCTTTTTCTTCACTATTGAAAAACATCTGTGAATTGCCGAGCGCATTAAAATTTTCTAGATTCTTTAACGGCTATCTCAAAATTTTATCTCATTTTTTACTCTTATTGATCTACATTAAACAACTTTAAAGGATACTTTCGTTACATTTCAGAAACGAACCAGCTCTTAATCTCTTGTTGAATTTACAGTTTTCCGTTTGAATTTAGCTTGTTTTAATGAACTGTGAAAATATTTCTTCTTATAGTCTTCGAGCGTTCATGCTAAAAAGCAAACGCCCACCACTTTTTAAGTACATTGCATGTAAATATATATATATATATATATATATATATATATATATATATATATTCTTCTCGAATTACTATATTTTTATGAAACACGATTAAATCTTAATTTTTATATCTGCCAAACTGAGTTTAAAATATCCCTCTAATCCACATTGGTAAAATAAATGAAATAGTATAAAAGAGAGAACGAGTCACACGAAATAAAGCAAGATAATAATCGGGAAAAAAATATGAGCTACCAGTTAATAGGATTTATGAACATAAAGAAATTTTAGCAATGTTATAAATTAAGAGGATTATGGAAAAACTAATATTTAATAAAAATATTCAGTATCCGGTAATTTAAATACGATGAAAAATATGAAATATAAATAATAAAACAAAAATATAATATAAAATTACTTAATGCACAGAATGGTGATTAAAGACTTATTTTCATTTACGCACATTTTTAAACAAAGGATACGATGAATTGCAATCTATGATTAACATTTTTAAAATGAATACATTATTAATCCTTCAGCCATTGCCTGTTTTTCTAAATATAAATTATAACACAAAAAGTAATGAAAATCCTGGCTACTACCACTGACATTTTCAAACTAATTAAAAGGGAATCATATTCTTCAGTTTAAAATGGGACTGGTTGGGTCTGGCTGAAAGTAAATTGTGTTTTTAACAGTAATTTTGTATACCGACATTTTTTAACTATTAATTAATGATTTCTTAAAAATTTAAAATAGTTGCAGCATTGTCTAGTCTCATGAAACTAAATTTGAGCAGTGTTTAACAGTTTTGATTTAATTAATGTCTGAGTTTGTATTAAATGGATTCACGGAACTAAACAACGGCATTCAAATACACCCAATTCTGTTTTTTCACGAAGCTTTTTTACACGAATTTGATTTAACGCGAATTTTAAAAAAATATTTCATTCTCTGTTTACATGTGTCATTTTGATTTAACACGAGTGGTACAATCCAATTTCTCAATTTTTTTTTATTATTTGTCTAAATTCTAAGAATGCAAAATTTTTATTTGTGACTTATTATTTTTGATGATAGTGTATCCCGTTTTGTTTTGTTTCAAGAATTCAATCCGCAAAAACAGTTTCTTCTTTTGTTCTGTCAAAAATGGAGAAAATGAAAGAAAACGATCCTCTTCTAAATGCAGATTTAATACAAGAAGGTCTGGAACTGGTCAAAAACTTGGGGGACCATTTTGTCAAACATGACCCTAATGAGGAACGCACTGGGAAGTTTCAACGGCAACTGAAGTTGTTGACAGCCTCTTCCAGAGCCCGATTTAGAAAATTCTTGACTATAGGCGCAACTCGGGATGGGGGCCCCCTAACACTGATGTGGGCGTAAAATTCCCAAAACTGACACACAAAAAAATAATCAGCGATCATTGTGAAAGTACCATTTTACCAAGAATTGGCTATTTCAAGCGTAGAAGCCTAGCACATAATCAAATAACAAAAATCAATACAACATATTGACTTCATCATTAAAACGCCAATGCAATGCAACCAGAAAAAACTTATTAATCCCTTATATACACGATAACATACATATGAGGCGTTGAAAGGCAAAGTGGTGTAAGTCAGTAAGTCAAGAGGTGTAAGTCAAAAGAGTTTTACAATAAAAACTACAAAAAATTCCACTATAAATTGAACAAATTATAATTCATAATAATTATTATACTATTGCAAATAATAATTATTTGCAATTCCACTATAAATTTAACATGGAGATTACATATTTGCCCTCAAATAAAAAAAGTTGCAAATGTGGCTTACACCACTTTTCTTTCACCGCGTCATATGATGAACTATACACATAATTATACATATGATGAACCAATCAAACAATAAAATTTGAAAGGATATGTAAAAAAAATTTCTATTAAAAAAGGTAAAATAAAAAAATTTGAATTAAGAATTTTTTTCTTTTTTTCCTTTTGAAATTAAAACTTTTTTGGGGTCCTCGAACATTCGGGGCCCCTTGGCCCGGGCCTACTGGGCCTAATGGAAAATCAGGGTCTGGCCTCTTCCAGAGAACGCACTAACCAAAACTCAAACACGAACACAGCGGTTAGCTGAATTCGTTCTTAAAACCGGTGAATCATCAGCACCAGAGGAGACTTGTGCTGATCTTGCTGAAGAGATCACAGGAAGAATTTCATTAATAGAGGAAGAAGACGATGTCCGCAACATTCCTAGTGATAGCAGTGATATTCTAGTCGTACGCAAACGTATGCGCCATTTATTGTCAGAAAGTGAAAATGAATAAAAAAACTTTGTGTAAAACAAAATTTTTTTTTTGGTTCCTGACGAATTTTTCTCATTTTCATTACATATCATTACATGTGTATTTTGTTGAAATAAAATAATAAGCTTAAAACGAATATGTTCAAACAGTTTTTAAAACTACTTTTACTGATATTTTAGACCCGGAACCAATCTTCTTTTCTTCCATAGACACAATGACTTTTTTTACACGTATTCTTCAGGAACGTATCTATCGTGTAAAAACAGAATTAGGTGTATCGCAGTATTAAAGCACAGACCGATCTTTCATAAAGTACTTTAAATGAAATACGACTAGAACCATTTTTTTAATGATCATTTGACTCTTTTTCCTGAAGGGTCAGAGAATGTTATTTCATTACGTTAGATTCATATTAGTCCCTTGATTGGTTTTATTCATTACTAATGAAATTTTAGCTAATCAAGAGCCTAAATTCGTTATTACTTAACAAAATGGTGTTATAACTATCGTTTTCTGTAGTATATTCTCTATTGAAAAAAAAAGAGAGATAATTCACAAAATTGATATTTTATCAAGGATCCTATGTTTTAACTTCAATAAATAAGATAATTAATAAAAATCCGGTAATTATTCGATTTGGAATGGCAGCACATGTGCTATTTAAGCTTTAATAATTACAAGATAAAACGAACTTTTTATATACCATGTCTTTAAATTTTCTGTTGAATCAAATAAACTTGACAATTCTAGGTATTAATAAATACTATTTTTAAATTTTTTTGATGAATTATCCCATCAACTTGAAAGAAAATGAAGTTAATTGGAAGTTAACTTGCGTTTAACTTTTCGTTTCCCGTCCCTGCCGATAGATGGCTGCACCAGTCTACAAAACAAAATTAACTGAAAATAATTCAATTCTGCTTAAACATGGCTAAAAGTATTACTTAAAAGACTTAGCTCTCTGTACCTTGCAGTCGCACTTGAGTTTTAAAACATGCCTCATTTGATCACTCATTTTAGCCCATTTTGGACTTAACGCACTTTTCACAGCAAACACAGATATTTATTTCATAATACAACTTAGTTCTGTATTTATACATGGAATAGTATTGCTCTACGATATAAAATGATTTCTGATATATCGTGTCAAAGAACTACTTTCATTTAGTTTAAATACCATCTGCCAGAACTAGATTGTCCTGATCATATGATCATGCTTAATAGCGTTGAATTTATAAGCAAGAGGACTATAGATCTTAATAAGTATTTTACCAAAATACTTCTAACATTTCGTATAATTTTTCCCGATTACGTTGTTGTTCCTGATGTCTAAGTTCCACACCAGGTCCATATAGGTCTGTTTATGTACTTTGCTTTATAATGTCGGTTCTGCAATACTTAATATGGGCTTTAAATTTCTCCTTGGGGGTATTCAGTAATCATAATCTTTTTTTTCAGTAAATTGTTTTGTTTCAACGCTGTTTGAACTATATGCTCATATTGTGTTAGGTTATTTGCAAAGATGACTAGCAGAGTGATTACATCAAGCTTTATTTACAGCAGCAACTATATACATTAAGTAAAAGATTAAAAACGAGGAGCGCCTACTGGACTGGCCCCTCTAGTAAACATATCCGCACGCCAAAGAGACAAGAGGCGAGGTGCAGACATAAGTACGCCAACCTTGGCGGAAGCTGAGCTCTATCGCAGCCTTTGGCGACAAACGGCGAATGAGCATTGAATATCCCAACAATTTGATTTTTGGAATTTAAGAAGAAAAGGGAATTGAAACCTAATAGAAAATTTAGTGAAATACTATTGTGTGGAATTAAACAGGTAATAAAATAGAGAATCGTATAGTGACACTTTTAAAATTGTTAATTGGAGAAAACACATTGATACATGTCTGAGATAATTAGAAAAACAAACTCAATTTTAATAAATAATATTAGCATTTAATTTCTCTTCTTCCTATTTAAAATTAATTTTATCGTTAGTTACAATTTGCACAGAAACAACATAATAATTATTTATATATATTAAGAAAATATTTGAAAACATAATAAGACCTAGATACATATATATTGATTATTCTGTGCTCTCACCTGATTATATATATATATATATATATAATACAAATTATTTTTACTCACCACTACTGTTATTGTAGACTGATGATTGTCTCTCATTGTTTTTCTAAACATGGTCCAAAAGCAGACCAGAAACCTCGAGATGCCTCAGCATAAAAAAAAGTACAGGGACGAAGAGCGGACAACCTCGAGCTAGATCACTGTCGCAGCTTTTTCTTCAACTCTAAAAAAACTCTTTAAAACTTCCCAGCACCAAAATCGCAGAGGTCAGAAAAATGTTCTAGAACATTCACACCTTTTAGCCTTATGATTGGTCAAAAAAAGGTTGCTGGGTCGTTACTATGGAGGAACCGTGTCCCCCTAATGACCATGGGGGTGGCAAGTAATTCTCCCTTCCTGTGCATATGACCTTGTGTATTATCCGTAATGCTACAGGTTACAGTTAATTGCCTGTGGGGAGCACATTCCCTTCTTCCAGGAATCCCGGTTTGAAAAAACACAAGAATGATTTTCAGAACATAGACAATTTAAGATTTTACAAAAAAAAATAATATACACTTATAACATGTGCATGGAACCCGATTATTGTTGTTTAGAAATTACGAAATAAGAAAATAGTATTTTTTTAGTTAAAATAGTATAATAGTTAAAATAATTACAAAAGTTGAGTTCCATTTCACAAATACACTTTACAAAAAGCATTACTGCAATTAACATCCCCACTTGTAGCATCTAACGCATTTTTTGATTATCGGGAAAAATTAGCTTGAAACTATAACTGAACCACGCAAATTTATGTTTGGCACTAAAATTTACGAATTGTCCTCCTTATATTGATTTTTTTCTGAAATCATAGCCAAGCTGTAAAAAAACATCTAGACATTCGTACATTATATAAGCAGTAAAATATGACATCTAGACGAACATTAAAACTAAATAAGCTTCTAGATAGACACAAAAATGCTAAATAACAACTGATAGCAGTTGAGAAATTTTACAAGGATTTCCTAAATTTCTGGGCGGATGTCATATCAAGAATAGAGAGCATTCATTATAGAAACATTCATATATAAACATTTTTATATTTCCAAGAATATGAAAATATAATAGAACAAACATATAATAGACTCTCATAAAAAATATTCATTGTAAAGCGTCTGAAAATGCAATGATGATACTATACAAATGAATACCCATATAACGGGAGAAAATTTATAAATAATGAAGATTTCTGGCAAGTATTCAATACAATTGGACAGGGAATACAGTTTTAAGAAAGTGCTATGGATAAAATGTTCCGATCTTAACAAATGAGGGGAAATATTTCTCAACCAAATGGCTTTTGTTAAAATTATGTAAAAATAATTTTTTCGGTTATCCCGTCAGAAATTCCAAAAATCACATTTGTCGTCTCTCATGCGGTTTATTTATAAACCATTTATTTCCGTTTCTATGCAGTTTTAAGTGATGCATGTAATCCATTTTATAATGTAAATTATGTGTGCATTTTATTAATTTTGTCTTGTGAGTTTTAAATCCGTTTTGACTGTGTGAGATGAATTTACTTGAATAATGGATTACACTAAAAATGAATATTCATTTATATTATACTTAGATTTTAAATCTTAGAGCCCGAGGCACGTCCTGAATGCCCTCTGTGTCGCGGTTACAAAACAATTGTTTTTAAAGAACGCCTTGCTAACGAAACCGTGATGTTCACCGGATCAACTTATGGTGTCTATTGACAACTAGAAGATCCGTCCGAAATGTAGCCACCTCCCACGCCGCCCTAAGCCCCACCACTCCCTTACCAGTAACCTTCAGAAAAGTGGAGTCCGTTCTGCTGCACCCTGCACAGTAGGGTGGGCTGAAATTTTTTTTTCGATTTTCGATGATGGGTAGTGTGGAAAAGGTGCCATTGGTGGAACTAAGTTGACACAAAAATTTGATATTTTTAGGGCAACTGCTTGATGTGCCGTAAATTTCTTGAAGTTTTGCTAAAATGCTGATTTCGGAACTCTTATAGCAAAATTTTTCAAGGTGTTAAATTAAATTTATTTTTGTTGTATTTACTTGTATATTCATGTTTAGTGTGCCAAATGCGTAATTAAGCTTTGATTTTGTATTAGTTAATTTCTGAGGGCCTTTTAAATTTTTATAGCCTTTCAGTGTATAAGAGGGCAAAATTGGAAGTTTTAATTGAATCTCCCACCGCTTTCTCTGTTCTGTCTTTTTATGTTCCTTGCTCTTCCTTCTTTTGTTCTTTCCGATTCGTCGATGTGTCATATTTTTGAGTGACGGACGCAACACGTCCAGAATGGAGGGGGAGAGCGGGGGTGGTAGTGTTTGTTTACAGTTTCTGGATGAAACCAATGAAGATACAGGGGAGAAAGATCTTGTAGGAAGAAAAATTAAAAGTATATTCTTTGATGGTAGAAAAAGTCAAACGATTTTCATAGAAAAAAAGGGGACAAGCGGCACTGTCGAGAGAGACGAAGAGAATATCACTGTGTTGTCGGATACTGGTTCCGAATATTTTGGGTTCTTGGAACCTCGTTCGATCATGGTGGATAAATAGCGAAATCATTACACAATTTTTTAAGCCAGAACAAAGTGGATATTTCTGAACTGATAGCAGTCGGATATGGCGGCACCGCTGTTAATACAAGAAACTGTGTCATTGCCTGTTTTTGAAGAAAAATTAAGAAGATAACTGCAACATTTGGTTTGTATTCTTCATACGAACGAGATCCAACTCCAACATCTACTGTCTAAACTAGTCGGAGGAACCAAAGACCTTTTCCCGCTCCAATCGGAGCTAGACTAATGGGGTGGGAAAATCGACGTGTCGTTTCGTTCGAGCCTATTCCTGTCGCAAGGACATCAGTAATGCAAAAGATTGAAGTTTTGAGCACACATCAAAAGTATTTATTTGATATTTGTGCAGAGGTTTCAACTGGACAGTGCTCTCGAGGACTTCAAAACAGAACGCCAGGGCCAATTGTACAATCGAGATGGATCATAACTGCTTGCAGAATTTTACGCTAGTACTTCGAACACCAGTACTTCGAATCCTGACGAAGCTCTGAAATATCTCGCGCAGTACGTGATACGGGTTTATGCGTCAGTATGGTTTGATGTAAGGAAACGGACAGGTTTCATAGACGGACCTAGACATCTGTGACACTATTTTCAATTCTCATCTTTTCTCCCGGGAAGACAGTGAACTAAGTGGTTCGCACAAATGGATACTATGCTCATCCCGAGAATTTACTGGTATAGCAATGGCAACTGACGATAATCAAGATATTAGAAGCTAAGCATGCTGAAGATTTAAAAAAATGCCACAATTCAAGGAAGAAAAAGACCAACTAAGTGCGAGAGTTACAGTTTCGAAAGCTGAACTTTAAGACAACGGAGTACTGTGACTCATCGACTGGGTTTCCACCAAAATTAGTGAGCCTCCAATCACCAAAAGGCTTTCATGAGGAAAAAGTCAAGACAACATAAATTCAGGATCCATATTAAAAGAAACATGGATCCTGAATTTATGATGTGAAATTTATGTGTAAACTATTCATTAAACAAATTATGCAGTTAACGCACCAGGATGAACTGTTATCTAAAATAGAAACCAAATATGGAAGAAATAATTGTCTTTTAGATATATCTGACAAACCTAGACGGGATGTGGGGGCTGCTTTTCGTCTATTTACCGGGCATGATTGCCTTGCAGCCCATCTACATCGAATAGGCATTCTTACCGAGGCTGCCTGCAACCCTGTGCGACAATGAGAGCGAGCCTATGTACAGGCATCCCCTGCGTACCTGTGGAGCCCTTCATGGAGATACGGAAGCATCGAGATATTGGGAGGCGAGAAGACTTTTGGGGCGATAACCTTCGGTTATCTCATGAACTTTTAGATGTTTTTGTCTTTGTTCAATTTTTTTTTCTTTTTCATATTCGTGAAGCCATTGGAAATAAATAAAAAAAATGTTAGAAGAATCATTTGTCTGCTTTCCATGTCACTCCCATGCTGTGGAAAGAACCGCTAAAATTGTCACAGAATCTGCATCAAAGATATCTGGGAAGGAAGGAAGAGATGCCTTCATCAGAGAAATGTTGCAATTACGAAAAAAAGATGCCAAAATTCATTTCGAAGAAGAACTTCTTAGTCTAAAAAGGTACATCTACCTCCTTGTGGCGAGATCTGGGTTGTTTCACGTTGGTCCCGAACGCAAAACAAGCAAAAAAGCTGTAAATTTTTGCAAATTACATAGCACCTAAATAATACGCAATCAGAGCTTATTTAGGCATTTGGAACACTACAAATAACTATACAAATAAATAAAACCAAAATAAATTAAATTTAACATCTTGAAAAATTTTG
The DNA here is from genome assembly GCA_907164885.2 of Dolomedes plantarius. Lineage (NCBI taxonomy): Eukaryota > Metazoa > Arthropoda > Arachnida > Araneae > Dolomedidae > Dolomedes > Dolomedes plantarius. Next base: position 134,562,721 of record OU015492.1, read on the forward strand.
CTCAAAATTTTCAGAATCAGCTTTTTAGCAAAACTTCAAGACATTTGCCAAAGACACATCAAGGAGTTCTCCAATAAATCTAAAATTTTTTGTAACAACTAAGTGCCACCAATGGCGCCTTTTCCGAACTACCTATCATTTAAAACTGAAAAAAAAAATTTTTTTCGGCCCACCTTACTCTACAGGTGGTCGTGGTTGATGGATGTGATATATTTCCCGATAACAAAAGTAATATCAATATATTTACTCCTCTGTACAAAATCAGTCAAGAGAGAGTATTATCGGAAAAGAACTTAGAAAGTTAAACAACGACGTTTTAAAATAATAATAAAAGTTTACATTTCCAGATCAAATTTTAAGACACTATACTGTCTAATTTCGAAATTTGGCTGAGTATCTGTAATGTGCTACAATGAGTTTGGCGTGATGTTTGGATAAAAAAATTTCTATTATAAACGTTTATTGATATAATAAGTGACATCAAAAGTGAAATGTGCCGTTATTCGTGATAATAACTGAAATTCATTTCGTCCACTTCCGATCTCCCCCTCCCCCGCCAATTTCCTATTTCTTACCTTGGGGATCATTCTTTGTCGTATCTCCGAATGTGACAACTATTTTATTCAACAATACTTTCTTTTAGGTACAAAATAATGGCACCTTTTCGCGTAGGTTTTATACTCCGGGGAAATAGAACTGCTTTAGCAGAGGTAGCAACTCCAGAAGTTGCTATTGATTGTTGGAAGAAGGAAACTTTTCTTATCGTGCTCTTCAGTATATATGTCAAAATGTCAGCCCTCGTTTTCGAAAAAATGAAAAATACTCTCCCTTGAAGACAGATATTTGATGACAAAAAGTCTCAGGCTATTTTGGAGTCTATAGAGTCATCGGAACAGGTAAGAATGGCCTTCTTCGATAAAATTACTCAAAAAAAAGGGAAAAAAATTGAATGCCTAGTTGACAAATATGCGTCTTAAAAAACTTTGACTATATTTTTCTGAATAAATGAATACCGAACGAAATGAATTTGAGTTATTTTTACGAACAACGACACATTTTCACTTTTGATGTCACTTATTACATTGCTATACATTTATAATAGAAATATTTTTATCCAAATATCAAGCCAATCTCAATGTAGTATATTACAAATTTCAGCCAAGTTTCGAAATTAGCCGGTATAGTGTCTTAAAATTTGACTAGTTGGTACCCGTCAAAACATGACGGCTGGATAGTAAATAAATGTGCTAATACACAAATTATACTCAAAACATCATTGCCAAATGTTGAAATAGTTGCCAATGGTACAGATGTGCCAGACGCACTGCCCGCCAAATTTGGTGATTTTTTTTTTAGTCTGGCGTCGTATGCGCTCGTGATCTTGTGGCACGAATTAGCTTCTTTTAAGTTTTGATTGCTTGATTATTGCATTATTTATTTTGCTAGGAATGTCGGGGAAGGATGTTGTTGAGAGATATCAACCACGTATTCTGGATAGCATTAGGTCTCGATTTTCCAGTGATATTCATACTGTTGGTGATATTAATAATGCATTTGTGAATGGTTTTTTACATGCGGATAGAGGTCTCATTTTCAGTTTTGGTGGGATTCCCGATTTTTTAAATCCGGCTTAAGGTGTGCGAAGTGTGAATCCGAAATGAAACTAAAGAAGAAAAATAATGTTTCAGATGAATATGTGTGGGCCTGTAGAACAAAGTTGAATGGAAAAGAGTGTGGAACTGTCAACGGTGTCTGAGGTTTGGATCTTGGTTTGCTTCCAACAAGCTAACTATAGAGATTTTTATTTTGACTTTTTGAATTTTAAATCGGAGAAAGACGTCCGACATAGCGAAGGCATGGCATTTTAGATCACATACTTAACAAAATTAAAGATTAAATTTTACCTTAATTTGGATATGGTAAAAATAAAATTGTATAGCGGAAGATTTGAAAGTGCTAAATAGAGGTTTTCTAGAGCATGAAAGTAATTCACAGCAAACACAAGTAACAGAACAGTGTCTTAGAACCCCACCCCTTCCTGTCTTGGATGTTTCTCTTTATAAGAAGTTATTACTTTAAAGTTTTTGATGAAAATATATAAGTAAGAATGTAATGTTGGATATCATATTGTCTTTCTACGTTTCTTAATATATCAATGATACTTTAATATAAGATAGGAAGCAACCCTTTCATTTTTCGTAGATTTCTCGTTTTAACTTACATCTTGCCTTTCAGCTTCCCACAAAAATATGTAGTATTGCCTTAAAAGAAGGTCTTTTTTCTCTCTTAGGTGCTCATTTGAGGCACAGGGCGCATCTGTTTAGGCACACAAAGAGGAGTGAAACACGCGAGGTAGAGCGTTCATAATTGGCGTAAAGCCTCAGCTACAGGCCGTTACCCGTCCCCTCCCCAAATCTCAACCCTCTCTTCAGGAGAGTGAGGCAGGCAGGTACTTACGAACCAATTAGCTGAGCGTCGATATTAAGTAGCCCAATTTCGCATGCGAGAGCGAAAAGTTCCCCCTGAAAGGACTCATCTTTTCCATCATGTCGGATATTATTCTTAATTGGTAGTTTAACAAAGAACAATTAATCATCATTCCACGAGGAACCTTCAAGGGAGAGCTAAGTCCTAATTTTATACAGATTTCATCAATAATCAAAACTTTAAATGAGGGGTGGGGGAAATAAGGAAATAACAAGTTCGTGAGAAGAGCGTTATGACTTCGATTAAAAAATCGATTAAATGTGTAAAGGCTTTTCGCATCTAAAACACTCTTACTTTTCTTTTCAAAATTGGAGTAAGTTCCTCTTTAAAGAAAGTATTTTGTTCTTTTTTTACTTTTTTTGTAATACAGAGATTTCTATATTTACAGCATTTGATTCGGAAATTACGTTTTTTCTGCTTCCACCAAGTGGGCCTGGGTTCAAATCCCTGCTAGCCGCGCGATGGCTAAATGACTAGGGCGCTGGCAAATCGATACCAGAGTCTGTGGGTTCGAGTCTCAGTGTTGGCATAGATGTTTGTAGCCGTTTAGAAACGCCTTCAAACTGTAGGTCCTAGCCCTCGTGTAGCAAATAGTGACCATTATGCTATCAATCAATCATTCAAATTCCTGCTAAGACATGGATGTTAATGTATTGTACCCTCATAGGGAGCAACGCTGTTTCGTCTATCGCGTGCGCCTTATAATAAACAGATTTTGCTTTAAACAAGTGTCTGCGGCATTGAGAAATAAACTAGTTTCATTAGAAAATACATGTTTTCAAGCTTTTTTAACTCTTAACTGGAAGTTTCTACCATGTTTTCAATGAAACTCTAGGATTCGTCCTAAAAAATTTACAATTTGGTCGTAAAATTAGTTCTTGATCTGTAATTGATATTAGACAAACAATACTTCGTCATGCCCTAAAACTGGAAAAGTTGTTAGTAACGACTTTTCCAGTAATGCAGGTTCAGCTAAGATTTGAAGCTAAAGCTAAAGCTATGCTTTTAAGGTGACGATAGATTACGCCTTTATATAAATATCGTTTTCTGTTGAAGCATGTTGGTTTTTCGTAGTTTGTGGGATCTTAGCAACAACTGCAAGACCAATGAGATCTTCTTTCAATGGGAACCTGAGTATAATACTCGAATATGCAATATCAGTGCATGCTCGGCATTAAGACTTCTATTCCCTATTGGATTCGCTCACCTCAGTGTTAACCTATGGAAAAAAAATTGTCTACTATTTACAGCTATATAAATGCTGATAATCCAATAAAAAGGGTATTTTCAGATAGCATGAAATTTTTTGCACCTTGCTACAGGTTTTTTTTTTATAAATGTCGTCCACCAAAGGAATTTATGAGTGTTTAGAACATAATATACCAGATCCCCCCCGATTGATTTGACTTAAAAATATTATTTGCCTTTTTTTAAACGAAAAATGCTCCAAGGTGTAAAAAAATTTTTTTTCTGTTACAGAGTACAATGTTTATTTTAAAAGAATCTTTCAATCCAAATCGGCAATCTTTGGACACATTTTCTCCATAGATTAACATTGAGGTGAGCGAATCCAATAAGGTTAGTACACAACAGCCGTAACACTGAAATGCATATGATCTCTTATTACGAATGAATTACTTTTTTAACGCAGATAATTACTGTAAATGAGTGAAAGATTACTAATATTAGATGTATTTGAAGCAGAATATGGGTACGTGAAATAACGGATGAATGATGCAACATGAATATGCACAATATTACATGACATTACAGGAAACTTACTGATGAGTTACAAAATCTCGCATCGTGCGATTAAAATGTACATAGATTGATATACGTTTTACTTAAAATTGCTTTATCTATTTCGTTATAAACTCTCTAAATACTTGTCGTGAATTGAAACTCCGAAAGCTTAACTCTTATTAAATCAGATTACAAACAAGCTTTGATAATATATACAGTCCAACACAAATGGAATATAATCAAGGTATCCATCTTACAGGAACTGTGATGCATATCGCCTTCCCATGTTGACTAAATTTGACTCAATAGTGTAATTTTAAATGAAGCTTTAATTGTCTGCCTTCAGATAAATTTAACAACATTGTAATTTATACAGCGAGTTTCATACTATTACAGTTTTGTTTATTATTTCTATTACATATTCTCCGTTAATTTCTAAAATCCTTGATTCTTTCTACTTGGTAGTTATTTTTGATTCTACATATATTTCATGTTTAAATAATATACCGTTAAATAATTTACGCGCTTCAAGGGAACAAACTGTGAATATAAACTATTTATTTCATTGGTGTTATTATCCATCTGTCGCATCATTTTGTTTCTGTCTCCATTACATCTTACAAATGGAGCACGCATCATTTCTGGTCCCAGTTATATTTGCATCTTAAAAGAATAATAGCATCATTGTGCTGCCGTGTGTCGCTACGGAAAATACCTAAGTATTCCTAATGAAACAATAAGATTTTCTCTGTGATTAATCCTTACAAAAAATTCTTAAATATGTGTTGATCCTGCTTATTTTGAGAAGTAAAAATATCCGTTTTTGAGACGCCGGGAACAATGTATAGTAAAGAAATACAAAAATTTAAAATTGGTTTTTTGGGGAATTTTTGTTTCTGTTTGTCGCGTAATTCTTGTGCTATAAGAAATATGCAAAAATTCCTTCTCTTCGGCAGTTAATCATTTATAGTTGGTTGATATGATATCACAGAGTTATATTCATCTTTCATCACACGCACACACACACACACACACACACACACACACATATATATATATATATATATATATATATATATGTGTGTGTGTGTGTGTGTGTGTGTGTAATGCTAGGAACGTAAACTAAAATTAACTAGATTTAATTAGGGTTAAAATTAGGCAATTTAGTGTTAAACGGTAATTTACTATTAGAGATTTTAGTGTTTTCCAATTCAGGAAGTAACGTTGTTTTTTAATGCGGTGGAGAATTCCCAAGACTATGAGGTCTTCAATGATTAATTGCCTAGCGCGCGCTCGGAATATTTCAATCATCGAATGCTCAAAAGCGTGTGATGGCTGACTCACGCATATCACACGATGCTTCGCCTGCGCAATTGCAGAGCGTAAAAAAGAGCAAAGCATAGATTAGAGTTGCCCGCCTTTGGACGAAGTCGCGTGTCGTGAGCTGAGAGATGATGGGAACTTTGCACGGATTGAATTGACTTTTAACTAGTGTAATAAAGAAAGACTTTAATTGATATCTGAGACGTAGTTATTGGAACATGTCTTAATGATGACTGCCTTTTTGATTAATTACTTAGATAAAGGTGGCGCTGTGTAAACACTTTATATATATATATATATATATATATATATATATATATATATATATATATATATATAAAAGACCTTGTCTGTTTGTTTGTTTGTCCGCTATAGAATCATAGACTGTTTCACCCACCGGGATCAAATTCGGCACAGTTAATGCTTTGACCCGAGAAAATTTACGGAGCAAATACGAATTTTGGGGCTCAATTAGTTTTTAATTAATTTTTTAATGCTTTTTTGTGCCCTTAAGAGGTGCGTGTACCACTTAAATATGGATACAGCCCCTTCACCACACCCAGCTATGTTATCAGTCAAATTCGACGCTCTGGGGAGAAGATTGTTGGTCTGGGGTTGGTCTGGGGGTGACGGAGGCGAAGTGTTTATTTTATTTTTCTTACTTTTAGTGGAGTTATTGGTCTAAAAAGGTTGAGAACCGCTGCTTTAGACAATTTTATACAATGGCGTTCAAACTAACAAAACTTAATACAGTTTGGAAAAAAAGGAAGAAAAAAAAGAAAAATTAAGTGCTGTCCCATGGCCAGTTTTTGGCAGTCTTCTGTTGATCTAAATATATTAATCGTTTGAGGATCTAAAAATGGGAAGAAGTTTAAGAGTTCTAGAGGTTTTCCCCCTAAGTTCGCGAAACAGAGTTAACATATGATATATATTTGAATTACTTATTCCGTGAAATTATATAAGATAAATCTTTTAGAGTTTTGGGGTTTTTTAAGCAGTGGGATGAAAAGATCTTTCAACAGAGAAACATAACTACACATAACTTTCATTCCGAACTATTAGTCCATTTGTTATATTAAGGCATAAGAAAATTAATGAAATTATTTTTAAAGAAGGATTGCCTGTTGTTTCCCGGGTAGATATATGGATATAAAATTTTTCATGAATTCCATCAAAAAATACTGGGTTGCACCTCCCGCTCTTCATTTTCATCTGGCCAGACAGAATGCGCTTAGCGCATTTCTACTGAAATGATATACACATATGATATATGGACACATCATTGAATCCGGCATTAACCAGACCGATCCAGAGAAAGTAGACGCCATTCAAAAATTGGCCAGACCTCATACAAAAAGGAACCAAAAAACTTTTTTGGGACTGTGTAATTATTATCGTGATTATGTTCCTCGTTATGCAGAGACGGAGTATTGTCTAACAGAACTGACTAAGAAGAAAGCACCAGAAGAACTGATGTGGACTGAAGAACACGATGAAGCGTTTCACAAATTAAAAAAGTGTCTTGTTGAGGCACCTAGGATGAATACCCCAGTTATTGGATAATCTTTTGTTATACATTGTGATGCGTCTTCGACAGGCATCGGGGCGTGTCTGTCTCAGAAAAGAGAAGGAGTATTACATCCAATCAGTTATGCGAGCCAGAAACTGACCAAAGCACAGCAGGCTTGGCCAACTGTTGAAAGAGAGGCGTATGCTGTTATTTGAAGTCTGAAGAAATTCGAGACATGGATCTTCGGATCACCCGTGGAACTAATAACGGACAATAATCCATTGACTTTCACCACGAAGAATGCCCCATAGTCGTCTAAATTACAAATATGGGCCCTTGTATTACAGAAGTATAACATCTCTATTACTCATCGCCCAGGAGCCAAGCTGAACAATGCGGATGCTTTATCGAGAGAGATGGTTGATTCAGCAGTGCAACCAGACTGAAAAACAAGGACTTAAAAAACTTTTAGTGTTTACTTTTTTTATTTTACTTTATGTTAGTATCAGTATTATGTTGATTTTATTTTGTTGTTATAACCATGGTATATTATATTTTGGTATTGTAATTGTATTATTTAAGAGCAGGATACGTTAGAAGTTCGAGCAGGCAGACTTAAGGAGTCTTAAGTATTTTATGTAGCTGATATATTTTTCTTCTTCATTGTAAAATCATGTAAGAGTAAGAGGAAAATATTGTGACGTCACCTGAATTAAATTTCATATTGTAGATAGAAGTAAAATCCTATCTTCAATCTTGGATGGGGGATGTGATGTCAGGCGACGCCATTCGTATTGTGTGAGGCTTTTAAAGCAGGTCATCTGACACGCCTGTACATAGAGTTCAAAGTGCAAAGAAGAAGGGTTCCTGAGTCCAGCGTAGGAAGTGAGGAAACGAGGAGGTCTTGAGGAGCCTGCCTCGGAAGTTGGTTAAGAAGTGTAGTAGCCATTTAGATTAGCTGTTTATATTAGCTGTATTTCATTCGTGGAGTGATATATGTTTTTTGGTGTGTGTTACGTGTCATATCTGTATATAATCAAGAAATATCAAGTGTTAAAATCGTCATATAATAAACTTGTTTTGTGTGAACAGTGGATATGATAATTTGTGACGCAGTGTGATTATTCAGCGTTTGGATGCATGGCAGTACAGTTTAAAGCATTTCCGTATGGCTACAAATACATATACCAAACGCAGTGTATGAACTCTCAGACAGAATGGCTGTTAAACAACTTCAATTTATACTAGAACATAGAAGATAAATCAGCTGTAAAAATGGTACAAACCCCAGACACTGGCCAGCTGCTTGTAAGAAAATGGACTCTCTGAGTAATTGGGCATTAAATATTTTTACTTTCACTGTTTCAGTCCTGGGGTTTCATTGTTTTCGATGGACACATGGTTTTCGATGGGATTTACAAAAGAGGACTTACACGGTTAAATTCTTTAGGAGTGGGATAAAAGTAGGAGAACAGTCCGGAATGTCTAAAACTCCGTATACATCAGTTTAGGTGAGAGCATACAAACATTGACCTGTAAGAAGAAGGAGGGGTGACAAAATCCATGACTTTACGTCCCTTTCTATAGAGGAATGCCAAGCAGAAATGAAACGGAACACATAAAATAAGAGGGAGGACTGAACTATGTAACAAAGCTCACAAAAACGGCGAAAACGTGATATGAAAAGAACAAATAAAATGAAATATAATCGAACTTATTCAATAAAAGAATGGGGTGTAAAAATAAACACCTTTGTGTGAAAACATTTTTACAGATAGCTGGTACTAGTAAGCGAGATGGTTCATTGACCCAAATCCGAGGAGTAGAAGTATATACTTCAAAGTTTTCTAAAACGTTCTTTTTAGAAAGAAAGTTAGCATGGTGAAGAATTTTGGTTTCTGAAAATTTTAATTTATTCTTGAGATCCCAAAAGATGGCCGATCATCATGAATTCACAGGAATTTTGAATCTTAACGTTCCGTGAATGTTCTTTTATTCTAATACCAACAAGTGAAATTTAAGTTCCTACTTTAAGATAATAAAATGCGTAATACATGTGATAAAAACTGCAAATCTATTAGAAAAAAAATAGTTTATTTCTAAAACCCTTGCTTATATTATTCGGATTTAAATTTGCTCGAGCGTAATTCAGGTAATATTTTCTTAGTTCATTTTATAGTTATTTTATAATAAACCATTTCTGGATATTTTTAAGTCTTTAAAACTTGAAAACGTGACGTGAATATTTTGAATGTATCATGAACATAATTTCAGAAAATTGAATCTAGAACCTTAATTGAAAATCATCGTAAATAAAAATTATGAATATAATGAAGCCCTCTTGAAACAATTCGAAACTCATTAATAGATGCACGGAGAAAAGTAATTGCTTTTATTTTACGGCAACAACAAAGGAAGCGAGTAAATGAAAGCTAATTAAATCTCAATCCTATTAATGGAAACGAATTAATTTCCGCTTATTATATTAATATTTCTGACTAACTGATATTAATAATACCTAATATCATCTTGTCTCAATTGTTTACATTAAGAGACTAATTTTAATGGGGATACACAGAGCAAATAGGCTTGACATTCAACAAATAGAAATAAATTATATTTTAATACTGATATTTGCATGGCAGTTATCTACATACAAAAACATCCACTTGTTTTGTAATTAGATGTTATTTATGGATAAACTGTGAATAACAATGGGAGATGCATAACTCTTCCGTTTTTTTTGTTCCTCTATATCTCGCGCATCATTTGTAATATCTGCAATATGTATTTTAACATTCATCATCTGCTTCCCTTACAAACTTGACATTATGTAACAAACTACATATTGTATGACCAAAGGTATTTAATCTTTGTCGGAAAAGTTACTGTATATTTAATATTTCCTTAAAAAATAGAATGTTTTATTCTTCATAATGACTTTGGGTTTATGCTTTAATTTTGGATATCTAATCTTTGTAAGATCATAAATTTTTCTAGAAATATATTAATCATTTTAAGCTTTCTTTTTTAATATTTATATTGGCATAGGAGTTATCTACAAGAAAAATATTCGATTGTTTTGTAATTAAATATAATTAATCGAAAATCAGTTGATTAGGATGTAATATGAAGGATGCATATTTTTTGTCGGTAACTTTTGTAGCACTTATACAACCTAATATTCTTTCTCTATTTTCCCCACAAACTTCACAACATTTAAAAAAAAACATTTTAATTACTTTTGGTTTTAAGTCTGTGTTGAAAGTCACATTGCACTAAATATTTCTTTTAAAAAGTGTATTTTACTCATTTTATAATTTATTATAAATGGAGGTTTGTGTTTGGATGTACAGATCTATACGACTGCATCTCTGTAAGCCTGGAAGTTATAGATTCTGCTAACATTTTATAATTACTTTATAATAAAAGGGTCTGAAATATTGTTCATTCTATCCATTCAATTGACATGCAGCTTTACTACTAAGAAGATGGTCAATTTACCCCGAACGTTTTGACTATCAAATTTCAATCGCTGACTCTTAAGAATTCCTTGATTATTTATCCCTTTAACGATCGCATATTTTTTTAAGAAAACGGTAAAATGTGCCTATTTTATCCGGAGGATTCCTTTTGTATGATCATTAAGAATATTTAAGAATAGAGAAAAATAAATAGAACAATACGCAACACTTTCTAAATAGTTATATAAGATTAAATTTTTTAATGGAATTTATAAATAATACAACTGCGATGCAATGGGAATTAATTTTCAATAATAAGCTTAGAAAGTCACTTACCAAATATAGTGTGGTTGAATAGTTTAAGGAAATTCCTTAGTTTTTTGCCATAAATGCGTTTTAATAAAAGGCAATAATGTGATTTAACAAAATAACCTGGATGTTCCGATTTTTAAAAAATAATTGGAATTTCTCAAAAAATGAATGAATAGGATAGCATAGTATAATGGCAAAAAGCGTTTTCAAGAGAAATCCCACAAAAAATCATAGATTAAAGCAATAAATGTATAAACAAATTATTCCAAAAATTCTTAAAAATCAAGAAAGTAGTTTACCAATTTAAAGATTAATCTTTAAGCTATTAATTCTAATACATAATAAATATAATTTTAAACATAAAGCAAAACACAAAGCAAAACAATTTGACAAGTGCTGCCATCTTTTGACAGAAAGGTGAAGAAATGCTGAACACCATTTATTTCTTGATCTGCAAATCTAGTTTTAAATAACCCATCCCCAATTACATTATAAATAGACTGGTACTGCCATCTGGTATGTAAAATAAGAAATAAAAATATTTCAGTGTAAATGAAATGGATTCTTTTAATCTTTTTGGTGTGTTACTTTTGAACACTCCAGCCCGGAAATATCATGGGCAAGAGAAATAGAGGGCGAAACCTCACCCCGTAATTTTGACGGGAGCGAGATGGAAGGGGTTATAGAGAGCTCCTATACTCGAAGATTACACGGGTGATAAGACACATATCATGCATATCTTCTTTACTATGATTTGCCCTTTTCAAATTTTCTCACCAATTCAGGGGCTAGGAATGGTTAGAAATCTGCATTTTATAGCCTGAGGAATTTTGTGTGGCGAGAGTCTCAGGTTTAATATCGCTAGTTGGGGGAGGTGTTCAAGGATATTCTTGTACTTGAGCAGTACTAGTTTGACGGAAAGAGATACGATGGTAAGTTAACTAAGTAGGGGTCAGTGAGAAGCCAGATACTTGGTGCTAGTGAAGAGGAATCTTGTCTGGGCGTATAGCTTTATCTATTATCTCTACCTGCGTGGAGTACTGGGTTCCTTTATTGCCTCAACAACTCTTTCAACAGGTCATGATTCTTTGTGGTTTAAATAATTAGTTACATAATAGAACTTTTCCGCCCGTAACTCATAATATGAAGCCCTGCTTATCCCGTTCATCAACCTATCTCTTTCTAAACAACTGGTTAACATGGGACTCTCCGCTTTCCCAAAATACGTTACGATTTATGCTTCAATATGAAATTCCGTGATCTTACGAGTACTTTATTAGCTTCCCACGATGCTTCTAAAGAAAAAGCAAACCGTCTTTCCAGAGACTACATATTATGTATCTGACTTAACAGGCTAGAGAATCTGCTGTAACTAAAATAAAAACACATGCTTTTGTCGCTTTATCCTCAGAGACATGGCATTTGCTTGCATTTGAAGAAAGTTGACCTTACATTTACTTAAAATTTTTTTATACATTGTTAAGAAATATGCACTTATTTTCGTAAAGATAGCATGGTGCTTTAATTCATAAGTTAGTTTATAGATGGGAGAAGGATTTATGCCCTGGGTTTCCAACCTGAGGACCGTAACCCCCCAAAAAATTGTCAAAAATTGTTTCTAAGGGGACACAGTAGTAATTTATATAGTAAATTACAACTCGAAGGTTTTCAAAAAATTTATTTATTTCAGCGAGACTCTACTGAAGTATTCTACTAGAGATTGGAACAGTGAATTTTAAAAAGTGATAGGAAGTAACTTAATTTGTATAGCGTTAATTTGCATTTCGTAAACAACGTAAGAAAATAATTCTATAGAGCATATTTTATTATTGATTTACGAAAGCGCAGGGGACAAAAGCGAGAGGAAAATTTTAACGATTCGGAGTTAATTCCTCCATGATGAGATAGTTATGCTACAAAACCTATTATTTTAAAAGTAGAGTTGAATCCTCTTTATTTTTCAGCAATTTCAATCAAGCAGAGAATTTACTTCAAGTATAGGGTGCGGTAGAATAGACTCCCAAATTTCAAAGGGAAATAAAAAAACAAAAAGAACAATTTGCAGAAAAAGCCTTATATTTCCGAAAAATAATGACAGTCTAATTTTTTCCCACTAGGTTTTGAAAATAATATCACTCAAGTGACGTCCGTAATTTGTGATACACCGCTGATACACACTCTGGTGTTTGTGATACACACTCTGGTGTTTTCCATCACTCTGTTGGTCATCGCTAGGGGAATGGCGACAACTTCCTCACGAAAAACGTACTTGTGGACCCGTTGCACATTTTCAGGTATCATAATTTTCCGAGGAAATCCTCTTGGTGTCCTTGGTAATGCAGACCCACTTGATCTCAAGTTTGAAACCCATCGCAGGATTGCTTTTCGATCAGGAACGGCATCAGTTGCGTAGAGCCCGAAGCGCGTCCTAAATATCCTGTGTCGCGGTTACAGAATCGTTGTTTAAAAGAACACCACGATAACAAAACTGCGATGGTCACAGGATTAACTCATGGTGTTTACTGATAACCGAAAAATCCGCCCGGAGTGTTTCCACCTCTCGTGCCACCCTACTCCCATCACTCCATTAACTGTGACCTCCAGAAATGTGGGAGTCCATTTTGCCACACCCTTTATTAACCGAATTTATATTTTTGAAAATTTTTACCCGTTAAACATCCTTTTCTTGTCCTTGAATACCAATGTCCTCATGAATATGGATACAATTTTACTGAAATTACATGAATTAAACGCATATTTTGTAACATTCTATATATATAAAACGCGTAAGTATGCGGCACAAAAATCGACGATATTTCTACACTCCGAATGGCAACGGCTGCAACTACCAGATGTAAACATTAGCGGCCGTCCGCAAACCGCGCGTCAACATGGATTTACGCACTGAAATCAGGAATGCTCGAAAGCGAGCTGCACGATCAAGTGAAATTTAGGAACGGTCTCAAGTTAGAAAGCGAAGAAGAAATAATTCATTAAGAGAGAGGCGTGAAAGAGAGCATAAATGATCGCGAAGTTAGGCTTAACCGTCTCCGGTATAGCAACCGAGAGCCAGTAATAGTTAATTTTCTACACTTTTTTCAGTACGTGATGAAATTTTACTCCATTTTTATAAGTGAAGAAATTTTCCCAACAATTTATTATTTGATATGATTAAGTATAGATAATTGAATTGTGGACAATAGTACATACAGAGAGTGATGTAATGCACACTACAATTTAGTACTTGCTGAATTTTTACACCATTTTATAAGGGAAAAATATTTTCCCCAACAATATCTTATTTGATGTAATGATAAAGTTTAAATATCTTAATTTTGAAAAATAGTACATACAGAGAGGGATGTAATTTTTTAACATTATTGGTGTTGGGTTACTCAGCCTTACCTGTAACTCTGTTCTGAAGTAATGGAAATTCACATTTTTTTAATCACGATGTTTTAGAGTCAGTCTTATAGAGAATACCCCTTAACAACGTATATTTATGATGACAGGTAATGGTAACATTCCTTACATTTGTTACTTTCAGTTGAGTTGTTTTGCAAAAGAAAATATAAAACTAAAAGCGACCATGCTGGTCGCGCAGCCGCTACTTGTTTAGTATTGCTTGTAGAGTTAAAGTATCAATTTGAAATGATTATGATAATTAGAAATGCGAATGAAACATTTTGAATACTATGTGACACATCATGAAATTTCTAAAAATATAATCTGTAAAAATTTAAAAATCAAATAGTAAGTTTATGCATATGTTTTAGTAACTGAAATCTAATGTAACACGCGAAAAATGCACATTATGGATACTTGTATAAATATTTGTAATACTGACGGAGCTATGCACTTATACTTCGCAACGGATTTTTAAAGTCCAGTATTCCTATAATGAATTTCAGTACATTAGATTATTTTATTTTGTAAACACGAACGCTAAAATTAATATTTTATTTCTAAAACACATACAAATAATACTGCACCGAGTAAATAAAAAAAATTGTAACTGTGATGATTATTTCTCTTTAAAAATATTCAAAACTTGCTTAAACTATTCAAATGCGTAACTTGAGTTGATTCAACTTTTACTATGTACAGCAGTAACATGAATTTAATTCACAGACTTTCACATGCAACACTATTTATAGTGACACCTCGCAATAAGGTCACCCCGACAGTCATTACTGATATGATATTTTAAGGTATCCGACTACGTTGAAAAGTTTAAGTTGGTCAAAAATAATAATTTTTTTATTCTTTAATTGGATAGATCGGTTATTTAGCTTTACCAAATAGGTTTATTTTTGTCTGTACGTTAATTAGAAGCCGAGGTATTAAAGATCATATAATGACTAGAAAACCGGAAGTGGTGATTTAAATCACCGGCAGTGGCCGTTTATTAAAGGACCAGAAACCCGTTAACAATTAGTTCAAACAGAATTTCATTTTTTATTATAACTTTAGTAAACGTTTAATGAAATAATTAAAGTAAGAACATGTTTGCAAACTGTGTGGTAACGTTAAATTAATTCACATAGATTGTAATTCTAAGCACATGTAAAACTTAAAATGCATTTTTGTCAAAATTGAGGTATGACTATTTTATGCTGACTTCAAAAGTGACAACTCAAAATATTATTAAATTTTCGTGAAATTTTGCGTGCCTAGTCTATACAAGGTTCCCACCTAATCCCGTTACACCCCCCTTAACTTCTAAACGGTGACAGCTTAGGCCATAAAGTTGGTGTCTAGGTATAGTAAAAAAGCTATGCGCTACTCGATGAGACAACTTGCAGCGCCATCTATCGGCAAATTTTGGAATTAGCGATTTTATCTCAGAAGCGGTACAAGATACGGGAAAGAAGTCGATTACAAAGTTGTTCATCCCCATCTATTTAGTAACAAAAGACACCTTGCGCACATTAATACTTAAAACAGAATGTAGAAAATTCTCATTTGTTTCGTCACGATTTCGAAAATTCTCACGTCATACAGAGTGGAAGAAATAAACTGAGACACTTCCCTATCTTCAGGATCTTCCATCTTCCCTATCTTCAGGATGTTGCTGAAAATGCTCTCTATTAGCCACTATCACTTTCGAGCTTTTTCGTGGTCTTTTCGAGCTTCGCTCGCGTTTCACGATACCATAGTGTTGAAAATCACGACCAAACAAATGTTCATTTTTTGCATTCTGTTTTGAATATTAATGTGCGCAAGGTGTCTTTTCTTACTAAATCGATAATACTGAACAACTTTGTAATTGACTTTTTTCCAGTATCTCATACCGTTTTTGAGATAAAAACGCTAATTCCAAAATTTGCCGATAGATGGTACTGTAAGTTGTCTCATCGAGTAGCGCATAGCTTTCTCACTATACCTAGACACCAACTTTATGGCGTAACCTGTCACCGTTTAGAAGTTAAACGGGGTGTAATGGATATAGGTGGGAACCCTGTATATAATTTTCTAGACGATGTACTAAAATAATTTTGATAGAATAAATATTTTCCAATTTATGACCTATTATATCAATAATAACATTGTAAAATTGGCAAAGATTTCATAATAAATATTCGATTAGTTGTAAAACATTAATTTCTTAATAACTTCTTATAGGTTCTCTAGATAAAAGCATGCAGTTTATATTGATATAACTTTTATTAAGATGTGTTTGACTGTTTTTAATGTAGCATTTTTGAAGTATTTTTTAAAAAATTCCTTAAAATTCTGCATATATTTAACAATTTCGAATAAACATAGAAGTTTATTTTAAAAATTGACAGTGTTTCATTAATTTTTACTTTAATTAAATCGAAAAATGTATTTAAAGTGTGCCTTCACCATGTGCTTCTAAAAATGTCCTCCGAACGTAGTCGGATACCTTAAGCGGGTCGACCTCACAAGTAGGGGATGAACGTCAAAGTTAAGGATGACTTAAATGTAACAACAAAACACCTAGACAATACATATAGAAAGTAAAACTAAGGTTTTGAATTCGTAAATTATAACAAGTTCTTAGAAAGTAATGTTTAGTGTATTACGCTTTTAAAATCTTACTACAACAGCTAACCTTTTGCAATAGTTCGTCTTCCTGAGAAAAACAAACTATATCAACTAATACATTATGCATCAATGGCAAACTTTTAGCCAGACTGCTTTTACAGTTATCACAATGACACCGACAGTTTACCCTCCCTTTCGAAATCCAAGAGAGATCACAAGTTTGTGTTTCTTGGATGCAAATTACCGAATGAAAGGTTCCCACCTACGTGCGAGATCGAAGCTAATAAATGCCAGAAATTATTCGATCACATTTAACCATTCCATACCAAGAGTTGTGAAAGTTTGAAACACAATTTCTTGATCTGAAAAGTGGAAATAGGCCCTCGAAATTTCTTTTGCTTGAGAAAGTGACCCTTTTAAACGATTTTGTTAACGTAGTTCTGTAACTCCATGCGGTTATGCTAAAATTCAGTTTGATTCTTAAAAAAGGGATGACGTAATATTCCGATGGAATTATGTTGAGGTCAGAATGTGTAATGACTTAGAGCTAAAAGCCAGTGGACTAGGCAAACTAATCAAAATACACTTAGTAGCAGCTTGCTTCTACTCAATGTTGTGTGGCACCGGGAGATGGCTAAATTGTTAGGGCGCTGGCACTCAGTAGCAGGGTCTTGGGTTCGAATCCCCCTATCGGCATGGATATTTTTAACCGTTCGGAATCGGTTTTAAGTAGTAGGCCCCCGTCTTATTAACCTTCGTGTAGCCAGAAATGATCATAGCGCTCTCAACCAATCAATGTTGACGTTTAAAATACTTGTTCTATGTATACTTTCAATCTCTCATCATCCCTTTTCCCTACTGCTTACGTATAACTGTGTGGGCGTGTTAAGTTGTGAACATTAGAAGTATCCAATATCAAGACAGGAAGCAATTAACATATAATGGGTTGTGATAGTAAACCAGAGAATAAGAATTCATAAGCTTACACCGTCCCCGGCTGGTGAGCCGATTCGGCTGGCATATACTACTGACTTCTGGCCGCGTAACGGGAACCCGCTCAACTTCAAGCAACCCAGCAACCTCCCCAGTCCCATGTACAATGGGACTGCGCACATCATGCACAAACCTAGTTCAGATAAAACATTGCTGTCCACTCCACGGCTCACGATCAGAGCATACCAGGAACCAAGCCGACATAACCCTCTTTCCTCATTTTTGCCCAAACTCTGGGTAGCCACTACAATGCCATGTACCTCGACTCCGTTTAACTTTAATATAAAATCACTTTACAAACATCAAATTAATATAGTGTTATTACAACATAACTACATCAATAAATGTCCGTATAGCTCGTACAGACAACAAAATGACAAGCATATGTAAAACTTTACATAGTAACTCAAAAAATAGATAATCAATTCCTTTCAAAATAAACTATAAAATCAACGCTTTAACAACTAGCAAATTCAACCATGGAACCTACCATTGGACGAACAATTTCTAACAACACAAAAAATTACAACACAAATGAACCCACAAGACTTCTGATTTCGATATCTACATAACCCATGTAACTCAAGGCGCATACTGCCCCAGTTATGCAAATAATACTACTAAAAGTAACTCCTGCAGACATTGCAGCGACAAATGCAACCTTTAAATAAATATCAAAACAAGAGGCATGCAAAATAAAATGCATAAGAAATGAAAGCAAACCACAGCAAAGCTACGTTCCACACTTGGACGCCCAATAGTCAGTTCGACTGATAAATTTATTCACCTCATGTCTATACCTCGGGCAACTCGTGTCCGTAGGCAAATGATCCGAAATACCTCGCAACCATTCCTTATCGTTTATACAGTCCTCGTGGAAGAAATAGCAGTTCGCAGATTCCATCTATTTCTTACATTCTTCCATATTTTCATGTTTCCCTCTACATCTTTTACAAAACTTATCATATACCGACATAATTTGGCTATATTCC
Organism: Dolomedes plantarius; assembly: GCA_907164885.2. Lineage (NCBI taxonomy): Eukaryota > Metazoa > Arthropoda > Arachnida > Araneae > Dolomedidae > Dolomedes > Dolomedes plantarius. The sequence goes on from OU015492.1 coordinate 134,581,557, forward strand.
ATAGCTCCAACATTTGAAGCAGCTTACCGGTTTTAGGTATTCTCTCATGTTATACCTCTCTCAATCAATCTCTTTTTAAGTGTCTCAATTTTTCTGAAAGCTTCTCCACCTATGGTCAATATCCAATTCTCTCCATCTTGCATTTCGTACTTCGTAACAATATTCACTGTCCTTAAACTCCTCAGTCTGAGCGATCAGCTTCCTTTTAAATTCTTCTTTATCATATTCATCCTTAACACCATATATGACAAAATGCGGTCTTCTTTTCTTAGGTTTCTCTCTCCTGTAGTTCTTTTCCAATTCATCAATGGCCTTGAATTCCTTAATCAACATATCCAGTTCGTCCTCTTTATCTGTTCGTCTAACAATACCTCCATTATCTATCCTCCTGCAGGCCTTGATGCCTATCTTCAATTTTTCCGGTTTAATCAGTTCTCGTATTTGCTTCTTAGTTATATCCGACGATTGCTTTTCCACATTTAAACCAGAGAATAAAAAAATAATAACAGTGAGTTCTCATTGCTGCCAATAATTTAAATTTTGTTTATAGGAATTGCGTTTCTAAAAAAATAACTTTCATAAATTATTTTCTACATGGTGTTTTTTATAGTTTACAGATTTCCTTACATACTGAAAATATTCTTACACGAATCGTTCGATTGCGAAGAAACAGCCATTAATTCTATACGCCAGCGAAATACATCAGTGCTACAAATGTTATGGTCAGTTTAAATTTATTTAACATGGCCTACTTCGGCTCCGGTCAGTTGGTTCAAAGATGGATGGTGTTTCCGATCGGATCACTTCTAAAACGCACTAGCCCCCGTTGTTTGAGATCAATTAATAATATAGGATGCTAATGACAGACATTGCCACATTAAATTATTGTGTTCTCAACTTATAAAGGGGAGAGGGTGATTTGATGGGCAACGCGCCATAGTTGGGAGGACGTCGAAGATGTATGAGTGTTTTAGTTAAATGATTGTGCATCAGACTAAATTAATTTATGCCCCCGTGCTTAAGTTGTTTATCTCCATTTGAGGGGCATTAATCTCGTAATGTAATCTTCTTATATTTGGGACGCTCGGTTGGTATTGGACTAAGCATAAAGTGTAAAATCAGGATGAAAATTCATACTATTTTTTCCAATGAAATAGAAAAAGTATATATGAAAGGAATATAAATGCATGTTTTTTACTTCACTAAAAGTAACCAAACTCTATATTATATATATATATATATATATATATATATATATATATATATATATATATATATATAAACTGCTGGCCATTAAATTTGCAACACCAGGCAGGAAAGCAGAAAACAAAACTTTACTTATTGTACGTATACAGCATAATGGGAAGAGGACATGATTAAATTTGTTGGCAATTTGAGGGTATACAGGGTCAGAAATAAGTACATACAGTTCTTCAGGTCCTATTGTAACAATAAAAGGGAGACTGAATGAGAAGGACTGCCGAAGTTTTCGCTCACTAGTCCATCCTATGGTGCAAACATTGTTTCTTGCAGGATATGGCTTTCTCCGGTATGATAATCCCTCTATACATACAGTTAAATATAATAACTATTGGTTTGAAGAGCATGAAAAAGTAGTCAAATATCTTATCTCGCCCTGTACAATACCCCCGACTTATAATACATCCAACCTCTGTGATCTGTATAAGCGGACAGATAAAGGTATCGATATTCAACACAGCATGTCTACAGGAACTTTCATGACTTTTCCCTGAAGAATGGTATAATATATGCTTAACCACTATTTATGACTTATATAATTGCTTAACCACTATTTATGACTTATAATTCAATTCCAAGATGAATCAAGTGGAAGTACATGACAAAGGTGATCCTGCCCCGTTTTAATAAAGGTTTTCATGATGTTTCTTAGTGCTTCCATTATTTTGATAACCACCTGTATATTCAAGAAAGGTAAACCGAGCTCGGCGTTAGTCTATACGGTGAAAGTTAACTACTGACTCCTGGTCGCCGCAACGGCAACCTCCTCGACTCCGAATCCACAGGACCAATCACTGGTCACATCCCCCACATCGAAGCCGTTCGGCAAATCCCACCATCTCTAAACCATCAATGCCACTTGACACCATCCGCTCAGCGGTCTTACGATCAGAGACATACAAGAGCAGGAGTCGTAATATTACAAATAAGCCGTTAATTTTCTCAATCCGCAGCCTGCGAATTGAGCGAATCTTCAACTGCGAAATATATCGCTCATCGCCTTTATTTTATCAACTTACAAAATAAAGTTAACAGAAGACCTGCACCACTTGTGCAGGGAACTAAACATAACCAAAAATTACAATCCAACAACAAAGCAACTGCACTTGAGCTGCAATCAGCAACAAAAGAGTCTATTTACAAAGTTCTTCGACTTTCCACTTCAGTGACGATGGATGGAGACACCACGGCCTCCCTCGAACCACAGTTTGTCGTCCTGATGATCCTTTCCAGTTCAGCCTTGTACCTGCTGCAAGATTGGTCAGTTGGTAAATGCTTGGTATCAATCGCCTTCCCAGTCTTTTTCTGATAGTTTTTATAGTTGACGCAGACTGGATCTCCTTACAGGAATGATCCTCCTTTTACTCTTCCGTGCACACCCTGCACAACTTGCTATTCCTACAATGCTTGGCCACATGGCCAAGCCCCCAACATTTACAACAAACTGTTGGCTTAATATAATCTCTCCAAGGACAAATCTTCCGATTTTAATAACCTTTTGGGGATCAATCCTCCCATAAGTCTCTCCTTTCATTCTTATTATCCCACTATAAGTCCCCTTCTTCGTTTTGAACTTGGTCAAAATGTCGAGACCATCATTATCTAATATGGCGTTCTGTTTCTTCAAGATCTGTTTCATATCTTCTTTTTCATAGTCTTCATCCACATCGAAAATTATTATGCAAGGGTCTCTCTTTTTGGGTGCTCGTGTTAAATATAACGAGTACACCTCTTTGTTCCTTCTACAAGCCTTGACCAAGAGGTCCAGCTGATCTTTAGTTTCAGTTTCTACAACAATTCCTCCTCTACCAATCATCTTGCATTTCTTAATTCCAATACCTAATTTCTCAGGTCTTATGTTCTTTTTAACAACCTTTTTAGTTTCATCTGAGGTTAGCTTATTCATTGGAACAATTTCTACTACGTTCCTTGGTTCTCTCAGTGTCTTACTCACAACCTTCTTCCTCTCAGTAGGCTTCTTGCCTGCTGCTCCGGCGTACGTCTTTTTATCCTTGCTAAAGATACTAACCACATGTATATAAATATATATATATATATATATATATATATAGAGAGAGAGAGAGAGAGAGAGAGAGACCGATGGGAGGTGAATTGCATAGAGGTCGCAAATCGCAACGTATCGTAATCTACTGTCACAGCCTCCTGAATGGTTTATGTAGATTTCCAGCTCAAAGTACGTCAGCATCAAGCATAAGACCACTCATATAAAACTTCGTTTCCGAACTCTCTCACCACTACATTTGGATGTGCTTTGTAGCTGTCAAGTAACAAACGAGCTTTCTCGTCGTGGTGCAAATTATGGCAACCGGAGTAAAGTTATTGTTATTTGTACGATTTATTGTTTTTATGATGTTAGCTAATGTGCTCTTCTGCAAACAAGAGACCTGCCCCACTACAATGTTCGACTCGATGCGTAAAGTTCTTTATATAGACACTCTTAGACGAAAAAAAGTTCGCATCAAGAAGGGGTAATGCAAATTGGACACAAATTAATATGCATACAGGTTTCGACGGAAAATGCAAAATTTTAAAGTTTGGCGGCCAATGAATAAACATGTGATGCTGCAGTGCATCTTAACTGCGCAACAAGCAGGATATTAAAGAGGCGAAACTTCGATCAAAGGTCATAAATTCTTAGCGAATTTCATTCCGTGTATCAGGTAGACAGTAACTATGGTTCGTATATATGTGTGCGAACAATATGCGCAGCATTTCAGAGAGGACGTGTCGTTGGTCTCAAAGAATCCGGTTTTTCTTATCGGCGAATCTCTCGACATTTAGATAGGAACGATGCCACTATTAGACGATGTTGGCAAGAAAGGGTGAACCATGGCCGAACACAACGTCAAGAAGGAAGTGGTCGGCTTTGAGAAACGACAGAACGTGTGGACCGAGCAATCGTCAGAGGGGCACTTACAGCCCCAGATTCATCATTATCATCGATCGTACGTGCAACTGGTGCTTCAGTGACCGCAAGGACCATTCATAGGCGGCTCAAAGAAAGGGGACTGAGCTCACGGTGCTCCTTGCGCCGACCACCATTAACCTCTGTACACCGACAAGCCCGTTTGCATTGGTGTCGAGCACATTCGACCTGGAATGTCTGTGACTAGAGTAGAATTGTCTTCAGTGACGAGTTCCGCTTCGAAATGAGCCCCGATGACCAGCGAATAGGTTTCTGGAGACGTCCCGAACAGCAGTGGGATATCAACCTTTGACAACTAGGAGTGAAAATCCGAGGTGCCATTTTATTTCACAGCAAGATCCCTTTGGTTCTCATCAGCAGCAACCTAACAGCACAGCGGTACGTTGACGATATTCTACGGCCCGTTGTATTGCCCATCATATAACTACATTCTGGGCTTACATTTCAGCAAGATAATGCCCGCACGCACACGGCGAGCGTTTCTACTGCTTGTCTTCGTGCTTGCCCAACGCTCCTCAGCCAGCAAGGTCATCGGATCTCTCCTCCATTGAGAACGTTTGGAGCATTATGGGCCGGGCCCTCCAGCCAGCTCGGAATTTCAACGATCTCACTCGCCAATTGGACAGAATTTCATACGATATCCCGCAGGAAGAGATCCGCCACCTCTATCAATCAATGCCAAGCCGAATAACTACGTGCATAAGGGCCAGAGGTGGACCAACTCGCTACTGATTTTTCACTTTGTGAAGCTCCTTCTCTTGAATAAATCATCCAGTTTTTCTCAAATTGTAATCATTTGTTTTTCTGTACATGTACATCACATCTACCGATTTTTGTCCCATTCGGAATGCTCCTTCTTGGTGCCTCGTTTTTTTTTGTCTAAGAGTTTATATATATATATATATATATATATATATATATATATATATATATATATACGTATGTATGTATATGAGAGAGAGAGAGAAAAATTTTAAATTAAAAATAATATGTATTATTTTATCTTTTATTTAATGATGTTTTACTTATACTTGAGAGTTTATCTGTAAGGGTTATAGCATGTTTTGTTGCAGTAGTGAGGAATATGAGTGGTGCACTTAGAATGCTTACTAAGTGGTGGTAAGGGGAGTTTCTCGATTCAAAATTAACATCATATTTCGGATGGAAAATTTTCAAATTTGAAATTGTTAAAGTGTTAAAGGGCAAGTATTTTTACTTTCTAATAAAACCCTTTATATTGATATTTCCCTTTAAAAAGTATATGTTTGTTTGATTATAACCTTATATATTCATTTAAATGTAATTTACGTTTTATTTATGTCGTGTGATTTGCCAAGTGATGTTGTAACAAGGTTTGTCAGAGTGATGATGCAGTACAAATAATAAATGACGGACCTAGAATATGTTTCTACAGGGAGTTTCTCGATTTGAATTTAACTCTGTATTTGAAATGAACATTTATTTAAAAAAAGTATTAGAGGTAGGAATTAAAATGAAAGCTTTTACTTAAATATATCCAATGCACTTTAATATATTTCATTTGGAAGTTTTACTGGAATGAATTTTAAATGTCTCCTATTCCAACATTGTAAATGAGATTTCGTTTTTATTATTAGTAAATATATAAGCTGATAAAAAGCTTGATTTTAAACTATTCAACCTTATTAAAATTAAGTATGAAAATAAATTGAGTAAATTAAAGTTCTACTAATCTAAGAAATTTCCATTTTTTTAAATAACATTTATTTTATTTAATTACATTTCTTCCCTTACTGAAATATCTGGCATACTGTTTAATAAAGCACTAACGTAAAATATATACTGACTCTAATATATGCATTTTTATGATTTTTACATGATTTAAATTTTTGCGATAAAATTTATGAACCCTCACTTTACGAATTTATATTTAATTAATCACTAAGCTTATGAAGCCAATTTACTTATAATTTTAATTAAAAAAAGTTAATTACATAGTGTTTTAAGAATCTGATTAAAATAACTTCACTGATTAAAATATACATAAGTTACTTAAAATTATGAATAAATCAATCATAAATGTATTTTAGTTTTCTTATCTAGAAATAGAGAACTTTCCGTAATTTAACAAAAGAACACCGTTTCATTTGCATATCATCTGGGATAAGAATGCATAATCCTGAAATTAACTGAATTCTTAACAGCAAGGTGAAAAATTTCGAAATGCAGTTAACTAGCTTGAATTATATTAATGATTTATATTAATGATTTAATACCAAAAGTAACGCATATTGTAAAATTTATTTTTCTGTGCTAATTAATTAACAAAGCCTTTAACGTGATGCAAACTTATTTGTACATTTTTAAATTATTAATCTGCAATGAAACCTTACTTAATTTTGGTTTAAGCGTTCCTAGATGCGTAATCCTGCTAAGGGAATTTAAAGGAACCTATTTTTAGATAAATGAATTTGATTTGATGTAATCCTGTGATTTATAATTATAATCAATTTTCTAGTAGAATCTTAAAATATATAATATGATCAAATTACCTTACATTTAATAGAATACATTATAAAATAATCTCATTTTATTCAAATATAATCTTTTAAATACCCTTCATAATATTAATAAATGTATTTCTTCCTCTAAAATCTAATAAATAACTCTGCTACAGCCAATAACAAGAGCTGATACATTAAAATATCGTAATTATTACGATGGAAAACTTGATTGAATAGTCATTACTTGAGTATTTTAAAAAGGGATTTAAAGAGCTTTTAGAAGCTTTAAAATGTATCATATTTTAAATCCAGTTTAAAAGCTTTGGCTTTTTGAACTAAGGCTACTTCATTTTCAAACGAAATAGGGTGTAATTAAGGTATAGATATCATAATTTTATAAAATATTACAATTTAATTATATTCTGAACTTGTTTCTTATCTTATATCTTATCTTATTTCTTATATCTTATCTTATATCTTATTTCTTATCTTATATCTTATTTGTTTCTTATCTTTTATTATTAAGCAAATTATTGATTTAGTTACTGCTCTATTAGACATAATTTATTCATCCTGACTGAGGATCAAATATCTTTAGTGTTGTACTATGATTCAAGCAACTGTAGGATTTGGAATTTAAAAATATATTTATTTTATACTTAACAATATATATTATTTTATCAATGATGAATAATTTTTAAGAGAAATGTTGTTTTCGATGTTTAATAAGACTTTTCGTTTAATTTATGAATAAACAGTACTTCTGCACTCGATAATTTCTCACAACCCTATCTAACAATTAGGTGACATAGCTTAGTCTTGTACAGGTTAGCACAGGACCAGAGGTAGCCCAGTGGTAGCGTGTTGGCTTTCGGTACTGAGGCTGCTCGGATCTAATCCTAACAAGCGCCATTAAATACCTTAGAAACCTAGGCCAGATATGGGTACGTTAAATGCGTAGACCGGAAAGACCTTTTTGAGGTTAGTGGGTGGGGAAGGTACGATCCCTTGGGGTTGCTCGGTCGAAATTGAGGTGGCACCTGGCTAAGTCAGTGTTCGACCCTTGTAGTGCCCATATTAAATAGAGGCGCACCCCTCATCCGGCAAGCCTATATAGACCTGGTCTGGAATACATTGCCGACAGGGAGCATAAGCAACAACAACTACAACGGGTTAGCACTTTTATTCGAAAAGCAGAAGGTATCGGGTTTGATGCCCGAGGCGGCAAGATGTTTTGAAATATCATATAAAAGTATGCGATTGTTTTGGGTTTAGCAGACGTCTTTATAGGAAAAGTAGATATAAATATTAGCTTTTAAGGCTATAATAACTGAGTTTCCAATATATGCTTTTATCTTTCATCGAAAGCATTAATAACTTAGCATCTTATATTTATTAACTTATCAGAAAGAGACTTCAGAATTTCAACTTTTCCTGAATGCTCGACGTAGCATGGTTATAAAATGTTTGTGAAAATTTTGCTCAAATTAATTGGAGATTATGCATAATTTTCTCAGAAACAACCTTCTAAACAACATTAAAGAATTATCGAAGAGCTTGAAACTTTAAATCAGAGCCAAGAGAGAATGTTTATTTACGAGTAACTATTAAAAGTACTATATATATTATTACGCTAATGGCAATTTAAACTTCTGCAAGTTTGAGAGTATTTATTATACGGATAAATTTACATTTTGGAAAAGTTTCTAAGAGCCCATTAACGGAAAGTGCAAGGAAATTTAAAGAAAATGTGAGTATACAATTTTTAAATTTATGGAAATGAAATGAGAAACAAGATTTTAAAAAATTTTGGTCTTAAATACTTTCTTAGGATAAAGATATCTTCCAGTTCTGTGAAGGTGAGCTCTATAGTTTTGAAGGATAAAATTAAATATATACTGAAATAATAAATAATACAAATTTTTGTTTTCATTTAGGATGATATTGGAACAAATGAACAGAAATCTTTAGAACTAAACAAAATGCATAAAGGGTTCATGTTGTGATAGAAATATTTAATCAGTTGTCTAACTGAAAGTAAAATGACAGAGGATGTAGCAGTTAGGAGATTTAAGTTATTTAAAGACCTGTAGAAGAATACAGTGCACTCTCGATTTGCCATGTGCAGATTATCTAGTTTGCGGATTATCCGTGCAGAAAAATATCTGCACGTTCTCCAAAATACTCTCAAAAGAACAAAATTCATCTCCTCAAATGGAAGAAGAAGCAAGTTAAATGACCGATTTGGTTCATTTAATTGCAATTTTAAAACGATTTCAGGAGGTTGGTGGTGAACATTTTTTAGAGTGGTTAGAAAAAGAGATGTGTAAACCAGGGTTTGAATATATGAGTGACGCCCATATCAATCAAGTTGCTATGATTCAACCTCAGGAAGGAGATGAAGATAGAGAGTGAAGAAGAAACCCGTGATCTGATCAAACGCACTGTGTCGGCACTTTACTAGGTTATATGAGTCAATGGAATTATGAATACATTGATACCAGAGCTTTTAGGAAAATTCGTAGTGATATCATAAAACATATCAAAGATTCACTTAAAACAAAAAGGAGATTACGGATTACATACATAAATTAAATTTATAAAATAAATAGGCAAGTGTAGTATTACATTTTGAAAATGCAATAGAATTTAATAAAAATCGGATTATCCTTGTTTTTCGATTATTCTTGTTGCCACTCCCCCCTCCCATTAACCCAAATAATCGTGAGTAGACTGTAGTTAATGTCTTCAACGTAAGAAATCTTCGTCTGCCCTTTTTAAAAAATTACTGGTATGTATATTTGAAAGACAGGCTGTATTGAAGACACGCATGTTATGTATCTTTTGAATCAGATATTTTCAGTGGTATAGTACGAAAAAAAATTCGCAATTAGCGCTTTCCAGTTATGGTTATAGAATGGTCATAGAACTAATTAAATCGAACAGTGTAAATGAATAATATAAATATATAATTGAATTTTGTAGTACGTATCGTAGTCGAGTGGTCGTGGTGGTCATATTGTTTCTCAATCAATGATGACGTACATTGGAACAAGTGAAATACATTTTATTTGTACTTGACAAACACCACACCAGAGGACACACTTCGATCATCAAACCCTTCGCTGGAGTAGCTCCGTCTCTGAGAGTGCTTTCACTGAATACGCTGAGAGCTGTCCAACCTTTGCACTTGGGTTGCTTCTTCTGGCCCTGCCAATTCTAAACTGACGGTGCACCGAGAGTCCTCCAACAACTCCCCGTTGGAATCACTTCCTGTCTCTCTCAGAACTCTCATACAGACCATATACCGCAAGCCCTCCAGCCTCTTTGTTGTGGGCAGATCCTCCCTTTTCTGAGAATCGCACAGAGGACCCACCGCGAACCGTCCAAATTCTCTGCTAGGGGTGCTTTCTCGTCCTCTGTAGCAATGTCCGTCGCTCCTCTCGTTATTGAACTATTTATTCTCCTTAATATCTCCTTAATAGCACCCCCTTTGGCTACATGCACCTGATACTACGAATTCTTTTTTGACTATTATTAGTGTAATATTATTAACCACTGCAAGTTATAATAATAGCATAGATAAATATAAGCAGATGTTGATATTACGAGGTTTTGTTGGTGAAAATCATAGCTTCACTTTGAGGCATAACAGTAGAGCACATTCCGAGCAGTTATCAGAGGGCCTCGAATCTGAATCCCGGAGAGGCTGAGTGTGAAACTGGAAGTTGATGTACATGAAATAGTACATATAAAACTGACAGTGCCCTTATATTGCAAATAAAGATCTAGCAACTACAATAAGAAAATGAATGTTTGACGTAGGATTTCCAATACTATTCAAAACCTCAAATTTGTTGTATAGTTCATATATCTTTGTGTCTGTTATTTTTGGAGAATGCATACTACTAACTGAAATTTCCTCAAACAGTAGTTTAGTATTAGTGGTTAGGATTTAGACTCCAAGGTCCAGAGGCACGAGGTTCTCCGCTCTAATCAATGATGCTACTATGGCCCTTTGAGATAATAGTAGTACAACGTTAGAATTCATACAGCGAACAATCATCGTGGTAAATTGCCAGAATCTTTGGAATGGATGTAATAAAAATAATATACAGGTGATATATATGAGGAGAACACCCTGCATCGATCGTGTAAAAAACCGACCTCTTGGACGTTGACCACAAAATTGGTAGACGAAAATTTAAGAAAGGAAATTCAAAATATGTTAGAATGTTATAGTCTGGATGTAGTCATGATTACGAGGACTTCATGTGCGAAGTACGGTAACCACTCTCCGCAGACGGTCTTATAACGTGCAGATGTTATTGTGTGGGTATTTGAGCAGAAATTTCAAGACGGGGAGTGGTAATGTCTTTCGTGGAAGACTGTAAAAGGTTATTATAATTATGTCTGTAAAAATAATATTTCGTTTATCCTAGCATATTTATTGCCATGATCCGCTCATAATGGGCGCTTTACGATGTTATAATTACCACCAAGCCCTGCTCAAGTTTCTCAAATTAAAGGGAAGGTGCTTTTAAGAGGCCTTAGGATTCATTATCAGACTGTTAGAAATGCAATCGCAGACGACATCATCTGATCTCAATTCTTTCCCTTCCCTCTGATTTGTTCCCTTATCAAAGATTTCTATTGAGTGTCTTATTAAAAGTTACTATTGTCTCTTTCTAGGATCTTGTATAGGTTTATAAATACATGTGATCTTCTTTTTTGTTCAGTCAGGCAGTCTGTGTCTGTCTTTGTTTTAACTTGTATATGATTGACCTACTGTAAATAAATGTCTATTTTCCCGGTCCACAGAACTCTTAACTTAACGCAGTTTCCTATCTTACTCTAATACAGACTAACTACAGTTCACGAGTAATGAGCCAACCATTAATGCTGTATCACACCCATTTACTGCCAAGAGCTTAAGGTTAATATATATCTGGAGAATGGAATTTCGTTCTATGTCATAGTTACAATACTTGATCATAGGCCATATAGCTTTTGTTTTTTTCTCCACATATAGCTCATGGTTTACATCATGGCCAATTGGAATTGCAACAGGAACATTAATTGAATGACGTTTTAGCGAAATATCGGAAAGGTTTTTTTAAAAAATTAGTTCTTATATAATTGATAAAAAAACTATTACAAATTTAAATGGTAAGAGGAAAATACAGTTCATCCAACATCTGCTTTACAAATAAAATATTTACCCATTTATTGATTTTTCAGAAAAATACTGTAAAAACACGTGAAAAATCTGAAAATATCTTTTAAAACATAGCTTAAAACTCTTCTATGCTATATTATTTTACGTATGACAAGAATTTTAGGGTTTTTTATTCTAATTTATAAATATAAGAATTAAATAAATATTTATGCTCTACTGTTCTTCATGCTCTTCTTATTTTTTTCCCATACGAAATGTGAAAAAACTTAGATGCCATATACAGCGATATGGCGCCAAAATAATGCAACCATTCCACAACTTTGCCATCTGCAAATTTATCGTGGGGAAACAAATGGCAATGACAGGTCTCAGTCTGAGTTTTTGGAACTCTACTTTCCTGTTTGAATTTGGTTGTAGTACTTATGCCAAAAGATTGCCGAAAATGGTCAACTGAAAAACTGGAGTTGAGAGAACTTTATCATGAGATAATAAACTCAATGAGCAAATAAATGATACAAAAGAAAAATAGTATATATATAAAAAAAACTCTTCTCGAGATTTTAAAGACCAACCAAGGTGTTATTCATTGAATTTATTATTTTTTCTTTATCTGTTAAACGCCGTCAAGTCTTTGCTATATTACTACTTTTATGGGTCTGATGTAGCCTAGTATTAGCGCGTTGGGCTTCGAACTTAAGGGGTGTGGCAAATATACTGTCCGATACAGGGTTGTAAAGAAGCAGCACAGTGTACACTAAAACATTTATTTTCTACGCTACAGACATCGCAAAACGGATAATATAAATCATATAATCTGGGATTCGAAACGTGGAGCTCCATAGCTCATCCCAGTCTCGCTTACTAACTTACTCTCCTACTCTGCCACAACAAAAGTACTTGCATATGGAGAGATTGCACTGCAGCACCATCTAGAGATCATAAATTTGAAGTTTGAACAAAGGCAGGGGGTAGGGGGTTGCTCAGTTTGAATCCTGACGAACGACATTATATACCTGAGTGTGTATGCCGTATATGGGCACATTACACCTGTAGACCGGAAAGTCCTTCCATGATATCAATGAGGGTGGGAGAAGGTACGAGTCCTCCAGATGTCGTCCCTCGGGTGTTCGGTCGAAATTATGGCGGCACCTGGCAAACTCGGTCTCCGTCCCATGTGGTACCATTATAAACTGGAGCCTCATTCCTCTGTCCACTGCCCTCTATTGACCGGGTCTGGTGTTGTTCCAGCTAAGAGGCATAATAATAATAATGATAATAATAATAATAATAATAATAATAATAATAATAATAATAATAAATATAATAATAATAATAATAATAATAATTTCTTTTCTAGGAAATTTTGGCGGAATTGAAAAAGGCAGAAACGCAAATATGTCAAAGTGATAACAATAGCACTCTAATGTTAATAATAATTTCGTAAATAGACAATATTAATGTTACATTAAAAAATTATCGCAATTTGTACATATCTTTGCATAATGAATGAAAAAACAGATTTTAAATTCAAACTAACAAGACTCCCAAATTTAATATTACATTCGAAAACTATGTTGCAAAATAAATCCAAAGAATAATATCAACAAAATGTGTTTTTAATTAGCATTTCGGAAAATTAAAAAAACAAAACAAAAAAAACGAGCACATTCATTTAATTTATTATTCTTGCATTTCATCTTTTCTATTTTTGCATCTTGTGTGCTATTTTGTTTGTTTTTAATCTTTAAAAACTCAAAAATCAGAAATCCATGCAATCACTAAAGTGCTTTTGATTTAAAGATGGGTCTCTTCAGAATTTTTTTTAATCGCTTATCTACCTCGAATCAAAAACGAAAAATATGCGAAATCATAAATTTTAATTTTAAATTTTTACTCCGAATTATCTTTCCATAATTTTTTTTCTTTCTGCTTTCTAAAATTAATTTCAGCTTATGAATCATTTGGATAAAAATTATTAATAGGAATGTCAAGAATTATTTCTTCGCTAATGGAAGTCCTTCATCATTTTTTTCAAAAAACTCTTGACAAATTGATAAAACGATAATGTTACTTGATTACAAAGAATAGTTTTTCATAAGTGCAATTAAACACAAGCGATAATGCTGTGTGTGTGCTCCAAAAAGGCCTCCATTAAAAAAAAGGCAGAATGCTAATTATCTTTCAGCACATTAGAAACTGGTGATTTATTACGATTGTCAATGCTTTTTAATTATTTTGAAATATGAACCCATTATGCAACATCAGAAAACAGGTATTTACATTAATTTTTCCTTGTAAATGCATTTCTCCACAAAACAGTTTTTTTTTGCTAAATTTTCGTAACCATAACGGGGAGGAATTATGTATTACATCATTGGTAGTTTTGTCATGTAATAAATATTTTTTTCATCCATATCGCAATTCTTTTCGGCGTGCATTGTTCTGTTTTAACTATCTCCAACAATTTTCTCTTTGAATTTGAGGGGGGGGGGGCAGGCAGATAAAAGGATATTTCATTACAAATGATGGTTTTTCCTAACTAAGACAGAACATTAGCGGTTATGCAATTAAATATAATCAGCGCAACGGTATAAATAAAGTAATTTACATTATAAATAGAATAAATATTTTATTCATAGTTTGACTAATTGAATTTGGGAATTACTAGGTTCGATTTTACGGTGATATATATATATATATATATATATATATATATATTTCACTAAATTTATGATTTCCCAATATTGTTAATTAGGTATTTTATTGCGGGGTTACTAAATTTTGATCTCCTGGCAACAAATTGGTTAAAGCGAGCGAAGATACGCATTTTGATTTGAATGTACATATGCGATACCTTGACTACATCATCTTGGCGACATTGGCGTGCGAATTAGGTGCTGAAAGTAAGAATCGGTTATCTTTAGCTAAAACCGTCTAAAAGTATTTCTTATACAAGTGTGCAAACTTAATTGACGTCACCAACCAACGTATCAGTATAGAGTAACACAATATAGTTTCGGTTTTGAATCGAAGCCATACTGAAGTGTGCGAAGGGTGGTTAAGCTGTCTTGGAGACACTTAAGTTTTTGAATTACATTAAACTGGGTTTAATAACTGAGTTAGAAATTTCTATACGCTCGACGTAATAATATAAATAAAGAAAACGGTTGGAAGTGCTTTTAAATGTAAGTAAGTTGTTCTTGTGCCAATATATATTAAATGATCATTATGAGATAAATTATACATAAATTTATATTTTCTCAAGAGTGGTTCTTTAACCAGAATTAAAAAAATAAGCCAAGAGGATCATTAAAGTATTTCATTCATCTATTCAGACTGTTGTATTATGAAAATATTTTAAGAATATTTAACAGCATCTGCTAGAATGGTAGAATTATGGATCTCATAATGGTAGTTATCTAGCTCCAAACAACTTACTATAAGCAAATCAATAAAAAAATGGAAGTAATTTAATGCATAATTGCCATTTTTGATTATTGTAATTGCGTATTGTATGTTTTTCAAGCCTTATAGTTTAACATAATAATATTTTGTTCTTTTCTTGTAAGACTCGTAGTGTAGTTATGTCAAGAGGGAAAAATAGATTTATTTAAAATTTATTGTGACCACGACCCCTTTAGGTTTCGGGTCTTATAGTATTTATAAATAACAACAATTAATCATAGAAATTTTTTCCAAATTGTTTGCAAATACTACAATTGTAGCAAAAGGCACTCTGGCTATTCGCACTTAGTTATTGCTCTTTCAGAGTACAGCTGTATGCTGTCATCTATTAGCGTGACGTCTGAGCGGCGTGGTTTTAGAACGGCAGCCGCAAACACACCAAGACACGGAAAAAATAAGGAATAACCTAAAGGTAATTGACTTTTCTCTTCAAAGTATTCAGTAATATAATCATGTGATGTACAGGTATGGCCGTTCAAATCTGTTTCGACTCAGATTTTCTAGCTCAAATTCATTTGCGATTTGATGAATATGAAATCCTTTAGAGATGATTCTGGTAAAGCGGTGAAAGTGTATGCTGAGGAAATTAGATCGTCAACATATGGTGTACCAAGATTGTAAAACCATGTAAATTTACTTGCAGGAATCAGAAGAATAACACTGTATCATTAGATCAAATGAGATTGTGACATCATGACTAGTTCTTATTTGTATGGAAAGAGTTGCATTCTAACTGGCGGAAGATAAGGTTAATTTTAGATTCCCGTAGAATTTTATTTGAAGATTGCTGTTTTGAAACTTAGTCGTAGCTGTTTTAAATCGTCGTAAATGATTTTATTCGTGTCTCATTTTAAAAGACCGCTTGAGGCTTTTTTATAGTTCCTTTGACCTCAATAACTCCATGAAAGCATTTGAAATAAAAAAAAAGTTTTTTTTTTTTTTAACTACTTTGCAAATCTGGTAGAGCCTATGATGTCAGGCTCACTAACATATCGGCAGTGAGAATGTTCTCTTTAGGAAAAAAAATAATTTCCACTGTCTTACTGGATTTCCCAGTTTAGATCTGTTTTGATTCGATTAGTTTACTGTGACCCATAAGAGAGCATTTTGTGCAATATCAGCTCTAACAAGATGTTTTTAATTGACTAGGTCAAAGATTTCATACAGCTGTGAGTGATTAAGTACGAATATCTAACCCCTTTTGAAATGTTTCTGGGTATTTTATAGAACAGCAACAGATACACTTTATATGAGAAAGCTGTACTTATTATTTTTTTAAATGAGTAGGCTTTAAATTTCCGAACTTAAAATTCGCCACAAATATTTCGTTGATGTTAAGATCCATTTTAGTTTACACTTACTCTGGTTGATAATGAGTTGCAGTTGTGCTCGAAACATTTTTACGATAACCAAAACGTAATATATACGACAAAGAAGATTGATTAAATAAGAACATGAAATAGAATTAAAAAAGTTCCCAGCTCTTTTTATAAAAAGAAACATCGTTTCAACGCACGGTACAAGTAAGTTTTTTCCCAAGCGTCACCTAATTTTTGCGTTGTAACATGGACAAAGCACTCTGTGAATTTTTTTTAAAGCCATATTTTTTTTTAAAATTGCTACTTGTGTATTTTTTTTTATATTTACATATTACTGCATTGTCTCACAATTGAAAAATAACAGAGTTTTTAACACTACTGTAGAACTTTGAATTAAATAATCCTGAGTCAAATAAATTTTGAAAATCCTAATGCAAAATGATAAAATATACTGTTTTATACTTATGCATATGTTTTCATAATTTAAAGTTCGTTTAGGATTCACTTTGAAATACAAGTGTAGAAGTGTTTTGCAAGTTAATCACTCTACATAATTTCCAATCCCACTTTGTGCAAAACTTGTGTTATTTAAATTAATGCATGCAGTTTTCTGTCTTTTCATAACTTATTTGGATTCTGTGATACAGGAATTCATACAGAAAAATATGAAATTTGTAAAATATGTAATGCTGTTACATTCTTCAGGCAAAATAAAATAAGCACTAATGTGACATTGTTATCCCTTTGACAGATTAGCGTCATTTCTGCCTTTTATGAGTTATTGCTAAGTAACACAGCAATGCCTTAGAGACGTCTAACAAAGGGAAATAAAAAAATAAGGAATTTAATCAACAACACCTTGGTGCCTATTAAAAATCTCGAATTGAGATTTATTTTTGCAGTTATTTATTTTTAAAATGAAGTAGATAACAATGCACACTCAAATGATCTTGAGACTTGCATTTCTCACTTTTTTTCACCTCTAATTTATGCATTGACTTTTTCAAATCTCGGAGCCTCTTCATTAATTAGGACGAAAAATTTTTCGCATACATATATATTGAAAACAAACAATTATTGATTAAATCAAAGTACGTGAGGAAATGCAAGATGATATTTATTTATAAATGTCACAAAGAAGATATCTTTCCCTCTTTCATAAAAAAAGCGAAATGCCTGAAATATTCCTTTGGAACTAATCATCTGCATTAGCTTCCAATTTTTATTTTCCCCTGATTGGGTTATTTTCTTACAAACGTTTCACAAATGATTTTATTATTACTGTAAAAGGAAGAAATGGAGACTCCCAGATACTCTTTTCGATAAGTGAATGTAATTAATTATTTTTTTTTCTCTTCCATATTTTGCTGAGATATTTTCTTTCGGGGGAATCTATCATTTTGAAAAAGAAGTAGTAGCGCAATGGTTTATTCATTGACCTCAAATTCCTAATAAACTTTTGCGAGAATATTATTTTCTTATTAAGCGTAATTAATATCAATTTTCGTTTACGTGGGAAGTGAAAAATTGGGGAGTTTTTCTGCTTCTGGAGCAGATATATCTGGAAGTCACCGAGGAAAAGAAAAATTTTTCTTTTTCTTCGCGTCAAATTTTTGAGAATTATTATTTATGATTTTTCACTTTGCTTGTATTAATTAGAATCATTTTTGCGTTTTTGTTTCTACAGGTAAAAAAAATGTATCATTAAACAAATTGGCTTGCGTTTAAAAACTCCTTTTTCAAGTTTAAAATGCTCTAAATATTGAATTTTACTCGATTTATTAAACAATCTGTAAAAGCAAAGTTAAACATCATAAGGCTAAATCTGACTGAATGGCCTTAAAATTTCACCCAGATATAAACGAATGAAAGGACTAATTTCCGGTTTGGAATATTTAGGCATCTGATGATAATTGTGCGATTTGTAGGTATAAATTTGTTATGTGCTAGCTCGATAAAACTATCAAATACTGAACTGTCCTTCATCTGTTTGTGATTATTTGTAAAATTTTATTCATTTGAAATATTGTAATATTATTGTTTGACAATGTGGAGTACTTGAAAATGAAGACATTGGCACTTAACAGCAAAAATTGTTGGCTGCATTCAATAGGGGACATCGTATAGGTGAGCCGACACCACCGTCTGGTGCCACCTCATATCTGACAGAACCAGGGGGGACATCTGGGGAGCTCATACCTCCTACCACCCTCTCAGACATCATAGGTGAAAGAAGAAATTAAAATGTCTTATATTAAAGCTATCTTGTTTAAGATGGATTAATCAGAAAGGTTATTGCAAAGATTATAAACATATGGTAATAGCAGATTTTACAAACTTCATTATTTGGTGGCAGTTGCCTAAGTTGTAGATGTAAATATAGTAAATACATTTAACACAGATATTGAAATAAATAGACAAACATTTAGAAAATAATCATGTTTTGTCATATTGTATTTTACTAAAAGTTGAAAACCTATGTAAAAGTGTATATACACATGTCAATTGTTCAAAATAGTTATAAAAAT
The DNA here is from genome assembly GCA_907164885.2 of Dolomedes plantarius. NCBI lineage: Eukaryota > Metazoa > Arthropoda > Arachnida > Araneae > Dolomedidae > Dolomedes > Dolomedes plantarius. The sequence goes on from OU015492.1 coordinate 134,600,738, forward strand.
TGTTTTGAAATGTCTATACATAAATTTTATAGGCTTAATTAGAATGTTGTCTCACTTTACTTTTTTTCTCTTTTAAATTAATAGATAGTAGGATTTTTCTAAAAAGTATCATGAGAATTAGCTCTAAATTGATCCGTACAGCTATGAGCAGAATTTACAGTGTACTAGTTTTATATTTACCCTTTATGAGAGATATATTTAATAACTCTTGCAATCCTTCGCGTTGTCAGAATGTATAAATAGAATGAATCTTTTTCGAATGATCCATTTCTGTTGACGTTTATGAGCGATTATATAACTGTTATTAAAACGTGCGTCACCCTTGAAAAACTGACGCAATTCGGACTAAAACCACGTTAATTACATCAATTATGCTGAGCTTTACGCAATTCCATAGATAGTTTTAATCAACGGGGATTGCATAGTTTTCCGCTAAATTCTTCAGCAACTGCTAGCTGTTATTCTGAAACTTAGAATAGGTTAATTACCTTCGGATGCATTCTTTGAAATCTTTCATTTGCCTCGGAAATGGCATTTAGTGTTTTTGGAAAGTCCTTTGTATAGGACGATTATATAAAATTTGAAATAATCGGCTCGAAAAGAGGTAAATTGAAAAATTCAAACGATGGTTCGTATTTGTTTATGAAAAATTTCGTAATGCTACAGTTTTTTTTTGTTTATATGAAGAAAAGACTTTATTCTTTAAGAAAGAAGTTAATCTTTCTGAAATCCCCTTAATATAAAAATCCATAAAATGTAAGGTTTTGCAATTTTGTTTTGCTTTCTAATATGCTTTAATAATTTGCTATTGTATCTCAATTTTTTGCGAACATTTATCGCAGCGGGAAATTTTACTTGGGGTAGCAGACAAATCATGTTTTGGTAAAATGGGAACATCACAAAAATAATAGGTTCAAACATAAAAAGAGTGGCTATATTGAACCATAGATTCTGGAGCTATTGGGGTAAAATTTAGGAAGATTTAGAAATTGGAATTTAGATTATTAATTTAGCAGAGGGTTATTCTTATACACTATCTACCAATAAGTATTCGGACACCCATGCAAATGACGATATCTGCGTCCTGATATACGTCACTCCCTCGGCCGTTAAATATCGTGTAGGAAACAACATTGGCACTAGTCGCATGCAAGATGCCACGAACTGCAGAGTTATTTGATATCGAGAGAGGTGTAATCGTTCGGTATCACAGAAATGGTCGATCCTCAAGGGACATATCTAGCGAGATGAATTACCCAAAATCGACAGTGGCCTATGTAATTCAAAAGTGGAAGATGAGCGGTGATTGTCGAAATGTGCCCCGAGTAGGCAGACCCACAAAACTGGAAGATAGAGACCGACGGGTACTGTCCAGAGAAATTCGGAAGAACCGTACCCAACCGATGGCCCACATACTCCATTAGTTTCAACAGGCATCCAGGAGTGTTGTTTCAATGAATACCATCCATAAGGAAGCACATCTACTAGATTTTCATGGTCATGCCCATAAGCCCACCCACAAGCCTTTGATCACTAGTCCAACCACGCTGCTTGGTTAATGTGGTACTAAGCACTTCGAAAGTGGGTCGTAGGGCAATGGAAACGGGTTCTCTGGAACGACGAATCAAGGTTCACCCTCTACCGTTCGGATGGCAGGGTTTGGATATGGTGTCTGCTTGGAAAACGCCTCCTGCCGGAATGCATTGTGCCCACAGTAAAGTTCGGCGGAGGTATAAATATGGTTTGGGGGTGTTTATCCTGGTATGGATTGGGACCCTGGTTGGGACCTCTGGTCCCAATTCATGGCTACGTCGACGCCTACTACGCTATTTTGGATGACAGTGTGCTTCCTACGATGTGGAAGTTTTACGAGTTGGACCCATGTTACTTCCAGGACGACAATGCTAGCTGTTATGTTGCGAGGTCCACCGTGAATTTATATGGTGACAATGGGGTTAACCGAATAGACTGGCCTGCCCAAAAATCAGACCTAAATCCTATTGAGAATCTCTGGGACGAGTTGGACCGCCGAATGAAGGGGTGCAACAACCGTCCAAAATCGGTGAAGGAACTTACATGTCTTCTCCAAGCCGAGTAGAAGAAAATACCACTAGCTGTCATACAAAGACTTGTGGAAAGCATGCCCCGGATAATGGGATTGCCTCACGAGGGTTCAGGCTGTAATTGCCTCTCCTGAAGGCTCTACTAACTATTGAATATGAATAAATTTTGTTATTCTTTTCTATCATATGTTTCCAAATTCTTATTGGTAGATAGTGTAAAAGATATATATAGAAACTACGGGCAGTTCATAGGTTGCTAACTTGAACCGACAGTTTAAAAAATTGTTGATCATTAAAGCCACTGTTCATATACGTTTGCAGATGCATGAATAATTTTTTTTGCCAGTGTCATAAAAATTTAAAAACAATATTTTGGGTAGTTTAATTTGTAAGAAAATATTAACATTTAATGAAAGGTAAATACAATTTTACAGATGTGTATTATGATATTAACAGAAAGAGATTAACACTGTTTATGATGTTTTTCTCCTAATATAGGCCTTTAAAAAGTAAATGAATTTTTTTTATTCATATGAGAGAATTTAAATGTAAAATACTTTATATTAGATTCATTTTAGCACACTAAATTAATAAAAGACACCCTTTTTTTCAAAGCAACTGAAGATTATAGGTATAGATTTCCTACAGGTCCCTATTTCCTTTTAAGTACTTTAAAATTGTGCTCGACAATCCCTAGGTTTCATTTATCGACTTATTATTTCTCGAACGCACAAACTTTTGCATCCCTGTAAATCTTGATTATAAATCTATTAAATTATTTTTAAGGTCTACCTAATTAATTCTCAAATTTATTTCCCCCAGTTATATCTGAACATAACTCGGGAAATAAATGAGAAAGATATAAAATGATCCTGGAGGCTCTACTTACTATTGAATATGTATAAATTTTGTTTTTCTTTTCTATCACATGTGTCTAAATTCTTATTGGTAGATAGTGTAGAAGATATCTATAGAAACTACGGGCAGTTCATAGGTTGCTAACTTAAACCGGCAGTTTAAAAAATTGTTGATCATTAAAGCCACTGTTCATATACGTTTGTAGATGCATGAATAATTTTTTTTGCCAGTGTTATAATTAGATATTAGATATATTTATCTAATATCTAATCCTCTCAAAATATATTCTGATAGGATATTAATATTTATTTCCCCCAGTTGTATTTGAGCATATATCCATATCTGAATAGATATTTTTTTAATTTCTGAAAACAGCTTGATCTGTTGAAATATTTAGGAAAACTTGATTATTTCTGAATTAAAATCTGCTCAAACCCCTTGTATCGTTTTAACGTTATCCAGGTTTTCATAAAATTTTCAAACTAAGATGAATTTTGAAAATAAAACTGTATCTGTTAGAATAGCAGTCATGATGAAATGATTTTAATTTTGTCTGAATTAAAATATACTGGGCTAAAACAGTCAAACTGACCTCTCGAAATTTGACATTCAATAAAGTTTAATTTAAGTACAAATTTCTCTATAACATTATTGTATACATTCGTAAATGTAATTTAAAATCAGTACCGTTAATATTTTGCACAGAGCTCCAATTGCTTTGCAATAGTTTATGCAAGAATGTTTCGTTTGAAGCAAAATTATTCATAGTTGAAAAGTATTTACCAAAAAAATTATTTTCTTTTCCGTCTAGGTCATTGGAGTTCTAGCAAAACTGTTTAGCATTCCACAGATTCGACATTCATGGTTTAAGGTAAAACAGATTCTTTAGAAGCTATATAGAACAAATGTTAGAAGTGTATTTGAAATATATCTATGAATCCTTTTAGAATACTATTATGGAAGATTTTCAATATGCTTCCGTATTCCTTTATGTTTATTCGTCTAGAAACAATGCCGTTTCGGATCTATTTCTTAATACGAAAACAAGAGGATAAGTTGAATATATATATTTTTTCCATATTTTAGATAATAGATTCTACTGTAACTTAAGCAAATTTTCCTGAAAAAGTTCAAAGGAAAAAGAAACAAACATTTTACACACTATAATGGTATGAGTTATCATTTCTGTCATAAACTAGCGAGTAAATCTGCTATTAAAATAACCGAACTTTATTTTTGAGATTACACTAAAAGGACTTTAATTTACCCTAGATGTTTCAGCTGTCGTCATGTAAACAGGGGATACAGAAAATAATTTGAATTCTCATGGAAAAATAGTTATAGAGTTTTGCAAAAGTGCTGCACCTTTCCTATATCTTGTATGGGAGTAAAAGTGCTTGAAATTAGAATACACGTTTACAATAACTTTTATATACACATGTAAGTATCGTGTGAAATATTGTAAAGAATAACGTAAACTTTTCAGGAACACACAGCTTATTAATATCCACATTTCAGGTTATGAGCCACAACTACCTTGGAACTAACTTACATTTCATCATCAGGTCGGGAACATGGGTGTGATAGTCTGTATGGACTGGACTATTCTCAAATGAAAGACATCAAATTCTGTGATATAAATGAAATGAAAGAAACAGTTGAAAATGACAAACAATATTACCTGATATTCCTCCTTTTTATATGAAAGAGTCTGCTGATCCTCGCATTCGTGAATTTTACAACAGAGACAATTACACCTAAGGCTTCTCGGCCTGATGAAGAACTATTAATAAATTCGAAACTAGAAGCTCCGCTTGATTTTTATTGTGGATACTAGGAGGCTGTGTGTTCACGTTTTCCACAAGTTTCCTGTAAGTTTATCTTAAGTTTGATATCTTCTCTAATAAGATTATTATGATGAAAATTGACAAAAAGTATTTTGGACAGCATTTGCTCCCCAAACCATGTTTTGGACAATTCTCCAACAAACAACGTCACTTACTGTTATGAGGGGTACCAGAGATACCCCTTTGAGTTGTGTAAAATTAGGGAGGTAAACTCCAAAAGTAACTATGCGTTTATAAATAAAAATAACAACATTTATTATACAATATTTTACAAGAAAAGGTCAGTTTTACATATTATATTTAAGATCTTGGATAGACATATTTTAACGGAATTAGGGCATACTTTATCCGCTTCCTGAGGCAGAACCATTACGGGTCGAGTGAAATAAAGTTCTATTTTCCAAAATTTCTAAAAAGAAACACCAGCACTATTTGAAAGGGAAGAAATGACCAACCTGGGGAGCTTTGAGGAAACAGCAGGGCAAGGCATAGAGTCGTTAAGGCACTTCTATCGGAGGAGGCTTTAGGTATCGGGCTAAAATTCATGGGGCCCTTCATTGGAGGAGGCAGCAGAATCGGCGCTGGCTGTTGAACACGGACATCTCGCAATTTTACGGGGGTGTCTTTTCTTCCCAGGCTTTCTTCGCAGCTCGCTCCCTCAAATCTCTCTCTGCCCCTCTACCTCCGATCCTCGTCTCTCCCACACTCGGGGTTCATTTTTCCCCCATTTGGATTATGACTCCTCCCCAGGTCAGTTATTCACGTAAATTTATTGCCTCTTCGAGTTTTTATTCGAGGTCAGGATGCTCCGACATCCCCACGGTTGACCGACGTGGTACTCTTATTTCTAATAAAATTGGATGTCCGTTGAATTTCCTGGAATTTCTTTTTCCCGTCCTGAGGAATTCAGGGGGTGCGATGTTTCTTGGAAAATTGGTGCAGTTCCCCCTTTTTCCAATATGGCCGTTTTATGCCCCGTAATCGTGTTGGAAAAACAAAATAGCTATGACGTTGGAAGGAGTTCAAAATGTCCAAATTGTGGATCCTAGACAACACTTACTCTCAGACATGTAGCTATAAAGGCTCTTTAGGGAAGGACTTTGGTGCCTGACGAAAACATAATTAAGGGCAACTTTTTAATAATGAATTGTAACGATATATGAATGACCAACATTTAGAGGGGACTCGGGCACTGCCCCCCCCCCCACCCATCATCCTGTTCCTTCTCTATTTTTTACCATGCCTTCTGAAATTGTGCGTGTACAGACATACGCAAATACTGGATGAGGAGCATTCCTGTCGAATAAATTTACTCAAAGTTGGAGCCTTCTGAATACTTTACAACTAATCAAGCTTATAATCTTATCTTATACCCTTGTTTTTCATAGTATGCATCATGAAAATCAGCGAAAATTATCATTATGTGAGGACCAGATTTTATTGTTATTCACCCCTCGAATAGTGCTTAATTTCTCCGATTTCATGTAAAATTATTTTCCCCCGAGGGTAAGGCTACTTTTGTGGGTGGAGCCAGAACAGCCGATGCGGGACTGCTTGTTGCATGAGGTCGTGGGCGGTTAATTCAAAACTACGTTTGGAGTTCTGCAGGTTGCGATCAAAATCGAGCCTATTCTGATTTCGTGGTGCATAAAAAAGACTTACAGATAAATTAAGATACACAAACAATTTTTTAATAAATAGCTGACTTACATCTACATTAATTTATAACATTACTTCACGAGTGCGGTAGTTATATGATGTTGATACCCGATCAGCAGTTCGAGGTCTAGAGACTTTGTCACAATCGTCTAAATTGAATGTATTAATTACTGCAAAGTGTTTAATGCAAAAAATGAAATAAAATTATTTCATGTTATACAGCCATTTAACTCCCCATTACATCATATTAATGACTTACAGTGACATATTGCTCCTTCTGTAAGATTCAAAAGTTGCACAGTCCTCATCCGAAGGTTATACGGCAGGTTTAAACTGATAACCAATCCAGCGACAGCAACCTCGCCAGTTTCCCTCTTGGCCAAACAGGACCTCGCGCTCTGAAATTCACAAATTTTCCTCAAAAGCCCAATATTGGGCAACCACCATATCACGAGATATCGCCACTACTCCTTCGCCAATTTATTTAATAGACTAGTTTAAATAAATCAAACTGAAAAATAATCTAAATATATAAAACAGTTCCGTGATTGACTGATTGACTGATAGATAACACACAGACCAAACGGCTTGACCTAAAGGGTTGAAATTTTGCATGGCGATTCTTCTTATAGTGTAGGGGTGCACTAAGAAAGATTTTTGAAAAATTCTTCTTACATTTTTTAAAATTAAATTTTTAAGCTGTTTTTGCATTTTTTTAAAGTTTGCATTTAAAATAATAATATGAGGGTTATACAATTTATATCATGATAAAGATCCTAAAAATTCCTTTAAGAGGAAATCTTTTTCGAATCTTTACCTCCATTTTCTGATTTTCGGTGAATTTTTAAAGATTAATTTTTAGAATTTAATTTATTAAATGCTGATCAAGTTGTTTCTTTTCTTTTTGTTACTTTAAATTAATTTTGCATCGCGTGCATAACAACGAAATAAATTAACAAAAGAAATATTGAAATACGGTAAAAGATAAAATTTAACCATTAGACTAATTGAGACGGAAGTTTTTTAAGAATTTAATTCAAAATAGTATGTTTTATAAATATTAAACATACAAATTAATTTCATAATTTGACCGTTGTATTTAGTTTGAATATTTTCTTCTACATTATTTTGTCTATAAAAATATCCGTTACGATTTTTTTATAAATAAATATATTTTTGGCATTAATTGCATACATTGACCGTTGCATTTAATTTGAATGTACTCCGTAGCGAAGCACGGGTATTCAGCTACATTACATATAAAAGGACAACGCTTCAGCAGAAAACAATACAATGCTCCTCCTATAACTGATACTCAAGACAAAAGAAATGATGTAGATAAAATATAAACAAGAGTGTCCCGTTAAATTTTCATTGTCTATTACAATAACTGCAATCGAAGTCACTTAGTTATTTTTTTCTTGTCCTGTCAGCTTTAATTTGTTTCATTTGAAGAAATCACAAAGTTTTGCAGAATGGTCTCAATGTTTTTTTTATCCAGGGGCAATCCTTACCAATTTATGATCAAAAAGATTTAGGTTTTACTTACACACTTTATGCCTTTAATGAATACAATTTTTTACTTATTACATATTCATTTATTATTAAATAATTATATTCCAAAAATTAGTACATTCAGGTTTACAATGATAGTTTACCTTTGTGGAAAAACTTTTCTCTAATTACTACAGTTAGAACTTTTGGTCCTCATAAGAAAGAACTTCTGGCTGTGTCTTAAAAATCCCCAAACTTTAATTTTCCTTTAATAATCGGACATCGTATAGCTTTCAGTAGTTTAATAGCAAAGTTTTTACGCAATTAGTTATAATTGCAAATAGCCTAATGGATATACTTATTACTTAGGAAACCAAGTATCTCGGTTAAAGATTGCGTATCGACGGAAACAAACCTTTGTCAGTAGGTAATTAATTGTTTCGATGGCTGACAGGCGTCTAATTTCAACGCTTATATTATTACATAGCGTTTGAAATATTTAAACCACGTTTCAGTTTAAAGTAGTCATTCTAAATAACATACATATCTGAAAATGCGAGACTTTCAGACTGAATGGATAATTTAATTATATTTCTAAAATACTAGACTTCGTTTATAATTAAATCTAATAAAATACTCTCCGTTTAAAAGATTGAAATCTGGCATCAAATTTGACGATTTTCAAAATATGGCTCTTGGTAATTTACTCTATGTTTCTCCATTTAAACTACTAACCTGAAGGAGAACAATATACAGCACTGATTATTCCTGTCCCCATAATAACGCAATAGTTGTGTTGATTGTTCCTTTTATACATAAAAACGTTGACTGAGTAGAGAAAAAAAATACGTAATTCTCATAAAAGGGATTTAAATATTTTTGTTATTATTATACACAGCTCTCACTATGTTAGGTATTTTGGTTATAAAACATTGTTAAAATAACCCTTTTGATCCATTCACCTATGATTATTAAGGCTGTGCTTTAATGTTCAAATCTGGCATCAAATTTGACGATTTTCAAAATATGGCTCTTGGTAATTTATTCTATGTTTCTCCATTTAAACTACTAACCTGAAGGAGAACAATATACTGCCCTGATTATTCCTGTCCCCATAATAACGCAATAGCTGTGTTGATTGTTGATGCAGCTAGGCTGTTCACTACTTCGTAGATAACGTTCAAAGAATTTTAGTTAGCAAGATTATGACTAATCCTGCTGCTCACAGGAAGTCTCTGTATCCCAAACTAACCTGAATTACGTATCTTACGGTGGTATCACATACACTTTCTATACTCTGAGAAAAGTTCACTCATCCCGTACCCTCGGAAGTTAAGTTAATTGTAGAGTGAAATTCCTTAGATCAGGGGTTGAATTTTATTGAATCGGCAGCAGCGATAAGTCAGAAGTTGTGTAACGTCTAAACTTGCTTGCATGCTGTGGACTTAAAAGAACTATTTTTTATGTTGGATTATTTTCTTAAAGTTTACTTAATGGAATATTCTCAATCATCCTGGGGTGAGTCTATAGCGAATCGCGTCTCATTAGGGGATGGAACGCGAAATGGGGGGGGGGGGGTCACCACAATGCTAAGGGCATCCGCGTACTTCTGGGACAGTTCACAAAATTTGTGTGACGGATATTAGTTGTGTTTTTCGAGTGTACAGGGCGATAGTCGTCCATGTTTTGATGTATTTTCAACATTGCTTTGTCTTATGTAATTTTCTATCATGTTTAGTACTCTTTGTTAGAACCACTGAGCATGGAACACCCGCTTAATGGACGATTGAATAATGAATAACTATTAACAAGGATGAATGTAAGGCTGTGTTTTTTGGAGTCTGGTCGTCCCTTTTTGTCTCAATTTGTTAGCCGAAAAGTTAACGACTGTAAACGGTTGTGAAATAACTGTACCTGTTAACTTGATGAGCTACCCCCTCTCTCCTCAAGTTCATTTTACTGACATGTATCCTGCTGCATGTGACGTAATTCTTTCATTGAATTATAAAAAAGTAGAAGGCTAGGAATGAATTAATTTGAACGTTGGCGATACAATGCTTTGAGGAGTTATTAAAAAATGTAAAAGTATCGGAAGAAGTCGGGAAAAAATGTGGTGACAAGGAGAAAACAATTTATGTTCAGAATCCTAAACTTTGGGAATAGTTAGTGATTTAATTAGCGTTTACATTAATGCCCTGAGCATCTCCTGTTTTGAGGCTGTGTGCATTGCATTACGTCGTTCTTTGAATTTTTATTTTCAATATTTCAAGCCCGAAAAAATGTCTGAAAAACAACCATTTTAGATATGTCACGCGGTCGTGCCAACTTTCATTTCGAATCAGCTCATACTTTAAAACTTACAATGAAAATTATTACATTCACTCTATATAATACTTTTAAAAGTATAAATACCCATTTAAAATGCCGTTAACATTTCGATTCAGATTTTCAGTGTTCTTTTCGATATATTGTGATCGCTGTTATCAACATTGTTATGTTATTTAAAAGTCTCCATATGTATAAAAAAAAACCTACGCACTTTGCTCCAATATCTTGTTTCATGTATCTTTCAATATATTCTTCGTTTTCCATTAGTTTAGACCTCGGTTTTTATACGGATACAAATACATAAGATGTGAATGTATAAAATTTCTTTCCAGAAGCATAAAAATAAAAAAGGAAAGCCTACCGCAAATTGGATTGCCATGTTTCCCATTACATAACGTATCTGTATCGTAAAAAAAGCAACAGATTTCATAGGTTTTTTTTTGCGCGTGTGATCTGGAGAATTTGTTTCAGAGGGGGGAAATCTTGCTTTGAGACTCTGAATGACAAAACGCAAAAAAGTGTTTTCAATCGGCTTAGAATGGCACTCCCAAAGAATATAAAATCTAAACTTAAGAGGCGAGTGGAGCCATTTGTAGATTTTATGTGCATCTTCTGTCGCTACAGTCTCTAAACACATAAGTTTAATATTCCGGTCAGGTGTTGAGCACACGTACTATTTCCTTATTCTTATGAGTTTATTTTATATAAGTTGATTTTGTCATTTGCTCAGTGTTATTCCTTAGCTTAATCTGTGATGCCACTATTCAATAAATTGATAAATAAGTTTAAAGGAACAAATCGCATTAAATTGCATTTGAAACCCAAAAAATTTCACTTTAAGAAAATATTAGAATCGATTCCTTACTATATTTATAATGTAAATACTATATTCATTTATCTAAAAATATCTAAGAAAGCTTAGTTATATATCTTAACTTCAAGTTTTAAATTATTACTAGTTCGTACCCGTCAAAACATGACGGCTAGATAGTAAATAAATGTACTAATACACAAATTATACTCAACACATCATTGCCAAATGTTGAAAATCATAATAATGCGTAGAAACAAATTAATGTGTTTAAGCGGCCTCGTGCTTAGTGAGTTTCTGAAGCCAGATTTACAAATGTCACTGAGCATGCGCAGAAAGGAATTTTTTTAATTGTAAATTATCGATAATTAACCAGCGTGAAATAAACAATTTCCACCAGGTTTAATCTTATATTTCACAAACATAATTATCATAAAAATAAAAATGACAAAGAGAGATCTAGAGAAACTCCTCGGAATAAACGTGTTTATCATTAAAACATGTCACTGAGCATGCGCAGAAATAAATTTTTAATTGTAAATTATCGCTAATTAATAGAAATTGCGGTTACAAAAACCAAATTTGACAAATCTACAGATTACAATCTTTCTTTTTAGACCAAAATGACGTAAATTGATGCAGTAGTTTTCTCTCACGGACTGCCCAAAAAATCAGCTTGGCAACTTAAATATATAGATATCAGTTTATGGATATGGTTATCATATTATCACAGATAAACTGGATATTATGTGTGCATATTACGTACATGTTAGCACAGGTATTAGTTACCTTAATATGGATACTATGATTGCAAATTAAATACATATTAGTTTAGCTATTAGTTACCTTAATTTATCTTTAATATTATGCCAAATACAATATATAGAGGTTTGGATTGAAAGCTAACAGCGCATCGCTACGGGTGCGATTCTTTGTTAGGCCTGTTCACATAAAATCCAGCAGCGTCAGCGTTAAATTTTTAACCATTCATATAACCAATCATTGACCTCTTTAACCAATAAGCGCAAACCCAATCTTTAACGCTGACGCTGACGGATTCTATACGTTTCTTAGGTATTTGCTGATCTAATGACAATTCTGACCACAGGAAGGGCCCACTGGGGGAATTCTGGTTTAATAAGTGATGTATAATTTACGTTTACTCTCTTCATTAAGACACGTCAGGATCCCTTGTCTGGAGAAAATGTGCATCATTTCGCTCTTAGTAATGACTGATAACTAAGAGCGAAACTTAGTACTGACTAATAAATCTGGTTTTGTTAACGAAACTGTGTATTTCCTTGAAGTTCGACCATTACAGCCCTACGACTGCAGTTTTATGATGTGTTTCAAGTTCTAATATGTAGAACAGTTACACACACACATACACACATATATGTATAAATATATGTGTGTATGTATATATTTATAAATATATATAAACGTTGATATTTTCCTACTCTACGGGTACTCAGATGGTGGTTAAATCTCCTAGAGAAGCAATTTGTCGTTACATTGGTGTCCGACTGTAGATAAAATTACATGTAATCTTAGGTAGCTAATGGCAACATTTCATGTTGGAAAAAAAATTCGCCGAAAATAATAACTAAATCTAATTTTTGAGGCCAATATCTAATGTAGTTGATCCCGGGATGAAAGGCGGGAAAAATCTAGGAACCATCATTAAGAAAAAGGACAGTCTCATACAGACATGTCGAGGATAGTTCAGCAGGTAGAATATCTTCGGTCCCCGGGTTTGATTCTCGGATCCAAAAATGGGTTATTACAACTTTCAGTTGGAAAACTGATGGGCGAAAACTGAACAAAAATGTATCTTAAAATTGGGGTAGAATTGATTCGTGGAGAGAAATTAATTTTATGGCATTCATATCTGCGTATGAGCAAGGTACAATATGGAAGAACTTGCAAGATGAATGTTTTAATTATTATAAATTTCATTGCACTATTTGTTCATTGCACTATTTGTTAATAATGTATTTTTCAGAGTTCCAAGCTGTTTATACAAGCCTGCATAATTTCCACTCCCAGAAAAGGGCGAAAATTATGAATGCCCATTCATATTTAAACTTGCATTCGCAAGCCCAACTGTGAAACGCATGCAGAACATTAAATTATCCGGCGCTCTAGCGATGTAATTAGAGTGTTTTAATCTGATATATCTCAAGCTGCTTGCAGCAGGAGAAGATATTAAAATATCTTTCGAGTTTCGTGGGGCTCTTTCGTATGAATAGATTTAATCCAAACAGCCTGGAAAATGCGAAATGGGAAGAGTCATTCGGACGGAGGTGACATAGAGTCGGAGAGAGAGCATAAATCTCCATTTTTGAGGACTCTAAGAGTGAATAAGTTTACTGCATGTGTCGATTGAATTCTTTTCTCTGGATGTCCTTAAATTAAACTCCAGAGATAGCTTGAGGCGTATTTCTTACCCTTCAATCTATACTTTAGACCAGGGATTCCCAAACTTTTTATGTTTGTGGCACCCTTGGGAAATATATTAGAAATTAGGGCCACCCTTGTTAAAATTTTAGTTTCCATTTAAAAAAAATTAAACATTAAATTCAAGTGGAATATATTTCAAGAAGATGTTACATTTAATTTCAAATAAATACTGACTCCATTGCTGATTTTATTCATTTATTAAGAGGACAAGGGACCGCCAACCTCGAATATTTTAATTTTCATTTTTTAACTCCATATACAGAATGGGAATAATTACTATTCTTTTTCGCTGCATTGACGACCCTTAGAATACAAAATAAGGATATTTTGGCAGAATAATGTCTGTTTTTCCAAAACTTTTTTCAAAAATACTAGCATTATTCAAAATGCTCCGTGTGCATTCCATATCCTTTAAAAACCTTAATTAGTATTTAATATTAATTTACCATATAAATATTAACATAATTGTGCACTGAATTTTTAGAATGAATATAAAGCCATAAATAACGTTTTCTTCAATCTGCCTGTTATTTTTTTATGGTTTTGGATGTTTTAATTTAATTTTGTGGTCTATAAATTTGAAAAAAAAATATTTGTGGTTTCAAGGAATGATGCCCAGTTTTGTGACAAATACTTCCATTAACAATCCCGAGAAATTTTGGAAGAAATCAGATAAAAATGATTGTACGTGGAGCATTTTGAAAATTCTGGAATCGTTTAAGAATTTTTTGATAAACAGGACTTATTCTGTCCCCAAATAATTATTTGTGAATTCTATGTGTCTTTAATGAAGTAAAAACGAATATTAAATACTCTCATCTACACTGCTCAAAACAATTAGGGGAGCACATGGTTTTAACGAAATTACGCAAATACTTACAGCGATAAGTAACATAAAATAAATCATCCATAGTTTAAAGCCTAGCAGGAAACAGAAGAAGAAAACTTCATATGCAAATCAAAGTTCATGACGTCAAAAACCAGAAAAAGAACATAAGGGCTGAAATCGGGATGTTACAGAAATGTCTGTTTCACTGCCTTAACTTTGAAATTCGATTGCTCAGTTATTCTTTTTGAGAAAAGGTGACTTGAAAATGTCTCAACGTGATTTACCGGAATCCATCCCATGGCGTATTATAGGCAGACTTGAATCCGGGCAAACACAACGTAGTGTCGCAGACGCTGTTGGAGTCGCCAAAAATGTCGTTGCAAGGCTGTGGAATCGATTCCAAGAAACATGGAATGTTAGACGTCGATCAGGGCAAGGTCAGCCACGCGCCACTACAGCAACTGATGACCGGTATATACTGTTAACAGCTCGTCGAAACAGAACAGACAACGCTACTCAGCTGCAAAGACAGTTGCTCTTGGCAACAGGACGAAAGGTGTCCAGCCAAACAGTACGTAATAGGCTTCATCAGGGAGGTCTCTATGCACGTAGGCCAATGGTCTGCATTCCGTTGACCTCACGCCACCGTGCGGCCCGTAAGAAGATGGGCTGCTGAACATCGAGATTGGGAGCAACATGATTGGAGCCAAGTGCTGTTTACAGACGAGTCCCGATTCAGTCTAGAGTGTGACACCCGACGTGTTTTGGTATGGAGGGAAAGGGGCACTCGAAATAACCCCACATTCGTTCGTGAAAGGTCACAATACAGACGAGCTGGTTTTATGGTATGGGGTGGAATCAGCATAGGTGGACGTAAAGACCTGCATATCATTCGGAATGGTACTTTGACGGCCCGAAGGTATGCAGACGAGATACTGAGACCTCATGTTATACCTTACGCTGCAGTCATTGGAGATTCCCTTTTTATCCAGCATGATAATGCCAGACCGCATACAGCTCGTCTTGTGGAGAACATGCTTGAAGATGAAACAATACAGCGTATGGAATGGCCAGCGTGATCTCCTGACTTGAATCCAATCGAGCATGTTTGGGACATGCTCGGACAACGCATTGCTGCGAGAACAAGGCCTCCTTTTACTCTCCGAGACTTGGAGATTGCACTTCTTGAGGAGTGGAACAGTATTCCCCAAAGTCTTATCGCTAAAATCATCGCATCCATGGAAAACAGGTGTGCAGCAGTCTTAGCTGTTCGAGGAGACCGCACGCCATATTAAAAATCTTGCATCATTTATAAACAATACTTTTTTTATCGTTTATATGTAACCAAATTGTTGCCCTAAATCATCTTTTCATGTTTTTTTTCCATATTTTCAAAGAATTAAAGCTTAATTACAAATTTTTTTAACCTCTTTTTTTCTGTATTGCGCATTGATATGCGTGTACTATCCATTTTATGCCAATACGTGGCTGTCTTGCACTGTTTTCTTAACTTCTTTGCTTGCTCCCCTAATTTTTTTGAGCAGTGTATATACCGGGTGCTTCATAATTCGTGCAAAGTTCAAAAATTCGTAATAAAAGAAGTAATGCTCGTAAAAAATTTCTGTTTGCGCCAATAGGATCAGAGGGACATTGATTTTTTTTTCAGTGTAAAAAAGAAATGTTTCCAGAAGTAATCGAAAGAGGGCGCTCACACGTCAGACTGAGACGTTTTATGCAAATCAGGCAAACACAAACTGAAAATCAAACGATCACAATAACGTCACAATTTTAAAGTAACACATGTTTAATATTATCACCAGCACAAGGTAATAGGCAAATGAGGCGCGTCACTACGCCCATTATAGGAGTGTGTAGCATGTTGCCATCGATTTCAGCGATTATCTGTCGAATGACATTTTTCAGGTCCACCAAAGTGGTTGGGGAACTCCGGTACAAACGATACTTTAAATATCCCCACAACCAAAAATCTGCTGGTATCAAGTCTGGTGATCGTGAGAGCCACTGAACCTTACAACCGCGACTTATCACTCGGTCTTCAGTGAAAGATTCCAACAGGAACGTCTTGACATCACATCCGTCATTCGATGTCGGCTTCCAATGACGGATCCATTCCTAGCCAGGTGTTTTATTGATAGCCTGATTTGCATAAAACACCTCAGTATGACATGCGAGCGCCCTCTTTCGGTTACTTTTGGAAATATCTTTTCTTACATGGACAAAAATTCAATGTCCCTCTGATCCTATTGACGCAAACAGAAAATTTTCCCGAGCATCACTTTTTTTATTAAGAATTTTTGAACTTTGCACAAATTTATGACGCACCCGGTATATAAAACAGTTCCGTAACTGATTGACTCACTGACTGACATACAACGCACAGACCAAACAGCTGGATAAAGGGCTGAAATTTTACATGGCGATTCTTCTTATAGTGTAGGGGTGTACTAAGAAAGATTTTTGAAAAATTCTTCTTAGATTTTTTAAAATTAAATTTTTAAGCTGTTTTAGCAACTTTTTTTTAAGTTTGCATTTAAAATAATAATTTGAGGGTTATAAAATTTATATCACGAGAAAGATCATAAACATTCCTTTAAAATGAAATCTTTTTCGAATCTTTACCTCCATTTTCTGATTTTTGGTGAATTTTTAAAGATTGATTTTTAAAATTTAATTTATTAAATGCTGATCACGTGATTTCTTTTTCTGGTACTGTAAATAAATTTATTGTCACTCGCATAACAACGGAATAGAGAAAAAAAATATTTTTTTCTTGCTAATGCAGCAGACGATTGGACATTATCCAAAAAAATATTAAAATACTGTAAAAGTTATGTTCCTCAAACTGTACTATATTGACTGCACTATATTCTTTAGTATATCCTATTAGATTTAATTTGAATATATTCTTCTACATTATTTTGTCTATAAAAATATCCGTTACGACTTTTTTATAAATATATATATATATGTATATTTTACATCAATTGTATACATTGACATTTATCGTCGTATTTATTATATATATATATATATATATATATATATACATATATTTATTTATTTATTTATTTTCTTTGGCATTAATTGCATACATTGACCGTTGTATTTAATTTGAATGTACTCCGAAAGTGCGGGTTGAAAATTTGAAAGTGCGGGTTTTCAGCTAGTTTTATATGTAGAGTAAAATATTAAAAATTTAAAAAAAACGAGGTTTAATGTCCTTCTTTCCTTAATGGGCATAAGTTACAAACACTTGAATAGGATATATTAATACAATTTCAGAAATAGCCCCGGGATTCAGTATAGTATTATACTAAACGACTACTGTAGAAATCGCTAAAAAGAGTTTTGTTTCATCCATGCGAGACTTGCGATGGAGGCTCAGAACACAAATATTTGACATCAAGCCTAACAGATGTGGGCGTGAGTGTAGCCAATTCACCCTCAGGGATGAGTGCATCGCTCTGTGTGACAATCCGTTGGGCGGAAGAGCAATTAATTCAACTTTATTTATTTTAAGTAGGCTTTTCTTATATTTTTATCCTCCCCCCCCCAAAAAAAAAAAAAAAAAAAAATCTCGCGGCTCCAATGTCAGATGTCATAGCCCTCACATCGGTCGGGAATCACTGCATTAGACGCTTCACGTGGAAAATCTATAATAACATTTGCCAGGTCAATAAATTATTTGTAATAGCCATCTGTGAGGTTCATATCGACAGGGCACGGTAGTTCAATGTTTAGAATTCCTATTAGATGATAATGTAGCTGCTATAGTTGTTTTTTAATTAGCAGAAACATATACTGATAAATGCACTGCAAAGGATGCGGTTGTTACAAGTTTAACTATAAAAATGTTCTAAGTAAATGACAGACTTCAAAACTTTGCCTATATAACACAATTTAATTGTTTTAACACAACCTGAAATTGGCAGGGTGCTATTAATCTTAGTTATTAAAAAAATACTAATTTCAATGGTGTATCAAGATAAAATTTAAGGTAAAGTAATTAAATATTTCTCTTTATTAACATATCGTAACTATCCTCCATAATTTTAAGGAATAATTTGTCTAAGCTCAATAGGAGTTAATTTTTGGTTGATTATCATCTTCATAAAATTGCTCAAATATATATACATATTCTTTTTTTTTCTTCGCCTGAGACCGTATTTACCAAGCAGTGCCACAGTAATGCAAATAAATTAGTTTTATCGAAATTCGATTCCTATTTCAGCTGATGGGTACTAGCAATAAAATTTGAAATGAATCCATTTCTTACTGAAGTTCTATGTTGGCTCGTTGGTTGGTTTGGAAAGTTTATGTGAAAATTTATCCTTTTTAGCGATGTTAAAATTTTGCGATTGGAGACTGGGTCATCACGTGAATAACGGACTTAAGTAGCGATATCAAAGATGCAGCCCCCCCCCCAAACACACACTCCCCATTCCCTTCCATTTCAAATTTCCAGAAGCAATGAGGTATTATACATACATACACATTTGTTTATTTGCCTCGTGAGCAAATGGTGGCCTGCTAACCCTGTGAATAAGCACATGTTTAGCGAATAGAAGAAAACAAGCAAATAATCCCTGAAACCAAAGATGTTTAATCTGGGCGTAGATACCAGCTCTTAAAAACCTTGTTTCAATTTCAGCCTGCTTTATTTGAATTTATTTTTTTAATCAATTGCATCATGTAATGTGAAAATTTTCTATTTCTCAAATTTATGGATAAATACTTTTACGGATCCTCTCTAAAACTGCTGAAGATGTATACATAGAAATAAAAGGTAACGAATTTAGACTATTGAAAAAGAAACAATTGGCTTGTTTAAAGTACAAGGGGTCCGGGCTAAAAGTATCCAAAAGTTACGGTTTATTTTTACAGAACTACCCATTAGAATGAAAAAAAATATTTAAATAGAAAGAATATCTCTCCAAGTTTTAATATCAGTCATAGATTTCAATCATAGTATCATAGATTTCGATGTGTGCAGTTTTTGTAACACGACAAAGGTCTAAATGGTAATCCAGTTCTCTCCAAGTGTTTTGTAGCATATCAAGGGTTATTACACGAATTGCTTGAATGATACGCTCCTTCAACTCATCCATAGTTTCAAATTTTTGTTTATACACAACGGATTTAATGAATCCCCAAGCAAAAAGTCTAATAACTCCTGATATGGCATGAAACACTTGGAGAGAAATGGATTACCATTAGACGTTAGTCGTGCTACAAAAGGTACACACATCTAAATCTACGATTGATATTAAAACTCGGTGAGATGTTATTTCTATTTAAATAAATATTTTAAAATTCTTATGGGTAGTTTCGCAAAAATAAGTCATAACTTTTGGATACCTTTAGCCCGGACACCCTCTATTTATATATGATATCTTGACTTACTTTGATAGCTAATTTAAAATATCAGCTAATGTTAGGACTTTAAATCACACACACACACACACATATACACTCAAGAGCCAAAACATTATGACCACCTGTCAATAACGAGTTGGCCCACCTTTGGCGCGCAACACAGCTTCAACCCGCCTAGGCATGGATGCCACAGGTCCTTGGTAGATGGCCGGAGACAGATTGTACCAGATGTTTAAGCAACGGTCACGCAAATCCGAGATATTGCGAATTGGTGGTCTTTGAACTCTGAGCTGCCGTCCCATGACATCCGAAATGTGTTCTATCGGATTGAGATCCGGTGAGTTAGGCGGCCAGGACATTAACTGGAATTCAGCATCATGTTCCTGGAACCACTCCAACACAATTTTAGCCTTGTGACACGGGGCGTTGTCCTGTTGGAACATTCCATTTCCGGCTGGAAAAACAGGGGCTATGTAAGGGTGCAACTGGTCCGCAATGATGTTCAGATACTCTGTAGCATTCATGGTCTGCTCTACCACAACCACGGGTCCCAGAGACGCCCAAGAGAACGTCCCCCAAAGCATAATACCGTCACCACCGCTCTGTGTATGACCTACTGTACATTGAGGGAGCAACAGTTCGCCTGGAAGACGGCGTATCCTGACGCGGCCATCGGCGTGATGAATGACAAACCTTGATTCATCTGACCAGGCAACTCTCTCCCACTGATCCATGGACCAGTCGCGATGTTCCCTGGCCCAGCGCAGGCGCAGTTGGCGATGACGCTTGGTCAGCAAAGGCACACGAGTGGGACGTTTGCTGCGTAGCCCCATATCCAACAGTTTCCGCTGAACAGTGTGCTACGATACTATTCTACTTGGTCCTGCATTGTATTGGGCTGTCAGCTGAGCCCCTGTCTGGCTCCGGTTTTACTTCACCATGCGAGACAGTCTCCGAAGATCTTTTTCTTTGATAGCGTGTGGACGTCCAACACCATGTCGTATATTGCTGGTTTCACCGTCATTCATCCACTTTGTATATGTACTAACAACTGTAGGTCGCGAACAACACAGGAGTCGTGCAGTTTCGGAAATACTTGTTCCGAGCCTTCGAGCCATTACAATCTGCCCTCTATCAAAGTCGCTTAGATTCGCAGCCTTTCCCATCACACACAGAAGTAAGTGAAAGAATGATTCTTCAGACTCTCCAGCAGCAGTTAAATACCACTTCCACCTGATCACGTGCCTTCCACGTCATCCAGGCGAATTCATTGCAAAATGTAGGGGTGGTCATAATGTTTTGGCTCTGGAGTGTATATACATATATATATATATACATACATACATATATATATATATATATATATATATATATATATATATATATATATATATATATATATATATATATATATATATATATATATATATATACGTGACGCCTTTTAAACCCCGTAACGCCTTTCAAACGATGTAAAGAAGATGTAGAATATGACTTTCATACTCCATCTCTATGTAGTGAATTAAACTTAATCTTATGTTTGAAAACTTTCTGACTCATGCACACACACATACAGACATCTCAGATGTAAAAGAATAAATTTAATTATTACCAATATTCAGCTGGCATCGATTACAAAAGCATTCATAATTTCTTTTGCCACGAAGCGTAAATAACCATAGAAACGATTTGATACTTCTGACTGCTGCGTTAATGTCTTGAACTGAATATGCATCAATTTAAATGAGATTCATGGCAAGTCCATCAAATTTATGAATAGGCATTCATATCCGAAACACTCATTATCGTTAATTTCTGGATGAAATTATTAGTACATTTTCGCAATGTTTTGAAGACTTAGTCGGTTTGTAATTAGAGCCTTGAAAGTAGGAAACTACCGTAAGATATCAAATTGACGCAAACTCTCTTTCATGTATGCTGTTTTGGCATAAAAGTTTTGCGGGAATAAATAATTAATTCTGATGTAGCCATGAGAGCGATTGAAACTTGACTTCAAGTAACTTGGAAGCTGTTTCCTCTAAGAGGATTACTAGAAAATGTGTTAAACATATAAGAATTTTCAGTGGTTTTTGATAATCAAACAAATAAATTGCGTAAGGATGTATGTATGGTGACAGTTTTATAAAAATGACTCATTTGTGGACAGGTACGTTTTTGATATTCTTCATCATATTGTTACTGATATTAAGTAAATGAATTCAAAGTTTCATATCAGTATCATATTAGCTTCTTATTTTTTTTATTGTTATTGCTACAATGTTTTTATTTTATCCTATGCCCGTCTCGGACCTCTCGATCATGATTCGACGTGCAGCCCAATACAAAGATGAACGAAAAAAACAAACGCCAAAGACTCCGTCAGTAACACATAAAGAGAAACATTTAAGAATAGCAGGGCATAACTATTGTGAAATTCTTTACATCTTTCTTACTACCTCGCATGCGGTCGTTGCACTGTGCCAACCTACTGGCATGGTGTCACTCACGTCGTGGGTTCGACCCTAGCCGGTGTCGTTCCTTTTTCCAAATTCCCATTCTTGCTATATTTAGTTTTCCCCCTTGGCATACAACGGCGATCAAAAAAAAGTCTATCATCCATGCAAGACAGCATGCAACTGAGTTACTTCACGGGAAGGGAGAGCGATGGTAAAACTTCAGAAGTATCGCCATCTATTGACAATTGTAAGAGTTATTTAAACTTCATTAAAAAAATGCAAAAATAGAAAATCAAAATTCAACATTCTCCTGCCCTTGAGAGATGATTCAGTGTCATGTCAGGGCATTCAGTGTTTTGGAACCCCTAAAGGGTTTCAAGACACTGAATTAAACAAAAACTAGAAAACAGCAACATTAACAACAATTTAAAAAGGTTACAAGATAATTCAAAACAAACATTGGTTAATTATACAACGTAAACTAAATGGCTACATGGAGAACTCGTCTAGAGGTAATTTACAAAGTTTTGTGATTTGACGGGTAAGTTGACCTGAATCGCACCAATGAAGGCTTGCGTAGTGAGGACCGTCACTACTTCAAGATGCATTGCTCGCGTGGCAAAACACACAAAAATCGCAATGTAAACCTTGAAGGATTTTTTACAACCTGCCATTTCTTTCCTTGGCAAGAAACGGTCCTGCAAAGTCAACACCTGACGTTGAGAAGGCCTTGATGGTGTGACTCTAAAAGCTGGTAAATCTCCCATAAGCTGATTCATAGCTGAAGCAGAAAGACGAAAGCCAGTTTTACAGCTTTTTACAAATCTACGGACCACATCTCTTCCACAAGGGATCCAAAATTTCTGTCTTATTACAGAGAGCAAGAGTTGAGGCGATGCATGCAAATGTTTTGCATGAAAGTGCTGAACGATGAGAGTTGTCATATGATGTTTCTTGGGAATGATAGCTGGATGTTTTGAATCATTAGAGAGACTGGACTCTTAACACATCCCACCAACTCTTAACAGATCCTCATTGTACAAGAATGGGCAAAGCGCAAGAATCTTGCTGGAAGTCTTCAATGACTTTCCTGTTTTTAAGGAATGTAACTCTTCTTCAAATTCTGCGTGCTGGACTAATTTTACTATGGTTAATGTTGCTCTTGAAAGTTCAGCTGAGGTTAAGTAACTTATATTTCTTTCAGCTGAAGATTATCTAGTATTGTTTAGGAAACGTAATACCCAAGCAAAAACTCTACAAAATTTCGTGAATGAAGAAAATTTGAAGATAACTGATGGTGGCTGAAACTGAGTAGCTGATGAAATGAAGCTTTTCCTTTGCTCAATGAGTTGTGATTCTTGGAATGAAAAACTTGTAGATGATTGCTCATTAAAAAGTTGCTCTGAAGACTACCTGAGAAAGCTGGGACCCTGAGTCCAGTGGTCACAAGACAAGAATTCTGAAGGTAGAAGACCTCTGGTGCCACAGTCGGTAGGTTTATCCACATCTGGAACATGGTTCCAGTGTACGTTTGGTGCAGCTTTTTGTATCTTGGCTACTCGATTGGCTACAAAAGGGAGCCAACGGCGAGGTTCTGAGGCAATCCATGAGAGTACAACTTGGGAGTCAGTCCACGCAAAAGTTTTGTTGAAAGGAATTTCCAATGTTGGTAGAATAGATTCCAACAATGTTGCTAAAAGTAATGCTGAACATAACTCAATTCTTGGAACGGGCTGAGTTTTGACTGGAGCAACTCTAGTTTTTGAAGTTAAAAGTGATACTGTAATGTTATGATCTTGAGTGACTGAACGAATATACACAACCGCACAGTATGCTTTTTCTGATGCATCACAAAACGCATGAATCTGGATTTCAATAAGCTGTATACACATGACAAATCTAGGTAATTTAAAGTTGACCAGCAAAGGTAGCTGTGAGTGGAATATTCTCCAACGAGAAGAAAGTGATTCACTGATAACATCATCCCATCCTAGATTTTGACTCCATAGTTACTGTATGAAGATTTTAGCAATGATGACAACTGGTGCTAACCAACCCATCGGGTCAAATAATCTGGCAATATCTGAAAGGATTTTACGTTTGGTCAGGTCTTGATGATTAAAAATTGTGATGGACACATGAAAGGAATCTGTAGTTGGATGGCAAACGATACCAAAATCCTTGATGGTTTCACTGTCTTCAATAGATAATGATTGGTTTATGGCTTTAGAACCAGCAGGAATACTCTTCAAAACTGCTGGAACATTGGAACTCCACTTGTGAAGTCTGAAGCCTCCCGGAAGCATCATCTCGGATAATTGACTGGTTAGTTTTTCATCCTTTAACTCATAGCTCTATACGCTCATGATATCGTCTACGTAAAAGTCTCTGAGGCAGACCTTAGAAGCTAAGGGAAAATTGATCTTCTCATCAAGTGCAAGTTGCTTCATTACCCTGGTAGATAAGTATGGAGCGCTGGCTGTGCCGTACGATACAGTGATAAGACAATAAGTTTCTATGGGTTCACTGGGGCTGTTTCGCCAGAGTATCCTCTGCAGATCAGCATCATCTGGGTGAACTCTGATCTGTCGAAGCATCTTCTCCACGTCAGTACAAATTGCCAGAGGAAAGGTTCTGAAGCGGAGGAAAACGTGATAAAGCTCTTCCTGCACTCGTGGTCCAGTATAGAGTATATCATTTAGAGAGAGTACTGACGATGATTTTGAGGAACCGTCAAACATGACTCGCAACTTTGACGTAGAGCTGGTCTCCTTAAACACAGCATGATGAGGTAGGTAGAACTGGGGATTTCCACTCTTTTCTGAGTCTGCAACTTTCTCCATGTGCCGAAGCTCTATGTATTCTTTAATGACACTTCTGTAGCGTTTAAAAACCTCTGGTCTGGAAACAAGATTTTTCTCTAGTGACTGGAATCGACGCATTGCAGTCCGGAATGAGTCATCTAAGAGAGTTTGAGAGGTAAGGCAAGGTAGTTTCACCGTGTACCTTCCATCATCGTTTCTTGTAAATGTAGCTGCAAAGTGATCTTCACAGGTCTGTTCCTCTTTAGTTAGTAAACTGGCTTTCGGAACTTCATCCAGTTTCCAAAATTTGCTAAGCAACTCTTCCGTTTCCAGTTGGATGTGGTTGACATGGATAAGTGGTGGATCTGGAGTTTCCGTGTTTACATTTCCGGAAATGATCCATCCCAGTTCTGATCTGACCGCAAAAGGACAATCTTCAGTTGTTTTAATAATTTCTCCTTTTAACATTGGCAAGGCAATACTAGCACCGAGTAGAATATCAATAGGACCTTATTGAAAGAAATTTGGATCTGCTAGCTAGAGATCACAGAAGGGAATTGCTGTCCCAGATGGTAAGGAGAAATGAAGTATATCACCAATGATTCTGTTGATGATAAAAGCTGATGTCACAAATGTAGGATAGTCCTTGAAATAAAGAGAAAACTTGAGGGCTGTGACCCCATTAGTATGTGTGTTGGATGAACCAAGGCAGGATATCTGCACTCTTGCCTTATTTCTAGCAAGACCTAAACGATTGAAACAAGTGTCTGTTATAAAGAAATCCTGGGAACATGGGTCAAGAAGAACTCTACAGTGTTGATGCTTATTTGTAGAGTCAAGTACTTTCACTATAGCAGTGCATAGAAGCACTTGATTTGGAGCAGCTTGAGATGATACACAAGACGATACATTTGTAATGGGTTGTTGAGGTACAGCTGTTGATTCAGTTGCTGCATTAGAAGCGGGCAAATATTCCGTCGCATGTGGAGATAACACTGTAGAATAATTCGATTTGGTTGATTCCAAATGAAGCAAGGTATTGTGTCTTTTGTGACACACTCTACAAGTGTAACTGCTAGAACAATTGGCTAATTTGTGAGCCCTAAGACAATTTAAGCACAAACGTTTGTACTTGATGAAATGTAAACATTGGGGGGTGTCCAATTTTTTGAAGTTGTTGCACTGACGAATAATGTGCTCATTACTCTTACAATAACTGCAACAGCTCTTGACTTGAGCTAAAACTCGTTGTGTAGACACTCGTTGTGTTTTCCCTGAATTTAAGACATTTGGATGTTGTGATTTGAATACTGGTTTATGTGATGGTTGTTGCTGCAGTTTACGTGCACGGTGGATGATAAATTTTTGCAATTCCTGAGATGTAGGAATGCTGTCATCTCCAAACCCTCTTTCCCACCATGCTCTTGTTCCTGGGTCAAGCTTTTGAATAATCAGATATACAAAAATGCTATCTGCAACCCCAATTGGCTGCAGGTCGAGAATTTGGAGAGAACGAGTAACTTTCTTTGAAGTGTCAACAATGGATAACAATTGTGATGCATCTTCTCACACACTAAAAGAATTGTAAAGTTACACAGTACACTGTGGTAACTTTACAATTCTTTTAATTAGGGTAAAAACTAATTGTCGCCTGTTAGAGTACCTCTCCCTTAGGAGATCCCATGCAATCTGAAAGTTTGCATCAGTAATTGGGAGTGATTGAATAACATGAAGGGCATCACCTTTTAGTGCTCCTACCAAGTATTTAAGTCTCTGCGCATTTAATAACTTAATATTTTGCACAACTGAAGCCGTAAATAGATCGCTAAAGGACAGCCACCCCAAGTTGCTACTCCCAGAAAAACTAGGAATGCGTAACTCCAGAAGTGTTAAACTTATGGTTGAAGGTTCATTAATCTCCTTTGATTCCCCTTGAGAAATCACCTTGACCAACTCAGTGTTTCTAAGTTTTAGTTTATCTTCTGCACGGAGAACAATTAATTTATATCTATGAATTGTATCTTGAATCTTTTGTGATTCAGACAAATACAGCTCAAACTCATCCTCCTTGCATGACTGAAACTTTTGCCGAAAATATCTGAACATTTTCCGTTTAAGTCAGAAATTGTATCTTTAAACTATGTGATTTCTGCATTATCCAAGACCAAAGCCTCTGATTCTAACACTACTTTTAATTTTGTAACAGAGGATTTCAATATCATTTTTTCGACTTTTATTTTTTCCATTTTTACAATATAAAAAGAATACTTAACCAAAACAAAAGTAAAAGTTCACTGGAATATGTATATCTAATACCAACATGCGTCACAATGCTATGCTTCAAAATTTACTTCGTCAATCTTTTATAGACGTTGAACCAGTATTGCAAGAATTAATTTAACCAAAAGCTGTAAATTATTTCATCACCTTTTCAAATATACACTTGAAAATGTCCTTGGATTTACTGATACTAAATTCACTGTACTAAAATATACATAGATTACGTCCGCTTTCGTTTCACAATAAAATACTTTCAAAGATAACACTGACACTAAATAACCATAAATAAAGAATTCACGAAAATTATTCCCTCTAGAACAATCTTACTTTTGTTGAACTTCTAAACACGCAAATTTACCAGAATACAGTCTCCGTGTCTACGGTACCAAAACAGAATGTGGAAGTTCAGTTCACGTAACGTCAAGAAGAATTCATATTTATAGAAAATGACTGAACTACACAGCAAAAATTGGTTAGCAAACTCAATGATAACTCAGAAGGTCGCTGGGTTTTTCCTCTGACTGTATGTATTCAAAGGTGAAAATTCGCTGCGTACAAGGCAATATTTAGATACTCACGCGGGAGAATGTCGGCATGTCTATACTCCAAACTTATAGATACATTCCAACAGAAATTGGCATGAAATGTGCACTCACAGTACATCAATACAACACATAGAACGGCAAGCCCCCCCCCCCCAAAAAAAGTCTATCATCCATGCAAGACAGCATGCAACTGAGTTACTTCGCGGGAAGGGAGAGCGATGGTAAAACTTCAGAAGCATCGCCCTCTATTGACAATTGTAAGAGTTATTTAAACTTCAGTAAAAAAATGCAAAAATAGAAAATCAAAATCCAACAATATATATACATATATATATGTAACATACTGGACAACCCAAGGAGAGAATGGGCGTCCAGCACATCACAGGGACTGATGGTGTAGTCGGGCTCTAATAATAATCGACGCAGCAAATTACATTACTTTTATTTTGTCGGAGAATACGTCTGCCCAAGGCAGTTACATTATCTGAAAAGCGCAAAGGTTTGCT
Organism: Dolomedes plantarius; assembly: GCA_907164885.2. Taxonomy (NCBI): domain Eukaryota; kingdom Metazoa; phylum Arthropoda; class Arachnida; order Araneae; family Dolomedidae; genus Dolomedes; species Dolomedes plantarius. The sequence goes on from OU015492.1 coordinate 134,629,078, forward strand.
GTTCAGGCGGCTTATATAAACTTTGTCATGTGATCATGATACCGATTAGGGATTTGCTGTTGTCGATAAGTCACATGTGGTTTTATGTAATCTGCGCAGAGCCTATATGAAATTTTGGGTGACGCCACACAGGTTTGAAAAAGGAAGCCATTTAATATTTTCTCTCGAGGTCATTAGAACTTAGAATCAAAAGCGAAAGTTAGCTCGTACGCCCAAGGGAATTTAGAATAATGTTAGATTTTAAAATGGTATGGGGTTTTTAATGTTATAGAATATCCCCCCCGTCCGAGAAGAGGCTGACCAACAATGCCTGCATTGGAGGACACTCACCCGGCCATGTGAGGAAAATGGGCGTCGACCACAAATTTGGAAAAGTTTGAAAAGGAACATATGTTTTAAGTTAATTTAGTATGATGATCACATGACAAGACATTGCACATTTCAATATTGAATACACAAAAATACACTAATGATTTACTAATTTATGAACACAATAAAAGCAAAAAAAATTATAGTAATTAATGATCAACTATAGACAATTGTAAATTATGTAAATTTTTTCTTATATTGTTGCTGTGGAAAAAAAATTAAATTTTAAAAATGTATTTATCATCAACTGAAGTCAATGTTGAGCAGGGCGGCGCCTCCCCACACAACACAATCTCAGAAAAAAAAAATCAATTAACATAACCAAAATTTGTAAACTACCAAAAATTTTCACTGGAAACATACATTTAATACAATATCTACCATCATCTCGATTTGAATAATACAAAATAACAAAACATAGTAATAAAAATATTAAAACAAACAAAAATTAAATAACTGAAGTTGAAAATTAACAAGTTGAAAATTTCAAAAATTCTTCCTCAACGTTCACTACTATGGAGTGAGTCCACAAAAAAATTTTTATTTACTTATCTTGTAATGACTTATCTGTGCAACATTTTTAGTCCTTTCACAGTCATTAGTATGTTGAGGAAAATACACCAATTGAATAAAATCACAGTCTTTGTGTTGCTGTTTCTTATTTCTGCTTCACCCACGTAGAATACATAAAACATAACATTATTTTGGTTTGTTTACATATCAAGAAAAATAGTTCTTCAGTTATATAATAAGAATCACAGTTTATAATAAAAATCACACTTTCAATAAAAATCACATTTCAATTATATAAATTGTATATAAAATTGCAGAACATATTTTATTTTTCAAATAACTCAATCGTGTACGAGTTCTCAGTATATCAATTCTGATTCATTTTAACTAGTTTTCATATCTTTATATTTCTCATTATTTTTTTCTTAATATCCCTTATCTCCTTTATTTCAATATTACTTATTATCAAAAAAAATCTCTTTTTAATATTCTGTATATTTCTTATTATTATCATTTCATCATTCCTTATATTCATTTTTTTCCAATAATATTTATTCATTCCAAAATTCTATTCAATATTCTTTAGTTATACTTATTCATATTTATTCTAACTTTATTTATTCTGAATACTTTTCACTTTATTTTCAAATTATTTATTTACTATTCATTTGTGTACACTTGTTTTAATTCTACGTGGATATCCAATTTTTGTGTTGAAGGTACCTTGTTGTATGTGTGTTATCCAAACTCTTAGTTTCAAATTCTTTAATTCTATCTCTAAGTAGTGAGGGGTTGTGTTTATGTTTGTGTAACAAGTGGGTTTTCTTTCTCCCTATTGTTCTCTGACTAATAAGGAGGAAGAGTCTTTTAGCCGTACAGTGGACTAACCGTGAATCTCCGACAGAATATGACTGCATTGAAAAACAGCATCTTGCATAGTACAAAGATGGAGAAAAAGGAAAAGGTGCAGTTGTCATACCTGTGGGAGTATAATATATAGAAATGGGAGGACAAAAGGAGTGGCCATCCCAGCCCTGTTTTAGTCATTACTCAAGCATATGATCTTCAGCACTTTAAGTGACTGAGTTGATGAATTAAAAACAAATAGCAAAAAAATTAAATAAGATCTTAAACAGTTGGGACGACATCCAACGCGCTTGTAGAGGTGGGTGATAGGAAAGTGTTTTTCAAGAAATAGAAAATTTACGGAAAGGTTAAAGAAGTAGAGTTGTCATAGTCGATGTTTAAATTGAGATCCAAAAAAATTCACATATAATAGTATTCTTAAGAAGAAAGTTTAAGTTAGACAGTTTTTTTTATATATCTTTAGTAGGACAACACATAATTAATTATATCAATTAAAAAAAGTATAATGATGTTAAGCATCACATAGAAAAGAAAAAAAATGGATCCAATGTTTGTCATTATTCGTGGTGTAGTTTTAAGTTCTCTGGTGCATTTTTAATATCTCAATCTGCAAGCATGGGCAATTTCAGAATCTCGTTTAGTGTGAAAGTTTGGTGTATCAATTTCATAATTAACTTTTGACATTTGTTTTAGAATAGTGTAAGGTCCAGAATAGGGTGAGCTTAATTTTCTTGTATTAGGGTAGTGAAATTCTTCGAATAACACTAAATCTCCAACATTAAATTTAGATTCTGCAAAACGTGCATCATATTTTACTTTATTCCTATTATGGTAATTAATTGTCCTTTCTTTAGCTAATTTTCTCGCCTCATCCACCTGAGGATAAAAATCTTGTTTTTTAACATGAAGTTCATAAGGTAATATTCCAAAAAGTAGGTAAGCTGGGGTCATTTGGGTGACTGAATGAGGCGTATGATTGTATTCATTAATTACTTCATTTAATAGGGTTGTCCAAGAAGTTTTGATTGTTGAGTTATGTACTTTTCACCTTAATCTAGTAATTATTGTTTGATTTACCCTCTCTACCTTCCCATTCGTTTGTGGATGATGACTCGATGTTAGTAATTGTTGCACATTATTATGCTCTAAAAATCTTCTAAACTTTGAACATGTAAAAGCTGCATTTCTGTCTGTTAGCAATTTTTTGGTGTTTGAATTTGGAATATTTGTTTTAAGCAATTTGTATAAGTTTCAGTAGTTGCGCTTTTTGATGGAAAAGCCCAAATATAACGCGTTGCATGGTCAATTATCAAATGTAAATATTTCTTTGTGGAATTATAGTAATTAAATCCGCCTACTGTGTCTAAACTTAAGCACTCAAAGGGTTGGTCTGTCGGAGGTACTTTTTGCAGCAATCCAAACCTTTTCTGTCTTTTCTTTTTGTTTAATTGACAAGTATGGCAATGTTTAACATAATTACTAATGTCCTCATTAATTTTGGGCCAATAATATTGGGGTGTAAGTAATTGCATTGTTTTATTTATTCCAGGGTGTCCATAGTCCTCGTGGGCTCTTTTTAAAATTTCTAACCTCAATGAAAATGGTACTACAATTTTTAAAAATCCCTTCTTTCTCATGTAGATTACATCATTTAGTTTTTTATATTTAAGTCCCTGTACATTGTCTTTATTTTGAAATTCTACAATTTTTCTTAGTTCAATTGAATGATTTATTTGGGTTTTAGGTTCTAGAATAGGGTTTCTTGAAAGCATGTCAGCTTCAATATTTGCAGTTCCCTTCTGGTATTTAATTTCATAGTCGAACATACTTAGTTTTAATGACCAGCGAAAGAGTCGACCTCGAAGATTTTTCACATTTTTAAGCCAACCTAAGGCAGCATGGTCGGTGTGAATTGTGAACTTTTTCCCGTGGAGATAATGATAGTACCTGTCTAAACTGTCCACAATTGCCAAACACTCAAGTTCAGTAATAGAATAGTTTGCCTCATAGTCCTTTAATACACGAGAGTGATATGCTATGGGATGCAACACCCCATCTTCACCTGGCTGTTTTAAAACAGCTCCAACCTGATGTTTACTAGCATCCACAAATAAATGACAGTCTTTGTTTACATCATACAATTGCAATATTGGTTTACAAATCAATAAATTCTTAAGATCCTCAAAAGCTTCTTGGCACTTGTCTGACCATCCCCATTTTACTCCCTTTTCAATAATGTATTTAATGGATGTCTTACTTTTGCATATTTTGGAATAAACTTATTATACACATTTATTGTGCCCAAGAATCTTTGGAGTTCTTTTACATTAGTTGGTGGTTTCAAACACTTTATCTTTTCAATGTTAATGTTGTCTGGGGTAATTTTCCCATTTGTTACATTATATCCAAGAAAATTTATTTGTTGTTGCAGAAAAGTACATTTAGTTAATTTTAACTTGATATTCTCTTTTTTGAAAATGTTAAATAGTATCCCTAAATGTTCAAGGTGTTGTTCTTTGGAGTCTGAAAAAATTATAATATCATCGAAATAGTGGCATGCAAAGTTAACTTTATATTTATCTAAAATTCTCCTGATAGTCCTATTGAATATTGCAGGGGCGTTCTTTAAGCCAAATGGGAGTCTTAGCCACTCGTATAAGCCAAAAGTAGTGGCAAATGCCAATTTCTCAGTATCTTTTGGGTGGACGGGTACATGCCAATACCCTGAGGTAAGGTCTAAAGTTGAAAAGTAATTAGCTCTGCTTAATTTATCTAGAATATCATCAATTCAGGGTAAGGGTTCTGCATCTGTCTTAGTAATTAAATTTAGTTTTCTGAAATCAATACAAAGTCTAGTTTTTCCTTCATTTCGCTTTCTTGCCAAAGTCACAGGACTTGAGTATGAACTATGTGATTCTTTTATGATTCCTGCTTCTAACAAATTTTTAATTTGGGTCCTGATCTCTTTTTCCTCAATTGGCGAAGTCCTGTATGCTCTTAGACTCACTGGTAAATCAGAATTTAGGATTATTCTTGGGGTTCCATCCTTATTTGCCTATGTCATATTTGTTAGTTGAAAACAGTCTATTATTTTTGTGCAATAAATTCTTTAATTCCCTATCAACATCTAAATTTTTGATTTGATCATTAATGTCAACATTTTCATAATTTGGGGTACTTTCTGCTTTTATTTCACCAGAGTTTTCATTAAAATTGTCATTTACATCATAATCAATACAGAAAATATCATTTTCTTTCTGTCATTTCTCTTCATAAGGGTTAAACATATCAGAAACTTCAATTTCATGAACATTACTATTATTATACACATGCTTATTATCACATTTATTTTGTAGGTGTAATGAAATTTTACTTATCTCACAAATATTAACCATCTTCAAAGAAATTCTATTTTGATACACACACAATTGGTTACAATCAATTACTAATTTAAACTCTTTACACTCAGGAAGTACCAGAATATGATAAGGCAAGTCATTGTCCAAAACATATGCAGAAATGTTTCTAATTATTTTCCCTATTCTCAAAGTTAATACACATTTAGTTGTAATTAAGATTTCACCCTCAGCTTGCCTGACCTTAATTGGAGAATTTGAATAACATTTCAGTTGACATTGCTTGACCAGTTTTTGTGACGTCAGACTAATAGTCGAAGCAGTGTCAATCACACAATTTAAAAAATTCTGTTTCTCATTTTCATATAGTCTTTTTGTTTTATCAACCCCATTATTTCTGATAATGTTCCCCCTCAATGACAGTAATTGTCATTCTGGCGCCTGATCTCTTTCAAATTCAGGTTCCTCATAATGATGTTTATTGTCTGACACCGACATCTTAGCAAATCTCTCATTAATAGAGCAAGTTTGTTCCCATTGGTAAGCATTACTTATGCCAAAGTTAGAACATTTTCGACAGGGTCTAGATGGTAAGTCTGCATATTGTTGGTGTTGATTAATTTGGTTATTGGGATTGGGTGCAAAATTTCTATTCAACTTGTGATCTCTGGGTTGCCATTGTCTGAATTGTTGCTGCTGACTATAATTAGGTCTAAACTGAGTTTGTTGATTATTATTAGGTCTAAATTGAGGCTGGGAAGAGTAATTTTGTCTAAATTGATGAGGTGGGCTATAATTCATCCTAACTTGAGGTTGGTTGTAGTAATTCTGTCGGAATTGGTTCCTATTTTCAAATCTAGTGTTAAAAAAGTTACCCCGATCCCCTTGATTAGCTTTGTTTCCTTCATTATTTATTTTGATTAGCTTATTAGCCAACACTATCCATTCTGTTGTGGTTTGAGGAGGATTTGCAGCTATGGTCATTCTTATTTGAGCATTTAGGCCTTGTGTTAGGCCTTCTAGTATTAACTTCTGTGATAACCCCAATCTCTTTCCTACAACAATTTTTTTATGAAAATATTTGGTTAAGTCATCATTATATTCAAATTTCAAATTGGAAAATTCAGAGAATTCCACGCTATCTGCCTCAAAGAATAATTTTTGCAAAGTGTCTTTTGATTCTGTCCAATCTTGAATGTCTAAACAAGAGTTTATGAAAATCGTTAGAGCCTTCCCTTTGAGAAATTTTGAAAAACATCTTATTTTTTGTTCGTCTGGAACATTTGCTTGGGAAAATTTCTGCTCAATATAGGCAAGCCATTTTTGTAGTTTCATTCCCCCCTCTGGGTCAAAAGGAATAAAATCCCTGAATTCTCTCTCCAAATTTTCAAGTTGAAAATGGTCCTTGCATTCTGTCCCATTTTTATTATCTGCTGTTGTCCCTCCCTGAATTTCTGTTTTTATATTTTTATCTTCCATCTTATAAGTTTAACAAAATATCTATTTAAGAAATACACAGATAAACACTCTAAAATTTTTAGGAAATTCAATCAAAATAAAGATCAAGACTAACAATATTAACCTCTGTTCATTATAGTTTCCAAAACAAAATGTCTTACCTTTCTCTTTTTCTTTACATTTAATTTTATATTTTTTTCATTCAATCGATTTTCCCCCCATACAATTCTTAAATTTTTTCTCCCTCTTCTTTTGTTCTCTCAAGTTATCGGTGACATAAGTTCACTTATTCACAATAGGCGCACACCTCTTACGACGAAATGAAAATAAATCTGGTCACAATCTTCGTCAATCAATACAAGGCACACAATTATATAAAAAAAATAAAACCTTCACTCGTATGCACTTTTTCATGATGACATTCGCGAAGAATTTAAATGGTGATCACACGGAGCAATGGGGAACACAATCACTAAGAAGATTCACTCGAAGTTGAAGTCAGAAGCAAAAGCAGCTACACAACTTGTGAAAAAAAAAACGCGCACAATCTTCGATGGTACAATCTGTAATACTTCTTTAAGACACACGCGTACACAATTATTATTATTATTATCAGTTTTTTGATGAAGCCTTCAAGGCATTTTTTCAAAAACGCTCACATTATTCCGCTTGAAAATCACGCTGAACTCCGGCTCAGAAAAACAAACATGTCTCTCTCCATTGCTTAGCACACAGAAACCGAACCAAAACATCTCTTGGTAGCGCACAACACGTACTACGACGGAATGACGGGGAAAGAGGAGATCTCGACCTTGACACATAAAGCCCACAGCGTGAAATAATTTTTCTCCTGACCGAAGACCGCAAACAGCAACCGTAAAACTTATGGGCTGGAACTCCACTGTGAGAATTTCCCGCGCAGCAAAACTTGCATCTCTGTTACAAGTCTGTACATCTTACCGCCTCATTGTAACATACTGGACAACCCAATGAGAGAATGGGCGTCCAGCACATCACAGGGACTGATGGTGTAGTCGGGCTCTAATAATAATCGACGCAGCAAATTACATTACTTTTATTTTGTCGGAGAATACGTCTGCCCAAGGCAGTTACATTATCTGAAAAGCGCACAGGTTTGTTGTTCAGGCGGCTTATATAAACTTTGTCATGTGATCATGATAGCGATTAGGGATTTGCTGTTGTCGATAAGTCACATGTGGTTTTATGTAATCTGCGCAGAGCCTATATGAAATTTTGGGTGACGCCACACAGGTTTGAAAAAGGAAGCCATTTAATATTTTCTCTCGAGGTCATTAGAACTTAGAATCAAAAGCGAAAGTTAGCTCGTACGCCCAAGGGAATTTAGAATAATGTTAGATTTTAAAATGGTATGGGGTTTTTAATGTTATATATATATATATATATATATATATATATTCGCATACTTTATGCATTATATAACATTACACATATTATCAACAAGATTAATTACTAGGGGTTCAGGCTGATTTTCCAATCTAATGAGAAGCTTCCTGCATATTTTTTTTCGTTAAAATTGGTAGCTTATATTGATCCCAGATATTAATAAGAGATATATACGAAGGCATAACTTTAACATTTATAGAAAACCAACTGAATTCAGATAAATATTAACCCTTAAGCCTTCATTTCCTTTATTAGTGTAAACACCGTAAAATATTTACACGAAATGCAATAATTGAAGGAAACAGTTGATTTTCCCTTACTCATTTGTATGCAATTTAAACCTGATTCCATCGTACTGATATCGTTCTGTACTTGATGTTTTATTGTCATTAAAATTTTAATTAAAAATCATTGATGTAGTAAAAAAAGGATAGCGTGAGAGAATTTCTCGTTCATGACCACCCGTATTATGCTATTTGTAGCGACTAATGACAAGTTAAAAAACAGTAACCCCACAGTAACCCCCGTGCAAGTTTAAAGGAGTTACAACAGTTTAGTGATTGAAATGAATTCTCTTAGGCATACTCTCGTACAATCAGCATACAACGAAGAGTAAAACTTTTAGATTAACACTGTAACTAAATTAAATGCAGTGAATTTTATCGTTCCAGTACTTCCAAGAACAATGCTCTCAGACTCTAAAACATATTACAACTGAAAGTACGGCGAAATATATATTAAAAAAGTAAGAAAACAACTTTTTACCTCGTTTGTTCTGATGGATGCAAATGCACAGTTTCCGAATTATTACGTGACAGAGGTACATTTATATTCAAATATTAATCATTTGCTTAAACGTAGTTCGCACTCTAAATCAAGCAGGGAGCCGTAAATTATGACGCACTTGAAGGTTATAATTAACATAGTTAAAACTGCCGAGTCTGTGTAAATGTAGACTTAAATAGTGATAATTTATGTAAATAGTTTCATTTAGGAAAATTTGTATAGTATAAATGAATTTGAATATTTATAGTGTCTAATGTCTGTATGAACCTTTAGTCCCTATTCAATAAAAAAAATGTCATTATATTATCAAAATATGCATATAAAGGAAGAATATGTTAAAGTAATCAATGTTTAAAAAATTCTGAAATGTTTTATATTCAACGATCTGGAAGTTTGTAAATCTTTAACTGTCTTGATATTATCCTTCCGAGGATTCTACCCTTTATAAGAACATCCCGTCGTAATCAGATCTTGCTAAACGATGAAAACACCACTTTTTTATTAGCATATCAAGTGATCGGAATAAGACATGCATTGTGTAGTCAGTTTCATTATGTTTGTGCATATTGCGTAAGATATATAAAATGATGTATGAAAAATATGCAAATTTCTTTTGTTCTGTTTACGTTAACCCCATTATTTATAAATTTTAAGTATCAAGTTTAACTTTTGGACTCCGGTATATGATTGATAATTTTAATTTTTTATCGCCATTTTCTCGTTCATTGCTTAAAATCAAGCCATGATATTTGACTTTTCAATTTTAACATCTCTCTCCCTATAAACAAGCTTTCACAGTTACTTTCAAGAGAGCCAACACAAAATTATAACTGAATTCTCGCAAAATTTTCATTGGATTCCAAGAAAAGAAAATTAAGTTACATTTTAAGAATTTTTAACTCATCCGAGTATTCCTAAAGTTCTTAATCTTGAACTTAGATGGTTTCGCCTACGCTCTGTGCATGCCGCTGCTCTCTTTTAAAAGCCAGTCTAGACGTGGTTTTACACATGCACTAACTTAGTAGAGCTGCTTCGCATGGTTTGTTGGGCGAGCCATATAGCGTTAAACAGTTATTTTTTGTTTTGCTTTACCATTTTTCTTTTCACTCATAATAACGGTAGAATGTGTGCCCTCTATACTGTATCTTACACATCGAAGGATATTATGCTAGAATATTATATTTTTATTAAAGAATTACATCTGAGACTGTTTCGTATTAACAAATTGTTTGTAAGTTGTGTTTCTAAGTACGATTGCATAGTTTTCAAATGTTGAAGTGGTTGTATAAAAAGATTTTCTCGGGTAACCTATTACGAAATGACCTGTTTAAAATTTCTGTTAGTACTGTGCTTTATGCACCATTTCTGATTTCCTTGTTCTTCAAAAGGTTTGTATCTATCGTGTACGAGATTTTATGAATTTGTGCTGTTTCTAGTCGTTTTCTTGAAAGAATTAACATGTTTGGTAACAGATCCATGGTTGATTTTTTAATGTAATTTCATTTTGAAGTTCTAAATAGTTTTTGAGAATTCTTAGCCATTCATTCTATGGAAAAAGAAAAATTCCATAGAATGAATAATTTTTGTGATTTTTCTGATCCTGAAATATGTATATTGGATTTAGTTTAAAGAATTTTTCAAACAAAGTATTTAAATGGCGAAACTCACGATTATTGACCAAAATTAAATATTTGATTTTTCTGCTTTATCCAAACTAACTGAATGTAATTATTAAATAACATCTATCATTCAAAACGTACGTAAGTTTAACGCAGTTCAGAAAAGACTTCTTGGAAAAAAATACCAAAATGAATTGTTTCCAGCTAAAAGAACAAAATTAGGTTTTCTCCGTTACGTTTATGACTTTTAAAGATATTGATTTCAAAAAATAGTACTCAACGAACAAAATTTATTTAAAAATCCTCTAGTGATTTTTTAACTCATTTTTTTACAGTTAAATGCAAACACATTTAATCACTTATTGATAAAAAAAATTAAAAACATGAAAAATTTTCAGACTTCAAGAAGTATTTTTTTCTATGATACTATTTGTAATAACATAAAATAGAATTCAGTAAATAGTAAACTTTTATAGCATAATAATTGTCAGAAATATTTTAAAAGAAAAATTGAATTTCTATTTCTATGAATGTTAGAGACTCTACGGTTCATTAACTTCGTAATTAAAATATTCTAGAAAAAATAGTTTGCTTGTAATTTTTTACATATACTTCAAAAACTAATAGAAAAGGGTTTTAAGTTTTTAGACATGAAATTTTGACATTTTCTTTTGCTTCCCTTGATATTTATACTTTGTGCACAAAGTCAAGTTTGATGAAATAAGACACGGTTTGTTTTTCCCGCTTAAAAACATTTTCACACTATCGTTATGATAAATTTTTTTTGGTACTAAAGTATCACTTTTTGAAATATATATAATTTTTTTCCTTTCTCCCCACACTATATAAACTAAATATATATTTTGAACCTAGAAAGCAACTTGTACATTAGATATCTGATGCCTGATGAGACGTTCTCTCATACAATGCACAGAACTTTCACAACACTTTGGGAGAGGGCAAGAAAAAAACTCGTATAATACATTTATTTGTCTGCCAGTAGTCAAGAGTAACTTGATTATTATTGCAAAAAAATAGGGGACTAAGGGCCTGTTCACATAGAATCAGGAGCGTTAGCGTAGCTGCAGTGTTAAAATTTTAGCCAATCATATACGAATCAGCGGATTCTTTAACGGTGACAATGACGTATTCTATGTTAACAGGCCCTAACTGGTATCATAGCGTGTTATGACTTTCTAAGATTGATAATAAAATTAGACAGATACTCAAGGCCTTTGAAAGATGGGTGAATAGGATGGCAGGGTGAGGCCATGCATACTAAACAAGGTGAAGCCATGGACAATAGTTGTGAGAGATACATATTGTTACGAATTTTACGCCAAATTTGGTGATATTTCTCCACATTTCACGATATGGCGCAAAATGGTGGCCAACTTTCCGTCTAAACCTTTCTGGAAGCTTCTAGAGATATCTAGCTGACTGACCGATAGAGGGCGCTTTTGAAATCTATAAATATACCTGACATTGCCATTGGAACTCAGTTCTTTTCTACTGAGAATTGAATCTGTTGAAAGTGCGTTAGGCGTATATTGTATTGAAGACTCTGGTATCCTGACTTGTGTTTTTAGAGATTTCTGATGTATAGAAGACAGTTGTTATGTGTTTTCTGCTTGAATTTGTGTATGGACCTGAAGAATTTACAGGATAATGAATTTTATTTTGTGTGCAGTTTCTGAAGAGATTTTATTCAATCCTAACGAATCCAGGAAAAACGGAACAATATAATACCGTTCACACTCACACCTACACATGCATGAGTGTACGTGTGATTGTATGTGTGTGTGTTAGGTCAAATTTAAAAACCCTTTTTTTCAACTACAACATTTTCCCTCTCCAATTAATAGCTTCTTTAAATTACTATGTTTTCCACTTTCATTACGTGCTTAAGAAGATTTTCAAACGGAACTTCCTGCCTGGACTCCTAAAGGTGTCTTGTCGATTTACTTGTTCACGAGAAGTCCTATCTCTCATTTGAATCGCTAGCTCAGCCATGCAACATATTATTACAAACATTCCGGGACTTTCCAGGGTGCGTATCTGGTTGCCTCATTTCAAGCTCACACCCACCATTAATGAGTGCCTTTATAAGATATGGAAATTTGCCATTGTGCGTGCAAGGGTTCTTACCGATTTCGACTTGACTCTCTCGAAGATGTAATATATGCAAAAATAAATGATTGGGCATTAATTCTACGCTTTCCTTTGAAATTTTGAGGGATGACTTAAAAGATAATTTGAATTATTAACTCGCTATCCTAACACCCCTTCCCCACACGTTTCACTGTAGAATATATATATATATATATATATATATATATATATATATATATATATATATATATATATATATATATATATATATTATAATTATAGAAACATTTTGAAAAAGCAAATTTATTCATTAAAACAATAACAACTGCAAAAGACCATGATATATTGCAGTTTAAAAAATACTTGCATAAAAAATTACAGATCACAGCTTTTCCTATGAAAGAAGCAAGATTTATAAAATTTGAAACTGAAAACAAACACATTAAGGGAAATCAGACCAAGATAACAGAGAATAAAAAATTAACTATACTCTGTAACTTTCAACAGTTTCGACATTAACATTAAACAAAGTACTGTCTCTGAAAAAGTTGTGATCTTCAAACTAGCCTCAACTTAACTCGGGACAGACAAACCTTAAAAAAAAAAAAAAAAAAAAGACCCTTTAAGAGATCAGGCTAAATGTACGTCTCCCGACTAATCGCTTGGAATCATAGTCGAGTTATTGTAAGAATAATATTTCGAGTTAGTTATCATATTATACATTAAGGGTATATTAAAATATTTATAACATAAACAGTTACTTTTCTTACAACATCTTATTTAAATTTTACTATAACGAAATGAATATAAATCCGAAAAAAATATGTTTCTATAAAAAAATAGGATAGTCACTTTTCAACGCATTGCTTTTAAGCTTTGAAAAGACTGAAGAATTTGTCTTATTTTTATTCGTGTTACTAATCTGAAACGAGTACAAATGTAGGTTGGTCGGCATACTAGAATCATGAGTGTCCCTGAAGGAGGAAGCACTTTTAGTATCATAGCGCATATATATATATATATATATATATATATATATATATATATATATATATATATATATATATATATATATATATATATTATATATATATATATATATATATATATATATATATATATATATATATATATATATATATATATATATATATATATATATATATATATATATATATATATATACACTAGATAGTACCCGTCAAAACTTGACGGTAAATAATTGAACAGTTCCAATAGATAAAAGGTTCATAACCTTCTTAAATATTAGAAATTTTTACAGAATATTACCTGTTTTTCTATCCGATGTTATAATTAAAAATGTTGTAAAAATCCGAGTTTATAATTTTAAAAAACGTCTTCTTTGAAAAAAAAGCATGTTTACCTCTAATTTTTCAATCCGACTTGCACAATCTAACTAATATGCTATGTATACAATCTAACTAATATGCTATGTATACAATCTACCTAATATGCTATAAATATGCTATGTATAAATATATTAAGCAAAAATAAAATATATAAGCTAAAGAAAATCAGATTAAAAAATCATACAAATTACTCACGTGCAAAAATTTTTTACAGTCTATTTAGGCAGCGCTGCAATCGCGTTTCAGAATTTTTTTTTTATTTTCATGAATTTTAAAGCTGTATACACGTGCATTAAATAATAATTAACTTGACCTACAAATTTGTTAAACAAACGATTTTGGTGTTTTTAATTTCTGTTTATTATTGTATTTTTGCAAGTGAGATTAATAAAGGCTGATATATTTATGAAGCGGTCGCTCCGGAAGCGTTACTTGACAGATCGTTACACAGAACACGACAACTATTAGATTAATTAAGCAAAAATAAAATACATAAATTAACAATTTCGTCTGTTAGTTCAATCATTCTTTTACAATGAAATTAACAATTTCAGCCTATATTAATTTTATCAATTTGATCCGATAGAAAATGTTTTTATAATTAATTTATTTAGTTATGTGTTGTTGATGATCTTTGGTTAGTTTAGGTACACAATTGAATTCGGTAGGCAGCGCTGCAATCGCGTTTCCGAGTTTTTTTATTTTCATGAATTTTAATGATGTATACACGTGCATTAAATAATTGGATCCTGTAGGCAGCGCTGCAATCGCGTTTCAGAATTTTTTTTTTATTTTCATGAATTTTTAAGCGGTATACACGTGCATTGGATAACAATTAACTTAACCTACAAATTTGTTAAACAAACGATTTTGGTGTTTTTAATTTCTGTTTATTATTGTATTTTTGCACTTGAGATTAATATAGGCTGATATATTTGTGAAGCGGTCGCTCCGGAAGCGTTACTTGACAGACGCATACACAGAACACGGCAACTATTAGGGGAATAAGATACAAACAAAGAAAATAATAAGTACTACAGAGGCTGTTCACACATTTTTTAGACGATGTATATTGTATTCACAAAACTAAATTACATAAAATTCTTGTGTTTTAAATTTTCTATTTGACATCCCTTATTCTGAACTATCTTTCGACACCGCAATTTCAAGAATAATAATGCCTTTTGAAGTGTCAGAAGAGGTATTCTATCCCATTCCTTCTGAACAGCTTTCCAGAGTCCTGTAAGGGTTTTGGGACGACGTTTGGATAATGCAGATTTTAAAAGTCCGAAAGCACAAAAATCCATAGGTGATACATCGGGAGATTTAGTAGGGATATCAGTGAAGGGTATGGTCTTGATACCAGTTTTTTGTTCCATTTCTTTTAGGAAATTTGCAGTGGATTTTGATGTGTGACTGATAGCTTTGTCCTGATGGAGTCTCACAGATTGATGGCACTGTGGGTAAAGCGATGGTATTTCATTCAGAAAAATTGACGATAAAATATGTATAGTATTTGGAGTTAATCTTGACATTTTTTCCACTCTCTTTATTTTTAACTTGCCATTATAAGAAAAACCAGCAACAATCATGAATCCCTTAGAAAAACTTTCTTTCGATTCTTTGAACCATGTACTTAAATTTTTTTCTCCCCTTTTATGATAATAAATGGCTCTTTTTTGTTGCAATCATTTAAATACACCCATGATTCATCTATTGTGACAATTGTTTTCTATTTTTCTTTGGATAAGTGTTTCTCATATAGAATTCTGCAGCGTGTCCTGCGTTCAGCGATATGATTTGGAAGAAGACGATGCACATTGCGTTTTATCGCTTTCTTAAGATTTAAATCAACGTTTATCATTTTGTTTACAGTGGACACGGAGCATTTTAATGATTTTGCAACTGTCCTTTGACTAGGGGGATTTTCTTTTAACATTAAACAACGTAACTTTGCAATAGTCGAAGATGTCCGTTTTTTCCTTGGATACTTGTTTGGAATTTTTATCCCACTTGAGGCTCCAATTTGACGTTTTTTTCCTTTCTTGTGGACGATATTACCTATCGACGCTTTAGATATCACAAAACCATGACTCTCACATCGTTTTTGGATAACGGAGTATGCATATTTCTCTTCGGAAAGAGCATAACTATAGCCTTCGAACCACTGCTTTGTTAAAAATGCCATTTTGAATTTTAAAAAAACTTTCAAGCCACAGACGATAATTTTGACTTTTAAAAACAGAGTACAATTGCAATTATTTCTTTTGCAGCAAACGATTTTTTATTACCGCTTATCAAAATCGTAGAAAAAATGTGCGAACAGCCTCTGTATAATCTACAATTATACACTGCTGGCCACCGAAAATGCAACACCCTGAAGGAAACATGCAAATAACATGAAATTTACAACATGCATTAGCGGAGGTGAGATATGCAAATGATTAGAATTTCAAAACAGACGCACATCACGCGCGCCTGTGGCGCTACTTCAAAGCGCTATTTAAGGCTTGGAGATTTCGACGATTTCAAGTTCAGCAATTGTATTTTTCTTGTGATTTTTTCAAAAAACGATCAATTATGCCTCGTCGAAAACAGCGATCATCTTTTGATCAAGTATCCGAGTTCGACAGAGGAAGGATAGTGGCCTACCGAGATTGTGGATTATCTTTGAGGGAAATCGGTAGTCGTGTTGGACGAAACCAAACAACTGTAATGCGGATATGTGATCGTTGGATGCAGGAGGGTATGACGGACCGGCGTGTTCGGTCGCATCCACCTCAGCGCACCACTTCACGTGATGACAGGCAAATTGTGAACATGGCAGTGACGGATCGCTCAGTCACATCACGAACCATAGCACAGCACATGCAGTCTGTAACGCATCATCCAGTGTCTGCGCGTACCATTCCACGCCGTTTACAGCAGAGTGGTCTGTCCGCAAGAAGTCCATTGCTTTGTCTACCCTTGACGCAGAACCACAGACGTCTCCGCCGCCAATGGTGCGATGACAGAAGGATGTGGACGGCAGAATGGAATGAAATTGTCTTTACTGACGAGTCACGCTTCTGTCTGCAACACCACGATGGTCGCATTCGAGTCTGGAGACACCGTGAAGAGAGGATGCTGAACAGCTGCGTTATGCACCGCCACACTGGTCCTGCACCGGGTATTATGGTATGGGGCGGTATTGGATATCACTCTCGCACACCTCTAGTACGCATTGCCGGTTCTTTAAACAGCCAGCGCTACATCTCCGAGGTGTTGGAGCCAGTTGTCCTTCCTTACCTTCAGGGCTTGCCCACAGCCATATTTCAACAGGATAATGCGCGACCACACGTGGCACGCATTGTCCAACGGTTCTTCGTCAATCGCCAGATTGAATTGCTTCCCTGGCCGCCTCGCTCTCCGGATCTTTTACCGATAGAAAACATGTTGTCCATGATTGCTCTACGATTGACCCAGATTCCATCCCCAGCTGCCACAGCAGATCAACTTTGGCAACGTGTGGAAGCTGCTTGGTCTGCTGTACCCCAAGAACTCATCCAAAGTCTCTTTGAATCAATACCGAGGCGTGTGGCAGCGGTGATATCCAACAATGGCGGCTACTCTGGCTACTGATTTTGGCAGGAACCACACTTCACAGAAGTCTATAAATTTAGTCATTTGATACTTGGTCAACATGTTATCTACAAAATAAATTTTGTTGTGATATCTCTTGTCTTTCTTGGTGTTGCAATTTGGGTGGCCAGCAGTGTAGTTAAAATATGTTTACTGTTAATGAACTACTAAGAGTAATAATTTAAATGGTTTGAAATCACTACAGTTTATCAAGTACATTTCAATTTGTTTTATTAAATTATTGAAGATAAAAATATATTTAAAACTAGGTAGGATGCCATAAACATGATTAAAATTATACCTTTAAAAAATTATCTAATTACAATTGGTCTTTGCAACATAAAAAATTACGTAAGTTTTATACGACTGAGAGCGAGACTAATTTGTAAATATAAAACTACCAATTAGACTGTTAATAAACCTATCAGGATAATTATCTTTCCAAACCACTACTCGGAGAGCATTTAACCAGTTAATTTAAGACCGTGGATTGAAATCATATATATATGTCAAGAAATTAGTTGGGAAAGAAACAATTAAGATAAAATTTAAAGGGGGCTTCAGGATAGATTAATTTCGTGGCGATCGCCATTAGTTTAATACAGCAGAGAACGAGCGCGCCGTGATTTTTAGGGGAATACCCTTTTTTGAGAGATAACCTTGACTCTCGTCTGCGGTTGAGCGAACGAATCTATTTATAGAGTAGGCACGGGCTGCAATGAATGAAACTATTACATAATGGAAGCTTCCCGAATATTCTATAGACATTACAGGGCATGCGCGAAAGTTTCGCGACTAAGTTTTAACAGAGGGTTTAGCAGAGCGTTTTTGGATTTCGGTTTGGGCGGAGCACTTCACGGGGTGAGAGATCGAAACAATGGCACAGATTGAATCAGGTTAATTAATAGTTATTGAATAAAGGATTTAAATGGAAACTAATTGTCTTTAATTCCACAGGCCTACGATGTTACTGACTGCATAGATTTAGAATAAGTATGAAGAGGGGAACGAGTAAGAGGGGTACGAGAGTTTAAGCTCGTCATATATATATATATATATATATATATATATTCATGAGAGAGTGCAGTGTTTTGCTCATTATTGTAAGAGAATGTATATTAAATTTCTCTTTTAACTGTTTTTGGTAATATTGTGAGTAAGACCGTTCGTATTCCATGCATCTAAATTATTCGTGTCTAGGCCGGATATGGGCTCGCTAAATCTGTAGACCGGGAAATCCTTCTTTTAGGTCACTGGGTGGGGAAGGTACGATCCCCCCAGATGTCACACCTGACGGTGCTCGATCAAAATTGAGGTGCCACCCGGATAAGTCGACTCCGACACTTGTGGTGCAATTATAAACCGGGGCTGCACGCCTCAGACAGCAAATCTATATGGACCTGGTCTGGAATACATTTTCGGCCAAGGGGCATAAGAAACAACATCTATATTAAGTATTAAAGTTTGTTAAATTTTTACTTTTGTCGTAGTGTTTTGTGAATTTTAAATTTCTATTCTGAAGCGAATTTAAAAAACTGGAAATACAGGTGATAAAAAAAGTTCGTAAAAACTTTAAAAATTCATAAAACAGGAAGAAATTATGATGAAGAAGTGCGGTTTGCAAGAAAAGGCTCACAAGGAAGTCGGATTTTTTTTAGCAGAAAAAAAAAGTTTGAAAAGTAACCGGTAGATGGCGCTGACTTGCGAGATATTCATCATAATTATGCAAATCAATCATGCAATAAAAGACCGTGATAAACGATGATTTCCCATTCGCTTTCAGATTGTTATCTTTACACGGTCGAGCGTTGTTGGTCAAGTTGTTAAGAGTCGCTTTAGTTGTATCGTACAATGTTCTGGAGGTCATGTTGAACAATTGTTATAGCAAGAATAAATGAATGGAACGTACTGTTGTCCTGTTCATTGTGTTTTGAGTCGTCAGCGCCTTCTATCGGTGACATTTTTAACTAATTTTTATTTTGCTGCTTAAAAAAATTCCGACTTTCTTGTGAGCCCTTTCTTGCAAACCGCACTTCTTTATCATAATTTCTTATTTTTTATGTATTTTTAAAGTTTTGCGAACTTTGGCTCACCCTATACATTAATAACATGAAGTTTTTTTAAAAATCACTTTCATTTAATTCGCGTGTTATGGAAAACACGCTGAAAATACTGCCGTGATGCATTTTGATCCGATATTGCATAACGTGTGCCTCGAACACATTCGAAAATTGAACCTTTCTATCAAGCGGTGACCTTACCCTTGGGATTTGCAATCTTAACAGCGACAATATTTTAACTTTAATTGTTCCTTCAGTCGAAAATAACTGCATCGCTTAACGCTTAAGACTAAGGTGAATAAATTCCTTACCTTAATGACTTCTAATGCAGAGAATCGATTAATGCCGATGTAGGGACTCATTAGAATTATTTCACCCGGGTCCAAACTATACGCGTGCAACTGCCAGGATGTTAATTTCAACATTGGAATGCTTCACATTAAGACGGCGAAAGTAGTTGCGTGTTTTTAAACGGGAATTTAATGGATGGTGCCGAGAAGTGTATGGATTTTCGAATTAAATTAGATCATCACTTTTGTATGGTGTGCATCAAAAGATTTATCTGTCATTGGTTATATCGAATAGTATTTATTGAAAATGGGATTTCGACGAATCTTTCATTGTCGAAAAATGTGTATATTACTGAATATTTTTTTTTTATAATTTTCTTTCGGTAGTTACACCAGAAAATTAAATTTAAAAACATGTTAATAATAATAGTAAAATGTAGTTATAATATTAGTAGCCTTGAAACTCAATAAATAATAAAAAAAATAATTCAGTTTAATTTATTGACAGTTTAATTTATAATTCAGTAGCATTTATGGCTTAGGAAACATCGTAGACTGGGGCAATGGAATTCATATATATTTGCCCAAGACTGTAAAGCGGGCGATGCTGAATGGCTATAGTGTTGATATTCGGTCCAGAGCATGTGGGCTTGACTCTTACTGTTAACATGGATGTTTTTCGCAGTTCCGAATCGACTTTAATCAGTAGCTCAGCTAATTAGCTGTTGTTTAATAGAAGTTGACCGTAGTGTTCTATAACCAAACCTCCCCTTCCCCTCCCGCAGAAAATAAAACAAAACCGTAGGGCAGGGGTTGGCAACACGGTGCCTGCGAAACAATTTTAAAGTGCCCGCCGTTGAAATATCTAAATTTTAGATGTTTGAACAACAAACGCACCTGAACAACAACAAAGAGTCCTGAAATTTTAATAATTTGTAGTTCTAATGAATAATTTCAGTTTAAAAAAATTAAAAAACCCTAAAAATCAAAAACTGAGCAGTCCACTCTCTCGACAGTGTCGAGAGAGTGAGTCAGCTCGCTGTGAGTCAGCTTCTTTTTCCTGCTCTGAAATTGAACTCTCTTTCCACGTCGACATGTGCTTATGAATCTTCGTTTTCCAATATGAAACACTTAAAATCTCACTGACACTCCTTTGGAAAAATATCTGAGGAGAGTTGGAAATTCAACTTATGTGTCACATTACAAAGAGTTGATCCCAGATTTGCACTGTTAAATAGCGCGTTAGTTATCAATTTTAAGATTGTTTAGTTTAAATTAAAATTTGAATTTATGTAATAAAAATTCATGTCGCATTAATATTTTCATGTTTAAATATTAACTCCTCCCTCCTCCCCCTCTTCAACCAGCGGTGCCCGCCGAACTCCCGCATTTGTGAAATATGCCCTCCTAGTAAAAAAGGTTGCCGACCCCTGCTGTAGGGCATACAGACGAAATTCCATTCACGAAGAAAAAACCCATGTGCAGAACACTTCTGGTCCTTTAAAAATAATTTCTCATTTTTCCAATTTATTTGGTTTGCTGAAACCTCAATGGGTTGGTGAACTAGTCTTATGGAGTTTTTTTTTTATCCTACTTCAAGAAAGTCTATAGCGATAATATCTTCCTACTTGCAGCCCAGTTGAGTTCAGCTTGTTTAAATGAGTCAGCGACTAAAAAGTGCTTGTCAGATAAAACAGGACAAGCCAAAAGGTTATTAAAATTCATAAAATGCCCTTCACAGCAAAGAGGGCAGTATGGGGACGAGATTACACCATAGTGGTGCAGGACGCGTCTAGTTGTTCAAAATCTGGTAC
The DNA here is from genome assembly GCA_907164885.2 of Dolomedes plantarius. Classification (NCBI taxonomy): domain Eukaryota; kingdom Metazoa; phylum Arthropoda; class Arachnida; order Araneae; family Dolomedidae; genus Dolomedes; species Dolomedes plantarius. The sequence goes on from OU015492.1 coordinate 134,650,738, forward strand.
TCCAGACTCTCGAATTTCATTCAGGAACATAGATGGAATAAGTGGAATTAAATCCTCGGCATCTTCAGAAATGTACGTTAATGGGCGATTATTCATGATGTTCTCGCATTCGCAGAGTATTGTTACCATTTCTTCGTGATCAAGCGAAGTACGGCCCAGGACTTTACTCAGAATGCGCTTAAGGACCCCAATTAATCGCTCCCACCACCTTCCCCACCAGGGGGCGGAGGGAGGAATGAATTTCCATTAAATTCTATATATGATGGCCACTTGTAGGACGTTTCCATCGTGAGAACCAGATATGGTCGAATTTCACGACCAGTGAAAAGAACTGTATATATGAACATTTGAACATTAAAAATATAGTTTTTAAGTTCAAAGGTGGGAGGATGTTGAAAAACCCGTAACGTAGGGAATTTTGTAAAAGAGTTATTGCGCAAGTACGCCTGACGGGACTTTTTTCCCCTTCCCAGAATGCATCACTTTATGTTTTTTTCTTCATGGACCTGTGTGTTCATGTTAGTCTGTTAATAAAAAGTGTGTCTCTTATGGATTATAGATCAGTGTAATACGTTATTTTAATAAGAAGTTTTAAGAGTATCAACTGAGTAATTCCGGGACCTCGAACAGAGAATTCAGGTATGTAGATATTCTATTAATGTACCTAGAATTCATTTTAAAAGTGTTGTCCTATTGTAGTCATGGTATGTTAAATTTTTAAATTTTGCTCTAGAAACATGTCTCGGAAGGCTCTGCGGCACTGGGAGGGTTAAAATTTTACTCCACGATTTTCCTGAGGCCTTGAGTATGTAGTTATTTTAAATTGTCACGCCTATCCCTCCTGTGATCTTGCCGCAAGCCCGGAGTGTATAGTAAAGAGTAAGATGGCCTCCGATTGCTTGTAACCCGATTTAGCAAGTTTGTCAGCACGTTTGTTACCAGGGTATCCGCAAATTGCTTAGGAGCAACTGATTTACAATTTTCTAACCAGGGCAGAGGGCGTTGCTGAAAAGTAAGCGATTCTGATTCTGGGCCATACAGCCAACAGAGTCGACGTCTTGAGGATAGATCAGCGCCAAGATTGCTGCCTGGGAGTCTACAAGAATAGGAGAATGATAATAGGAGAATGATAAGTGACAGCTTGTCCTATACCTTCGATTTCAGCCTCAAAATTGGTCGCATGGCACTAACCACAGCTGAGTCCTCAAATTTTCCCCGGCAGCAAAAACCAGAACAGGAGTTACCCTCAAGGCTTAAGGAACCATCCGTATATGTGCATGGAACCAGTCATTACTTACGTAAAGGTTATAAATTGTCTTTAGAGAGTAGGACTTTATGACTGATGGACGGGCTTCCTTCTTAATTTCTATTCATATGATGCCTAGTTGGTACTTCTGTTATCTTATCCTTTACAGGGGATAATAAAACCAGGGGATCTACAGTTCATTGCCTATTTCGAACAGATACTGACACCCATGTCAATAGCGGTACTCGAACCCATATACTCCGGTACCGAATGCCAGCACCAAAGCCATTTCGCCACCTTCCCACCAGAATGATATGAAAACCTCGATTAATGTCAAGTGTTCGTATAAACTTTGAGTTTGCATGAAGAATTAGCAAGCTTTAAAGTTATATTATTCAACTTGGAATGGCTTTAAAAAATATGATTCTCATGCATCCACCGAATGATTTAGTGGTCAGATTGCTGGTTTCAAAGTACAACTGGTGTGGATGTTCAAATCCCACTCCTGGCAGGTGGTTGTTACAGTCGCTTTAGAAATTGAATTTTGTCGTATTATCATATTCGATATTTTCACCAAGTATATTTAATCAAAGAAAAAAAATCTCTCAAAAAGAGATAACGCATGAAGTTGAAAGAAAATTCGCCAGTTAAGTGTCTGAATAAATATAAATAAGTAAAAATGACAAAACAACTAAAAAGCATTATAGTGTATTCTGTTTTATACTGAAAGTAACAAGTTGATTTTATTTGTCAGAAGACAGTGTTTTGTATCGAAGTAAAAAATGAAAATATTCAGGTTGAATTTTTATGCCCTTCTCTTTGTGCAGTGAAATCTGTGAAATTGGATAAATCGTTCAGAATTTAGATGTGAAAATTACTGGAATAATACATCCGCCGACGTTATTTTAGATAGTTTTATTTGAATTTCGTAGAATGCAGTTTTCATTGAGAATTTTCGAGAAATTTTAAATAAGAATACAAAGCTTAAAGATAATCTAAATTCCATCGATGTTTTTAATTTTTTCCAGCGTATCTCATATTATTAATGTAAGCTGGACTAATTTCGGTGTTTGTATGAAATATATTTCAATCAATATACTTAAATTTCATTTTTAATTATTATACGTTTAAACTATCGGAAGTTTTCATCAATCGATTGAAAACTAGTAATTATACGTAGAAAATTGTTCTATTTGATACATATTAAACCTTATACAAACACTATATTTCACAGGAAAATACTCGCTAAATACCTATCAACCTGGCAAATAAACCTTCAGAGAACTCAACCTTGGAAATTCTAAAAATATCGAATCAGTCGAAATGAAATATTGCTTAACCATATAAACATGGGATCGTAGAGTTCGAAGGGGATTCAGAGTAATCACTTTTTTTTGTTACAGAGTCTGGGAAAAGAAATTTGCTTAACAGAACTGAACGTAAGCAAATACTAAATCATGTGTGTTTCTGTTCTAGTATAACAAATATTAGCACAAAGTCATCTAATACCTGAATGAATGTATTTTTTTTCATATGGCTATGTTTGGAAGTCAATATTATGTTGCCTGTATACAAATTACAGGCAACATAAACAAGCAAGAGACAAGCAACAATAAAACAAAGAACACTAAAATTTTGGGACTCTGGGTCGAGTCCTGGGCAAGATAGTAGATGTTCTGCATTCATATTGCCTGCTTTACAGATATGGCATTCACTTGTTTTTAGTATACCGATTCGATTCAAATGTTCTGCCAAGCAATCGTGTCCAGGTTTTAGTCTAAAGTTTGCCACTGATTCCATACGGGATTTATAAATGTAGCCTTTCTAGCTTTCCTGGATATCTTCCCAGCCTTTTGCCTTCTATAACGAATCCTGTTCCGTTTTGTATATTGTTGCGATTTTGAAGTAGATGTATTTCTTTAATGTCCCTTTTGAGATTGTCTGTGGTATCTGTTGTTCTAGGGTTTCCTTCTTTGCCAGAGAGTTGGTCATTACCCTCGATACCTACATGCGATGGGATCCATTGAAATACTATCACTTTGTTATAGTTTTTAAGAGATTTAATTGCTTGTTTTATATGGGAGATGCTAGGAAGTTCAGTGCGATGGCTCGGCGTAACAGCCTGTATTGCTGCCATTCAGTCTACAAAAATTACTGCCTTAGTAAAAAGATGGATATTTTAGCCAATGGGATGGCGTGGGATGGCCAATGCCAATTGAATGGGGTGGATTTCTGCATCAAAACTAGACGTGAATTTTCATACGGAATCGTGATGTGAAAACAGTTTACTGTATACCCCGGCTTCCGTCTTATCTTGTAGCTCGGAACCGTCTGTGTATATTCTAGTCCATTCTGGGTCTGGGTATTTTTCATCTAAAACACATAGTGAGGTGGTTCTTAGAATTGGGTCTAGAATTAATGAATGCATTTAAAATACACGTTTGTGTCAAAAGTTCATAGGTGATTTTAAAAATCAATTACTCTTTTTCCAGGCTTTAAAGGCCATTTATTTCATATTGTAAAACTTCATATCTGGGTTAGTTATGGCGAAGACTTTATACTCACACAGATGGGCCATCAATGGTACGGTTAAGTGGTAATTTCTAGGGAGTGACAATTTCGAAGCGGGCCGGAAATGAATTTCCAGAACGGGCCCCAGATTTAGCAGCTCTTGACTTCTTATGGCCTGTGCACACTGAATACGGAGCGTTACGTAGCGTCAGCGTTACAAATTTTAGCCAGTCGCAGCTCAATTCATTGACCCTGTGACATGCCAAATCAATCACAGCTTCATGCCAACAATCTTGGAATCAGCGCAGTAATGTTTGGTTTGGAGCGCTACGGTCAACTTGTTGCTACCCGAGGACTAATTAGACCGGGACTTACAGTTTTAACCGAACGGCTACAAGCATCCTTGCCAACAGTGGGACTCGAATCCACAGGATCTGAACCAAATGCCAGCGTCCTAGCCATTCGGTCATCACCTGGCCAGCGCAATAATGTAACGCAGCACTTCGAATGTAATGTGAACAGTCCTTTACGAGGTTATTTGAAAGGAAAAGCGAACCGAATTAACCCTTCAGCAGTTCCAGGACAACATCCGAGATGAAGTCCAAGCCTTATAGCTACAGACTCTCAGAGCTGCTACAGAGAATGTACCATATAAAGCAAAGTTATTTAAGTTGAAAACGGAAGGCATTAATTTGACATTATTCTTCACATTTGATGTAAAAAAAAAACTTTATTCATTGTAAAATTTTCTTGTGTAGTAAAAATTCCGAATAGTTCTTATACAATAGAAGTATTACCACTTCAAATCACCAGAGAACTTTTGTCTCACGCTGTACTTGCTTTCACAGAAAAATAAAATGTATGTCTTCCTGTAATAACTTAAAAGTGAAAAAGGTTGCGCGTACGCCATTTCTGAGTGCTTGAGAAAACACGGATTCATAATCGCTGATTTCAGGAAAAAACTTTAATAAGTGACTCGAGTTTAGTAAAACGTTCTCGGAAGCTATTTGTAAAATGCTTTTAAAGACGTGATTTTATTGTTTAATTTTGTAGTTCTACTAATCAGTTAAAAAACTGTGACAACCAGGATTCGATATAATAAAAATGGACAAGCCTTCTAGACTAGAAAAACATACCTCAGCTAATTTAAAACAGCCTATTTTAAATGTGAAAAGATTCTTCTTTTCCCCACGTATTTGGAAATCAAAAATTAAAAGAACCTTTTTTTCCTGAAGAGAGAATTTATCTCTCCTGCGCAGAAAAAATTCCCTCCAATTTTCTTCGAGGTATTTTTGAGATAAGATTCTGTTCGGTCAGAGTTTGTCGCAACAGAATACTAAAGTAGTTGATAAAACGCTTTAACCAAGTAAATCAGAGGAAAAGCATTCCCAGAACTGCAGCAAGTTAAAATTAAATTTAGTTGTTTTACTCTAAAACAAAGATCTGTCATCTAGGCAGAATAAAGTTACTTTTATGACTTTGAGTTAGTTTTTCAGTGATTCGCTCGCAGAAAATTTTAATGCATAGAAGTCATATACAGGAGTTCAAACTTTCTACAAAGAGTAATTTGAATATGTTTCCTTATAAAAACAAGTTTCCTCGCAGAGATTGACTCCAGCTGAAAATCTGACTGGAAAAGCCTAACTTAAAATATGATATATAATCATAAACAGTTCTCATGATTTCATGTGCTGTATTACTCGAAATAATGTGATCACACTTTTAATCTAATTTATCGGCGACCTAAAATTTATATTGGTAGCTCGTATAAGACAATGTTTTTGTACGATCACATATCATCAATTGTTTTGACTTTTATCAAAACAATTGTGGTTAATGCATACAAAAATTGGAGGAAAAGACCTAAGAGCAATACTATACAGTAAGAATCTTGAAGCCTAAAACAGTTGTTAATTGAGTATGGAAGCCAGTATTAAGCTATTTTCTGACTGAAAAATCCCATTTAAATAATCGCGGGTATTTCTTTTAGAGTGAAATGCATGAAACCTAAAAAAAAAATCACAACCAATTTTTTTTATTTTTAGTTTAGTCTCGAGGTTTAAAATTTGCCAGGTTTTTTAACTAAAGATATCAGAGATACGTTAATCTTTTTAAAAGCCCAGAAATAAAATCCTTATATAGTTTAACCTTTTTATGAAGAATATAGAATAAAAATACATATCAAATTTGTAAAACAAACTTTTTTTTTAGGTTTTCAAGATATTTTTCTTACAATTTTAAACGCAATAGAGTAAGAACTATTCATGCTGAAAAACTATGAAAGCATTTTCCTGTTAACCATACATACCAATGTAGATTTTACAGAGACAATACATGGCACAGAGAACAACATATAATTCATAATATTAAGTGGTTTTACGATAGGACCGGATTGTAAAGTAATATCGGTAAAGACTTACTCTATACGAGGTCACAGTGGTACAAAGATATACACTAAAATCTCTTAATTTTATTTTATATTTCTGTAACCACTGTAGCAACGAATAGAGCATTTTTTTTCTTAAATTGAAATATTCCATTGTAGACAATATATGATAGTACATAAAGATTAATGAATAATTCATAATTAATGATATAACCATAAGAGCGACTGTTCTTACATATGAGCGGAAAACAGAATAACATCTCTGAACGTATTTCTCAGAGTTAATATGTTTACAGAGATGCATGCTAACTGCTCTGAAGACTTTTTCATGTGTGAGTTACAGCCTTTGTGATGAACTGTATACTGGTTGTAGCGTGTTTGTGTTTTGTGGCGAAAGGAATAATTCTCTTCTTATGGAAATAAATTATATTTAACATCCATTCACCAGAAATCTTGTTGATACACAACGAGTTCAAAAAAAAAAATTATACAATCTATTAAAAATCCTCTTATATTATTTTTGGAGTTGAGTTGAATCAGCGCGTGGGGAAAACAACACTAATAAGTGTTGCAGCTGTTACGTCACTATCTTCTACTTCATGCAGGCCACTATTGAAGTCATTACAGTCTTAAATTCCTCCCCTTTCGGAAAAACTTTTCACTACGTCACCAGTGAAAAGTTTTGGTGTAAGGCTAAGCAGTGCGGCTTAAACTATCGGCGTTTTGGTGAAATTTTCCTTTCCGGTGCACCACCTTATAGTTGAAAGGTTGCAAAATAAGGGCCCATCTTAAAAGTCTTGGATTTGTGCCGGTGTTCTTTTCTAGCCAGACCAGTGGATTATGATCAGTTTGTATAATGAAGCTCTGTTGTCCATCTAAGTAACATCTCAACTTTTGTATTGCATAAACGATAGCTGCGCATTCTTTTTCTGTAGTACTATATTTCTGTTCTGCAGGGGAAAACTTTTTACTCAAGTACATGATAGGGTGTTCTTCACCTCTTTGGTTTATTTGAGACAACACCGCACCAAGTCCAAGGTTTGAAGCATCACATTGAATGACAAATGGAATGGTGAAATCGGGGCTAAATAATACTGGTTTTTCTGAAAGTCTTTTCTTTAATTCTTTGAAAGCATCTTCACAAGAACTGTTCCAATCCACTGACGTTTTGACTTTCTTCCCTTTTAGTAGATCTGTTAATGGAGCTGCTACTACAGAAAAATCAGGAATATATCTGCGATAATAACCAGCAAGACCTAAAAATGATCTAATTTGGGTCTTGTTCAGTGGTCTGGGAAAATCTTTGATGGCTTGTATTTTAAGTTCTCCAGGTTTCCGTTCCCCTTGTCCAACTATGTGGCCTAAGTACTTGACATGTTCCTGAGCGAACTGACATTTGGAAGGCTTTATGTGGAGATGAGCTGTTTTCATCTTCATGAAGATTTGTTCTACGTGTTTCACATGCTCTTCCCAGGTATTAGAAAAAATTGCAACATCGTCCAAGTAGGGTACAGCAAATTCTTCACAGTCTTGCAACAACCCAGCCATCATTCTACTAAAATAATATGGAGCATTCTTGAGTCCAAACGTCAACCTTAATGGCCTATAGGTGCCGAAGCTTGTCACAAAGGCAGCATAACGCTGGGCCCGTTCACTCAAAGGTATTTGCCAGTAACCTCGGGTTAAATCTAGAACAGTAATATATTTCGCTGATGACACTTTCTCTATAAGTTCCTCTATATTTGGCATAGGAAAATACTGTGTTCTCGTTACTTTGTTTAAGCGACGATAGTCTATGCATGGTCTTCCTTCTTTTCCTGGTACTTCCACCAGTATTAGTGGAGAGGTAAAGTCAGAGTCTCCTGATTCAATTATCTTTAGATCCAACATTTTTTTCACCTCCCTCTTTAGAATTTCAGTTTGTCGTGGGGACATCCTATAAGGTTTTGCAAATATTGGTTTTTCTGTCTCTAATTCAATATCGTGTTCAACCAAGTCAGTACATCCCGGCTGATTCGAAAAGATATTGGAGTAGGCAGTCAACAAATTTTCCATTTGAGTTCGTTGAGTTTCAGATAATCGCGCATTCAATCTGAGTTCTCTAAAAATTTCAGGCAGTTCAGAAATGTTTGGATTTTCTTCATGGCAAGGAATAGGAATATCTTCATCTTCTTCAGTTTCTTTCAAGCACAACAGATTTACATTTTCTGCCCTTTGGAAGTATGGTTTAAGCATATTGATGTGGTACACATGAGTTTTTTCTTTTTCAGGAAACTTGATCACATAGTTGGTTTCTGACAGTTGCTGTACTACTGCACCAGGTCCTACCCACTGTACTGATAACTTATTAGGTCTTGATGGTGCCACAACCAACACTAAATCTCCTATAGCAAACTGTCTTTTAACGGTCTTCTTATCGTACCATAGTTTCTGTTTTTCTTTGGCAACTTCCATGTTTTGCACTGCTATTTCTTGACATCTCTTCATGCGATTCATCAGTTCGAAAACATAGTCTACAACACTATCTTCTTCACGATCTTGTTTTGTTAATTTGTCATACAGTAACATAACAGGAGTCTTTAAATTTTTTCCATGGACAAGTTCTGCTGGGGAATAACCTGTACTGTCGTGAGTCACAGTTCTTAATGCAAAAAGGGCTTGAGGTAAAATTTTCTCCCAGTCCGGACCAGATTCAAGACATAGGACACGAAGAATCCTCTTTAGCGTTCTGTGCATTCTCTCAACTGGATTACTTTGTGGGTGATGTACGGAGCTTCGCACGACTTTGATTCCAAACCTTTCCAGAAATTCTGTGGTTAAAGCACTCATGAATGACGTGCCCTGGTCGGTTTGCAGTTCTTTTGGAAACCCCATGCGGCTAAAAACTTGAAGCAGGGCGTCCACTACAGTAGTTGATCGCAGATTTTCAACAGGAATGGCATCTGGATACTTGGAAGACATGCAGATCACAGTGATGAGGTATTTGTTTCCAGAAGGCGTCATCGGTAAAGGACCACAAGCATCAATGTTTAGCTTGGAAAATACTTCTGAAATAACCGGAACTATCTTTAGGGGGGCTTTCTTTTTATCCTGTGGCTTTCCTGCTCTCTGACATACGTCACAGGTCTTCACAAAATTTTCCACCTCTTTATAACAATTCGGCCAATAGAATGTTTTGAACAAAACATCTTTAGTCTTGGTTGCACCCAAATGAGCAGCAGTTTCTTCATGGCAAATTTTCATCATTTGTGTTCGATATCTCTCTGGAACTACAAGCAATAATCGTTCTGTCCCATCTTTGTCTTCTTTACGGAAGAATAGTTCTTGACCTCGCACCACATACCTGGAGTTCCCAGAACTTAAGTTGCTTTCAGCCTCCTGAAACAGAGGTTTCAATTGAGCGCTTTTTCGTTGTTCTTCTAAAAAAATCTTCTGGGGATAGTTTTATAAGGTCTAATTCTGGAATCTTAAAATCTGCTATAGGTAAGACATTTTCTTCCACAGGGACTTCATTATCTGGGCTACATTCCGAAATATTTTCATCCACTCCTAGACTCTGGACATCTTCAGATATTTTCTTTTGAGCACGGGTCTGAACCGCATTCACCATATGAATCTTGACATCTTCGACTTGCTTTGCTTCTTCAAACAATGCAGCGGTCTTGTTCCCCAAAAGATACCTCCCTTGATCCAAAGAGTCTCTTAAAACAGCAGCTTTGGTCACTATGTGCCCAAATTCACATTCAAGTTCTACTTTAGCTAAAGGGTAACAAGTGGGGTTTTCTTCCAGCGGAGATTTAATCCACACTGTTTCACTTGTATACATCGACGGACTGACATACTTCTTACAAATCAAGTCTAAACTCGCACCCGTGTCTCGTAGTATCGGCATCTCGATCCCATTTACTTTTCCCATACTTATGTAGGGGGCAAGTGCATCATGGTATCCATACCTTGCAGTCATGTTGGAAGCAACAGTTTCAACTTTCTTTTTAAGCTTATCGCATTGTGGTCTTAAATGCGAAAGAGATCCGCACTCATAGCAACGAGGCTGTTTCCTTCTTTCGAATTCAGCTTCTTCATTTCTCTCCTTGTGAAATTCTCGCCGTGGAAAAGGCTTATCATTATAATTGTTTGTCTGGTTTTTAGGTTTATATCCACTGTTGTTACCTCCTGGTACTTTACTTGTGTTCTTCCGAGGGAATTCCTTTTTCCGAAAACTTTGTCTAATATCATCATATTCGTCTAATTTTTCCGCCAATTCGTAAGGCTTTTTCCAATTTATCCAATCATCGAGAAAGTGATCTTTTATATCAGCAGGAACTCTAAATTTGAGTTGTTCGGTTACGATTAAATCTTTCAACTCTTCAAACGTAGATACTTCTAAATCATTGACCCATTCTGTAAAATAGCTGTTCAATTCATAAGCATAATTTCTCCAAGATTTTTCTGCGTTCTTCTGATGTCTGTAAAACAACTGCTTTAATTTTTCAGGATTTAATTTGTATCTCTTCAAGATAAGACTTTTTACAGAATCGTAATTGTTGGCGGTTTCCGGTGGTTCTCTCGCCAACATATTGGAAACCTCCACTGGCAGCACTCCCAATAAATAGGCGGCCCAATCTCTTCTTGGAACCTTAGCCATTTCTGCTTTTCGTTCAAAGTTTATTAAATAGAGAGTCATTTCATCACGTTCTTCATCAAATTTTGGAGTTATATTCATTAATTGTATTTTATGCTCTTCCATACCGGTTGTTTGACGGGTTGGAGGATTTGACACACTTTGAGTCTGAAGTTCCAAACGTTTCATTTCTAGATCATACTGCATTTTCTCCCGAGCTAACTGATCTTGGCGAGCTTGTTCTTGGCGAGCTAACTCATCTTGGCGAGCTTGATCTTGGCGAGCTTGTTCTAGGCGAGCTAACTCATCTTGGCAAGCTTGATCTTGGCGAGCTAACTCATCTTGGCGAGCTTGATCTTGGCGAACTTCTTCGGTTTTCCTGTCTTCAATTACTCTTTCTAGAATAATCTTAACATCAGCTTCAACATAATTGCTACTGTTTAAAATTTTTGCTTTTATTTCGGGAATCTTATTCGAAGATGATATCTCTTCTCCCAATTCTTCGCAAACAAGTAATAAGTCCGCTTTCCTACCTTTGGCTAAGAAAGACATGTTAGCAACCACACGCAAATCACAACCTTCTTAAAAATTTCAAAATAAATTTTTTTAACTTGAACTTGCACCAAATTACCACAATTATAATAGGTAAAGTTTTCAACCAAAAATCTACCTTTCAAAATGAAGTCTGTTCTAACTCCACAAACTTTTCACAATCTAAAAATACACAATAATGTTTTGCAAATACTGCACAATTTAAATTATTTTTAATAAAAATCGTTTGCTGAAATAAATCTCAAACTTTTTTGTTTCAATTCGGCTTTTTATATCACTGAAACGCACGTTCAAAACAAAATATGACTTTAATATTTCTTTTATAATCACGTGCACTTCTTTCAAAAAACAAATTCTAAGTTTATTTTCAATAATATTACGGGTATTTTCTTTCCCAAACTTCTTCTGAATTTATGTCAAATTCTATTTCATATTTATTTAAACAAGAACATATATACAGTTCCTAATAATGAACTTTCAGTCGTTCTTGAAAAAATATCGCCAAATCGCTGGCCAAACAGTTGATATAAAGTCTTCACTGAACTACTATTCCAAAACAAAAATACAATTGCTGAAATAAATAATTTCAAATTCAGACTTTACGTTAGTGAAAATACATTCAAAACGTCATACATCAACTTTATCTAGAATTCTTCTCGGAAACTTTTTTCATGAGACTTTTCAAACGCCAAACTATCAAATTCCATTAAAGAATTATTACCCTAACACTAATACAAATGTAGAGTCAATAATTTCAAGACAGATAGTTTATATAAATCATAAACGAAATCAAAGTTTCTCAAATTCGATATTCTTCTTTAATCGCCAAACTATTTATTAGAATTCAAATCAAATTCTACTTAGCTTGCAATCGGCACTTGATAATTCCATCCCGACGCTTGCCACCAATAATACAATACAAGTCTGTAGCGTGTTTGTGTTTTGTGGCGAAAGGAATAATTCTCTTCTTATGGAAATAAATTATATTTAACATCCATTCACCAGAAATCTTGTTGATACACAACGAGTTAAAAAAAAAAAATTATACAATCTATTAAAAATCCTCTTATATTATTTTTGGAGTTGAGTTGAATCAGCGCGTGGGGAAAACAACACTAATAAGTGTTGCAGCTGTTACGTCACTATCTTCTACTTCATGCAGGCCACTATTGAAGTCATTACATGGTGGTATTTCATTAACGCAAAAATCAGAAGTTGCTCTTAACTGGCACTGGGTAAATTAACGGATTGACAATTACATTGGTTTTGTTTAGGAATTTCAATTTCTGTTGCATCATGTCGACTGATTTAACATTTTGTGTCCGAAGCAATTGGTCCATGCAGTTTATAATCAACACTGCAAGTTACTGCTGGTCACTATTAGAGTCTACAAGTCACTACAAGTTACCATGAAGTAAGGAAGAATTAAGTGGAGCAGAATAGAACAACTCATTCTAATGAGGAATCTGTTGGAAAGAAATTGTGTTTGTTGGCCGTACATTTCATATATTTACTTCGAAAAGACGAGTCCAGAAGATTTCTTTCTTTTCCTCTCTCTCTCTCTCTCTCTCTCTCTCTCTCTCTCTCATATATATATATATATATATATATATATATATATATATTCATATATATATATATATATATATATATATATATATATATATATATATATATATGAATTTATTTCTGTACAGTATACGGCTAAATGTCAGATTGTTTTCATATTATATGCACCGAGTAAAGAAATTTCTGGTCTTTACTTGAAAATATTTTCTCGCAGAATGAAGGTATATCGACACGCATTTACTTGTCCGGCAGAATTGTTGGACATTAATAGATCGGCTGAGTACTGTTACGAAACATTTATTAACTTAACTGATTTCGCTCGAAAGTTTCTTTCGAATTTTATAGAACTTACTAATGACATGATCTCCTATGTAACAAATTACAAAATACGAAATAAATAAATACATAAAAAGATTAAAAAAATAATTACTCCTTCAGATCACTGGGAAAATGACACTCCTTCAGATCATTGGGGTAGGAAGAAATGGTCTCAAGGTTTGGTAACCGGGTTCGAATACCTGTCGTAGCAGAATGTCTTTACAGAAGCAGTCGACGTTTAAAAAGAACATGGAGGGACCGTTAAGAACATAAGAGAAATACACATTCCGGAAAAGGTTCAACCTTATGTATTATGTAAATAAAAAAATATATATATGTATTAATGGATGTATGCAGCAAAGTACTGAGTCATCGGCATGAATCCAAAAGTGGGGTTGCTAGGAATTAGTATTAATGAAGTCTTTGAAAATAACGTTACTTTACATCGCATGGATAGTTCAGGAGGTAGAACTGGAATCTAGAGATTTGGAAACCTAAGTTCCCAAACCTCGAAAGTCCTCCGGATTCTTTCAGATGTTTATTATATCCTTCAAGAAATTATCAAGTTTTTTCAAATAATAAACTTAATTTGTATGCCAAACACTTTTTTATTGTTATTCCTTTAATAATATACCGAGATCCTAATAGAACTAAAAGAAAAATCCTCGATTTTCTGATTCATATCTCGATCATATATCCTCGATTTTCTCGATCATAACTTGCTTCCTGAAGTAAAACATGGATGAAAATTCCTTATTAATTAATGATTTTTAAATTTAAAATCAACTGAAAGCTAAATTGTGTGATAGCGACCATGATTCCATCGACTTATAATATGGACTGAAGTGATATCTGAGTGACGTATATTTTGTGTCTAGACTTCCTGTGCATCCTGACTCTTGTGACTCCATTTTGTTCCCCAATCTTGCCAAAACACATAATACGTAGTGCTTTTTTTGTTGTTTCAATGTCAGTTTATGCAAAATATCCACGTTAAAACTTCTCTATTGGGTTACTTTACGAATTTCGATGTTTTAAACTCTTAGCTAATACTTTCCATACATGCCAATGTGAATCATTCAAAGTGAAAGTACCTTAAAGCGAATTATTTATGCCTAATAAGCTTTATTGACAGTATAGTTGAAATTTTAGGATGTGGAGGAGATATTATGCCTTCGTTAATGAGCTTTGAATTGTCAAGGAAGTATATTAGGTTTTATAAAAATGGGTATTTTAAAAATAAACCAAGATGAAAGAACCCTTCTGAAAGCATCAGATGCCGAAATCACTTGGAGGAAATGGACAATATAATGAAAGAGGCGACTGCTCGAATATTTGTGAGTCTTATTTATGTCTAGGACGTCAAAATATCTGATTGGATACTTACAAAAAAGACTTCAAGAAATAAAAAGTATTTTCATTAAACTCTTATGACCTGTTACTGCAGAATTTAATTATTGAGTTTTTAAAGCTCTTTGGTAGGGTGGGTCGATTCTTACTTTCTTTAAAAATCGAAATCGCCCGTGGTCGGAAAAGCTGTGTATTGCTATAAAATGTTTGTAAATTTTTTTTTTGAAATAAAAATATATTTAGGCCCCCCGCCCGGCCCTTAAAGTTTCTCCAAAAACGTAAAAAAAAAGCATTTTTTATATATTTTTTTATATATTTTCAGCAATTTTTTTATACATATTTTAATTTTTTACGTACCAAACATTTTAACCGCCTGTAGTGGAAATTGTTATATAGCAAGTCCTTTTGTTTGTGAAAAGAATTATTTTGATAGTGTATCATATTTGAAGCCCCCGCTAAGCCAGCGAAATTTCTTTTGAATTTCACCGATAGATGGTGTGATTATACTGCGCGGTTTCATAAAAAGTTTCATAAAAAAAGTTTCATAAAAAAGTTTCTTAAAAAATCCATGAATATAAAGAAGTCTACTGGAAAAACAAGTGAAGCTGTGAAAATTAAATTAAGAAGGTTTCAAAATCATGCAAAATCTACACTGTTTGATATCTCATAGTGTATGTGCCATGAATTTTCACTGTGCACATATGAGAAGGCAAGAAAAGTTTTGGAACAAGAATTTTTGAAGGACCAGAGATCTTGGACGAAAATGTATATGTGGAATTTGGATGCTAAAATCACTAGGGTGCTAGAGTAGAAAGGAAAGCAATGGATGCTGAACGTGTGAATAAGCAAAAAACCGAAACTGAGATAAATAGCCAACCTCAACAATGTGAAAGTATTATGGATGGTAGCTCTACTTCTGAAAGTGAAGATGATTTTAATTTTGATGAGGATTTCAAGCAAGTTGCTACATCTTCAAAAGAAGTGTGCAGCTCCAAAAGTGTATGAAAAAGTTTGGTTTCTCACTAAAAGTGAGCTTTCATGCAAAGCTGGTACACATAATCTTTGGGAAGTTATACACTACTCAAGATATCTGAGCGATGACCTGAAATTAGTGGTGGATCCTGTAATGCAAATGAACGATTTTATGGTCACCCAGAAAACCTACTCATTGCCACGATCAACGACAAACGATCCTATGTGAGGATGTTAGGCTTCAGAAGAATCATGAAGGCCCGAACATTTCCCAATGAAACAACTTGTGGTTTTGTCATTTCGCCTCTCAAATTTCACGCAAACGACTGTGAAGAACTGATCAATTGGAAGAAATGTTCACTTACAGAACCTCCACTGACTAAACATATACCAGTGCAGAAATTGAGAAAAGGGCTGAAATAGGTGGCTTTATTGAAAGTAAGCTGTGGACTATCTCATGCCGTACACAAGATGTCGAAAGGGCAGTCAAGATAGTGTCAGAGGCATCCTCATCTGTCTGTGGAACATAAAGTCGCGATGGCTTTATACATACAACATTGGAATCTCGAAAGCTGATGCCAAACTTCGAAAATAAGGCAAAATATAAAGTGTAAGATTGCTATATCACTAAACAGGAAAAAAAAGCGCCCATATTTGGTTGGGAGGGTGGGTGGTTGCGGAAAGAATTCGAATGCAGTCATTCCTCGTAGTGAATTCTGGGTTAATCTGCCATAATTTTGGCAAAATAAGCAAAGAGCTGTTTTAACCCTTTGACACAGATGGAACATTGAGTTTAATAATGACTTTAACTTTTAAAATATGTTTATTAAAAACTCTGCTTCTAAGGGTTAAAATATCAAAATCTCGCAGGCCTAACGGGAGCTTTAAATATGATACGATATCAAAATAATTTTTTTTCACAAACAAAGGGTCTTGCTATGCAACAATTTCCACTACAGGCGGTTAAAATTTTTGATACGTAAAAAAATTAACTAGATGTTTAACTAGATGTTTATTAAGTTCAACGGCCCATCCGCCGGGAGTTACATGACATGAGAATTCTTACAGAGTGCGTCTAAATTTTGACGACAGGTATTTTTTATCAATTCACATCATCACGTGATAGAGAGGTGTGCCTTACTAGTTGATTGGTTAAAAGTTATTGTTTTTGCGCTGAACAGAGGTACTTACGTACCCACGCATCATTTAATTTCGTTAAAAAGTCAGCCATCTTGAATAATATCGCTTGGGGTTAAAAAGACTTTTACTTCAGGATTTTTACATAAGTTTTAATGGGACGATAATACTGGAATTTGGAAATATATTGTGGATTTTAAAACGAATGCCTAAGGGAAATTAAATAATTTACTAGTTTAAAAAGGTGTATGGAATTTTGAATACTAAATTGAAGAATTAATAGTTTTTTTACTGTTAAAGAGTATTGAATTGAAAAATTACTAATTTTTTAATATTATATATATATATATATATATATATATATATATATATATATATATATATATATATATATATATATATATATATATATATATATAGATAGATAGATATAGATACATATATACATAACATACATACATACATACAAAAGAGGTAAGCAATGATAAGTAATCCTATATTAACAACCCGTGGTAGTTTCGTTAGAAGAGACTACCTGAAATTTTTATATTACTTAACGTGCAATTGCAAAGGAAAATGCTAATTCCATATATTATATTCATCTTTATGTTGTCCTGTTAGAGCACATTTGTGAAACTAAAATATGAAGGAGTTTTTTATTTTTATTTGTCTTCTAGGTGAAATCTTACTTGATTACAAATTAGCTATGCAGATAAAAAGCTGCTTTTCATTTTCATTTCATGCTACAAGAACACATTCATTCAGAAATAATTTGCATTTTTTTTAACTCCAAAATCATAACTATTCATTAAGTGATTTTTTTTCCAAATAAATCCATGAACGAAATGTGGAGCACTTTATTCTTTGCTTCCATTCCCCGGAAGGAAAATTATGGCCATAAACATCTAGCAGATAGAGGGCCTCGCTATTTTACTACAGCGTTATAGTAATTTTCTGTCTAGGGAACTACATAAAATTTAGAGAACAAAAATGAGGTGGTTTCTTGCAGATTTGGCTTTATTTTATTATTTTTTTTGCTTCCTCGCTCTTTTTTCCGCTGCCAAGCGCAGAATTATCGTCAGATGGTGGCTATCTTCTGTTCCCACACATTTTTGGAGTAGGATTTTTTTTTTTAGTTGGCTTCAGATTTATATCAGAAGACAAAATTTCCTTTTTTTTTTGCTTCTTACGACTTTAACTCTGCTTAGGATCTAATTTGGGCCATGAGTATACGGATAATGCTGGGTCAACTATATTACATTTCAGACCTAAATTTTTTTTTCCCCACGATAAAAGCATCAGAGGAAATTTTTCTAAATCCAAATTAATGCAACAGAATTTAAGGGGCATAAGAGTGTTTTCTTACTGAATTTTTTTTTTGGTCTTTGACGTATCAATTTATTTCTTGTTTTGTATTAGGCAAACGAGGGTGGAAAATTTCACCGCCGAAAGAACAACGTAATCTTTAATATTATGACAAAGCGGAACTAAATTTCCCAAATAAAAAATAATATAATTACGTAAAAGTTTATACCTAAGTTTTTCTTCTGCCGCGTGCAAGAATATTACGTTTGTCATTTAAAACAAAATAGCAGCCGGTAATTACAATAGAAATATTGTATGTTGAGTTAGTGTCTCAATTAAAAATAAATTCTAAATTATTGCATTAGACAACTTAAAACTTAAATTATATATATTTTTTAAATTATAAATCGCTTTTAGAGACACGGAAGTAGAAAGGTAGAAAAGAGTGATCTAAAGTTGTTGAAATATATTATGTTAACAGAAAAAACACTTTTACATGAGCATTAATTACGTCACATATTTTATTTGAAATAAAAATAAATGAGTTGCAGAGACCACGCAGTGATAATCTCTCTCTATATATAAAACAGTTCCGTAACTGACTGACAGACTGACTGACAGGTAACGCACAGACCAAATCACTGCACCTAAAGGGCTGAAATTTTGCATGGCGATTATTCTTATAGTGTAGGGGTGCACTAGAAAGAGTTTTGAAAAATTCTTCTTACATTTTTTTAAATTAAATTTTTAATATGTTTTTGTAACTTTTTTTAAGTTTGCGTTTAAAATAATAATTTGAGGGTTATAAAATTTATATCACGAGATAGATCATAAAACATCCTTTAAAATGAAATCTTTTTCGAAACTTTACCTCCATTTTCTGATTTTTGGTGAATTTTTAAAGATTAATTTTTAGAATTTAATTTATTAAATTCTGATCACATGATTTCTTTTTCTGGTACTTTAAATAAATTTATCGTCACGTGCATGACAACGAAATAGACAAAAAAATATTTTTTTCTTGCTAATGTGGCAGACGATAGGACATTATCCAAAAAAATATTAAAATAGAGTAAAAGATAAGTTCCTCAAACTGTACTAAATTAACTGTACTATATTCTTTAGTATGTTCTTTTAGATTTAACTTGAATATTTTCTTCTACATTATTTTGTCTATAAAAATACCCCTTACGATTTTTTTTATAAATATATAAATATATTTTTTTTACATCAATTGCATACATTGATTGTAGAATTTATTATACATATTTTTTTTTGTTTTGGTTTTGGCATGAATTGCATACATTGACTGTTGTATTTAATTTGAATGTACTCTGTAGCGAAGTGCGGGTTTTCAGCTAGTCTACATATATAAAACAGTTCCATAACTGACTGACTGACTGACTGACAGACAATGCACAGACCAAACCGCTGGACCTAAAGGGCTGAAATGTTTCATGGCGATTCTTCTTATAGTGTAGGGGTGCCCTAAACAAGATTTTTGAAAAAATTTCTTAGATTTTTTAAAATTAAATTTTTAATCTGTTTTTGTAACTGTTTTTAAGTTTGCATTAAAAATAATAATTTGAGGGTTATAAAATTTATATCACGAGAAAGATCATAAAAAATCCTTTAAAATGAAATCTTTTTCGAATCTCTACCTCCATTTTCTGATTTTTGGTGAATTTTTAAAGATTAATTTTTAGAATTTAATTTATTAAATGCTGATCACGGGGTTTCTTTTCTTTTTCTGATACTTTAAATTAATTTTGAGTCACGTGCATAACAACGAAATAAATTAACAACAAAATATTAAAAGATGGTAAAAGATAAAATTTAACCAATAGACTAATTGAGATGGAAGTTTTTTAAGAATTTAATTCAAAATAGTATGTTTTATGGATATTAAACATACAAACTAATTGCATACATTGACCATTGTATTTAATTTGAATATTTTCTTCTACATTATTTTGCCTATAAAAATATCCCTTGCGATTTTTTTAATATATATATATATTTTTTTTGGCATTAATTTCTTAGATTGACAGCTGTATTTATTATAAATATATTTTTTGTTGTTTTTTTGGCATTAATTGCATACATTGACCGCTGTATTCAATTTGAATGTACTCCATAGCGAAGCACTGGTATTCAGCGAGTAAAGTATATAAATTCTGCCGCTGAGCAAAATGCACTTACATTTTGGTTGTGCAATGGATAGTTCTTTTTAGGATGATACACGTTTTTAATCTTCATTTTCTGGATATGGTACTAGGAATCCTTATCATGGAAAAAGGCACTAAATAATATTAAATAACTTGTTCCTCGTAGATTTTATAACTTAGATTGATGTATTGAACTCGGAAACAAATAAATATAAATTATGACATTCCTTTCCCGTTTTCACGTTGTTTTGGAACGGTCGATTGAAGAGTAAGGGCCTGTTCACATATAATTCTTCAGCGTCAACGTTAGCGTTACTCGTATTGACACATTTTAAACCAATCACAGACCTTAACAATTTCGTGGCTAATCGTTTGGAGGTTTGTAATTGGTGAAATATATTCCAATACAGTAACGCTCACGCTGACGGTTTCTATGTGAAGAGGCCCTTAGTGTTTTATGCTAAACGCAGATTTAATCACATATCTGTTTTGTTCCCTTAAACTATATGCTCACAATCTGAACAAGTTCTTTGATTACGTTTCTGTTTACATGCTTGAAAATTTTTTAAGTCTAATTTTTCAAAACACAAACTGTAAACGTATTTTGATACTTTTTTGACCATCAGTTATTACAAACTGAAAGATTTTCCGCAATTTGGTTTCCAGGCAATATTTTTCAAAGCTGCATAATTTGATTAAAATGGGACACATAACTTTTGACCACATGGTGTGATCATTTAACGATTAGATTACAAAAAAAAAACCCGGAATGCCGGAGATGGCTATATCCTATTCCTGTACCAGCCTTGGTAAATTTTTTATCAAGAGAAAAGGCATGAAAAATATGAGGTAAGTGATGGTGTCGTTACAAAGGTTTTGTCTAGAGACCATGAAGTTTTCCCAGTTCGTTAACCTCGAAACAATAAGCATTCAAACACATGATCCTTGGTCCGCATATTGGGAAAATTGAGGGAAAAAATTTCAATTTCAGTTTGAGAACTGTGCGTTTACCCAGAGACATAATTTTAGTATAAGTTTGAAAACTCATATACAGTCAAACTTCTGCATGGCAGCCAGACATGGTTCCGATAAAAAGCGGCCGCTTTGAGGGTTGGCTGGCTAGAGAAATTTCTCTCTCTCTCTCTCTCTATATATATATATATATATATATATGTATATATATATATATATATATATATATATATATATATATATATATATATATATATATATATATATATATATATATATATATATATATACATATATATATATATATATATATATATACATATGTATATATATATATATATACATATGTATATATATATATATATATACATATTATATATATATATATATATATACATATTATATATATATATATATATATATATATATATATATATATATATATATATATATATATATATATATATATATATATATATATATGGCCATTCACACTTTATGTAAACGATTTTGTAATTTATTTTTGTCGTTTGGATTTTGAGATAAAAATTTGGCAACTTCAGAATAATCATCTGCTACTGTTTTGTTTAGATTGGAATGTAAAATGGAAGATTTATTTTGAAAATGTCTCCTAAAATTGATAGATGGCTCGAAGATTACGTAACTGCACTTTCCAAGGTGAAATATTCGTATCAACAAATTATAAAACGTATGAGAATCGCGGTTATGGCATTAAAAAAAAGGTATTTTTATTATATTAAATTTGAAAGGGGAAAAAAAAAGTCTAACTGAAAGTAAAAATGAAAACATGACCGCGAAACCTCATACTAAGACTGGTCCAACGCAGGTAAATATCAAGAAAGTTAAGTCTCTGATCCTAAAAGAAAATCGGCCGACTCAAATATCCATTGCATCGAAACTGGGAATGTCCTCTGGTGCTGTTAGTACACTCATAAAGATTTGAAGTTAAAAAAGATGTTTAAACCTAAAGTTCATCTGCTTTTGCCAAAGCATATTGTTGAAAGAAAATCAAATTCTAGAAAAATTATATGAAATAACCTTGCTGCTGAAAAATGGTAATTTGTGGTAACACTCGATGAAGCATGGGTGTAGTTAAGCGACTGTGATAATAAAAGATCAATTTTCTATTGCTAAACTGACGGGAATGACTGTACGAAATGGCTACATTCTAAATACTCTGGCATTCTAAATACCTTGATCTTTACTTTCACTCGAGTAAAAAACGATATAAAAACTGCTAGATTAAAAAGTATGTTTGAAACAGCCCATATATATATATATATATATATGTATATATATATAAACAAGACTCATATCAAGGGTGTTTAACATTACCACCCCAGTATATAAAATTCTGCGAGTTCAGAGCAGCCGGTAGTTCGATCCTGTACGAAAACTAAAGAATGTTTGCCTCAATAGAGTTGGACTAAGTCATGGCCAATTAAGCCATCGTGTTGCAAAAGATGACCGTAGACCTGTCAACCAATCAACCAACCACATTTGTGACATTACATACTGAATAAATGACAATTCGTAAGACCTCTTTGTACAACACGTAATGGTACTAACTGTCACATCTCAACAACAATGAACGTGATTCCACAGAAGAGCTTCAACCGAAATCAATAGATGGAAGAATAGAATCCAACAAAACAGTTTTCCAGTTTTTCTCGAAATGTTGATCAGAGTGGGAAAGTTAAAAGTGGTTCTCCTTCACTCCAGAGCAGAACTTTACAGTCGTCAGCTGTCCAGGAAAAGCGGCTTTATAACAATTCAAAATGCGTTTCGCACTTGCGGAAGAGATGTAAATGATTTCCTGCAGCGGCTCTACAAAAATGATCAGGACTGTACAAGTATGTCTCTACGGTACATTTTAAAGGACTATGGAACTTTGCGGGGAACTATGGTACTTTGTAAGGGACGAAATATATTGCTTGCTTCAGGAACGATAAAAGCATCAGAGGAGAAGTACATGTCTTACCAGTCTTCTAGAGCGACATTCTTTTAGTTATAACCTTCCTAAACGCTTGTATGCTGTTGTTGTGCAATTGTACTCTCGGTTCTTCATAACAACATTTGAAGTCGATTTTGGCTTAGTCTCCTCTTATATATATATATATATATATATATATATATATATATATATATATATATATATATATATATATATATATATATATATATATATATATATATATATATATATATATATATATATATATATGTGTGTGTGTGTGTGTGTGTGTGAGTATATTATTTTCAGAAACCACCCGGACATTGGTATATCAAAATACCTTATATGGAGAAGTTACTTAAATGACGTCTGATGACCAATCCTTGATGAATCACAGCAACTTCATCCCACAGGGTGTATCCTCTGAAGATATCGGATAACACAGCAGATCGCCTTAGATTTAATCTCAAATTGTTAATAACTGCTCAGATTTTTCACTTGTATTTGGTCCATCACAAATATTTGATGATGGGCAGTTATGTTTGGTCTAGGTCTGAACGAAATCAGTAACCTTTTAATTAGCAGTAATTAATTTAAATAACAGTATATTATTATTCTCTTTAAAAGTTTATTAATGTTAATCTCTTTTGCAAAGTTAAAATAAAAGACAAGAAATATTCGCCATTGTCAACTGCATAAATTTTATTTTTCAATGAAATAAAATTTCTATTGATCCCAGAGGATTCAGTTTCTTTTGATATTCATAAGTCGTAGTTCTTAAAAAGGAGCAAAATTAACTTCATGAAAGCTTAATACGAGCTTTAATATTCTCTTTGTGAAAATTTATTTCATAAAATATTATTTTCCGTCAACATTTTAACGAAACAATTATGAAATAACTACTAAGGGGCTGAACTAAAATGTTAATTTATTTTTTTAAGTAAAATGAAAATGATCGTATATTTTAGAGAATTTTAATGTAAAATTTTCGGCGCAGTGTCTACGATATTATGCTTCTCTTCAATCTATGCTTTCTGATGTTATGAAGTGTCAATTGCTTTTTAGAGATTTTAAAACTGCTCCAGACTAATTTATTATTTTAAAAGGCTCAGCTTTAATAGTAAATTAGAAGAGTAATTTTTAGAGAAACGAGTACTAGTTTGCTCCAGTGTTATTAAATCCGTTTTCCTTCTAACGTTCAATCTCATAGAAATCTCTGTAATAAAATTTTATTGAGAGTTAAAATGTGTTTTCTTATTACTGAAAGGTATGTTAATGCATTTTGACAAATTTTAAGACGACTACACTGCTGGTCATTAAAATTGCAACCCCAGGAAGGAAAGCAAATAACAAAACTTTATTTATTGTACATATACAGCATAGTAGGAAGAAAACATGATTAAATTTGTCGGCAATTTTGGGGCATACATGGTCCAAAATTAGTAAACACATCTGTCACCTCTGGCAGCTAAAACGGCTCTAATCCGGTCAGGCATCAAGACGAACTGGGTTTGGATGACAGATACGGACATGTCATACCATGCTGCTTCAAGTCTATCCCGCACTTCATCAATCGTAGTGGCTGGAGAGCGGTGGCAGTCCAGTCTTTCAGAAACCCATGACCAGATGTTTTCAATGGGTGAGAGATCTGGAGAACGTGTTGGCTAGGGCAACAGTCGAACACCCTCTGTGTCGAGGTAGGCCAGGACACGACGGGCAACATGCGTTATCTTGTTGAAAGATGACGTCGTCGACGCCTCAAAGATAGGGCACAGCAACCGGTCTCAAGATCTGAAAAATGTAACGTGGCTGTTCAGATTACATACGACGCAAACAAGAGGTGTTCGTGTCATGTACCCAATAGCTGCCCATACCATCACACTAGGTGCAGGACTCGTATGAAGATATCGAATGTAAGCAAGCCACGTGAGTTCTCCTCGGTGCCTCCAGACACGGATACGTCCGTGATGATGCTGCCCGCAGTACCGGGACTCGTCTGAAAAGACGACGTGGTACCACTCATGTATCCAGTTTTGTCGATGGGCGCACCACTGTCGTCGCACGCCTCTATGCTGTAGTGTCAAGGGAAGCCGCAATAATGGTTGCCGTGCAGACAGTCCTTGCTGATCCAGACGTCGTCGCACTGTCCGTGCGGATACTTGTCGTGCTGCAAACAAACTCATTTTCTGACTCAAGGTCCGTGATGTGGCTGTACGATCCTGCAAGTCCGACCTGACAACATGTCTGTCCTCTCGTGGGTTGGTGGCGGGAGGCCGTTGAGATCTTGCATGGCGTTCGGTATGATCCTCCTAAACCCATCGATTCGATATTAGCATGACAGTTGTTGGATTACGATTAATGCGAGTAGCAATATCGCGGACCTATAAACCGCACTCTCTATAGGCCACGATCCTGCCGCTATTAAATTCCGATACGTGCTGATAGCCATTTCTCCTTTTTATACGAGGCATAGCACGATCTTCTCACAAAGAACTTACATTCAAATGCGATTTACGAACGATAAACCAGCTAAGTAACTTTCCTTTTATACATAATTTGAGATGTCGTTTCTCCCTCCTGCGTTGTTCTATTGCGCTTAAATGCTAATTATTTCCATATCCCAGCACCTTCTTCATTTTATGCGAATTTGACGTTTGTATCAATCCTCCTTCATAGTGCTGCAAATTTATTGGCCAGCAGTGTAAAAGTCCCCAAATTCGTTCCGAGACTAGGTTCGCAAACCGAAACGTTCGTAAACCGAAGCAGTTTTTCCCATATAAATTAATGGATGAAGAATTAATTCATTCACCCCCTAGAACATAGTTATTTTTACCGTGTTTTTATGGGTTCAGTTATAAATAAATGGTGAAAATAAATGAAAATAGACTTTACTACGAAAAATTAACACATGATAATTGTTCAGTACAGCATTTTAGTTTTGTAGTGGATAATGGCTAGTGCAGATGGTTGATTGTTAAAAAGGAAGGGAGGACTACATATATTACTGCTTGGAAGGTAAGTCACCTTCCTTAATATCATTAGGCAATTCTGATTTTAGTGTCTTTTCTCTTCGTCTACTTTCAATCTCACTAGCAGATTTTGGCACAAGAAACCAATCCAAAGAAAGTGGTCTTTTGCTTTTCCGAAGAATTTCACTGAAGTGGGACATCACATTGTCATTTAGAATATTAACTGTTCTGTTGGCCACATATTTATTAGGGTTATACTTTTCAATAAATGCCTGCACTTAACTCTACATCCTGCAAATTTCTTTTATCATGGCAATGGAAACTTTATCTTTATCATTGTCTTTCTTCGATTAATACTTTTCCTGGATAGCATTCACCTGTTGCCTCTGTAGCTCAACAAGTTCTTCTGTGGTGAGTTCTCTATGTTCTTCCACCAGCTCCTCCACATCTTTACTGTCGACCTCCAAGACCATACCTTTGCCCATGGACACTATCTCCTCCACAACTTTGACTTCCTCCTCTTCATTATCAAATCCCTTGAAGTCTCTCTCTGGCACATAACGGCCAAATTTTCTTCCAGGCAGACCGCAAGGCACGATAATAAAAACCCCTCTCCCTCCAGACCTTATCACTAATGTTGATACAGCTGAGCATATGAGGATGCAGGGGGACGAAGTGTTAATTACAAAAATTTTTCTCAGGGTGAAATAGGTGTCATTTGTGACTTGAAAACACCTTGGAAAGAGTGCCATGATACACAATTTTTTAAAATTAGAGATAACCTGCTGGTCCATAAGCTGAAACAAAGGAGTATTCTTAGATGGTAGAAATTTGACGTTAATGAAGTTATATTTGATGTCCAGGTCTTTTTCGAAATTTCAAGGAAGAAAAGGAGTGTTATCCATGACGAGAAGATTCTTCAATAGCAAACCATTCTCAAGACATTTCTTGGCAGCTGGCGAGAAAACCCCAACAATCCACTCCATAAAAATGACTCTTGTAACCCAGGACTTAGCATTTGCTCTCCACATTGCAAGTAGTTTAGCCTCTATCACATTATTTTTCTTGAATGCACGAGGATATTCAGTGGTAACATGAAAGTGGCTTGATTTTGCAATCACCACTTGCATTAGCATATAAAACGTGTCAGCCTGTCCTTCATAAGTTTGTGGTCAGGTAGTGCCTTCTCCTCTTTGGTGATGTATGTACTTGGCATTTTTTCCCTAAACAATCCTGTTTCATCAAAGTTAAAATTTTGGTTTGGCATATAGCCTTCACTCTCCACAAACTTTTTGAACTCATCAACATATTCAACTGGAGCCGTTTTATCTGAACTAGCAGTCTCCCCATGCCTAAAAACACTATGAATTCTACTGCTCTTGCGGAATTTCTCAAACCAGCTTCTACTGGCTTTACATTCTTCACATTCAACACCATCAAGTAGTCGGTGTTTTAGCTACCAAATCACTGTGCAACTTCTTAGCCTTTTCGCGTATTAAAGCCTCACTAATACCATCACCAGAAAACTCTTTCTCACGTATCCACACAAGCAATAATTTTCCTACCTTTTCTATAACTAGAGGCCTTTGCTTTGTTAAAACAGTCACTCCTTTAGACATATTAGCTGCCTATATTGCCTCTTTGTATTTTAGGGTAGTACAAATGGTAGACTTCGCCAAATCAAATTGCGTGGCTAAATTAGAAACACCCACACCATTCTCATGTTTAGCTAATATTTCTTTCTTTTTCTCAATAGTTAGGTTAGGTTTCCTGAGCTATATCACTTGCTTTAGCCATTTCTTGGGAGCCATATTGGGGGCTAATTTAAACAAAAATATCTATAAAAAAATCTGTGAAATACATGAGCAACGACCGTTTGAGCTGTGCTGGAAAAAGCTCAACTTAGTTTGACATGTGAACTGTTCGCTAACCGAAGCAAGTGTGGCGAATGCTTGCATCGCATATCACCAGATGGCAGCACATCTCCTACGCTTGTTCGTAAACGAATCGTTCGTAAACCGAGTCGTTCGTAAACCGAGGTACCACTGTGTACAAATCACATTCACATTATAACACATGGACTACTAACAAACAACAATAAAGGCCGTATATACAACATGTATGTGATATATATATAAACGGAAACCATACATTAAGGACTGAAAGCAACAAATTGACCCCTCGGAAAAAAGGTTTATGAGAAATGGCTCTGTAATCAATGTACTTTGTAGGAAAACGCTTAGTGGGTACAGAGAATTAGGAGAAATTCTTATTCATTTCCAAATAATTATTTATTTAGGACTGAATCTCAGTTTCTTGTCATAATTATATAATTAAATATATTTTCATTTAATGTTCATTTTGCATACGAAAATCCCTTAAAATTTAAAATTTGAAATTTAAAATGTAAGGTAAGTATAGTTTTTGATATTTCTTCTTTACTAATTAGTGCAAATTAATAAATTTTGCATATTTGTTGTGTAGAATAAATTTTTTTAAATTATGACTCTTCAGGATTAAAAAAAAATTTGTTTATAAAGCTTTTAACCGCTTAAACGAGCTGAAAAATATATTTTCATTGTGGTAATTTTTGTTTCGCGGGAATATATTTTCAAATTGGGAACCTGAATCAAGCATTCAAAAGACTGTCCCATGAAAATAAACCAAAGCAACACTGTATGAAAGTTCATACAGATATCGTGCAAGGAATGCTAAATATATCCTTTTAAAGATGGCAATGCGTGAAAGCTTCCGTACCGAGGTAATAGGCTTAAATTACATATGTAGAGCCTAGCACATAAGCAGCGTAAAGCATAAAAATGTTGTATCTGGCGATGATATAATCGTAAACATATGCTGTCTCTTTTATTTTATTCTTAAAGACCTGCACTATGTTTAAAGACAAGAATATAAAATAAGCTTTTCTTGGGGGGGGGGGATTCTGTGATTCGCAGCCTTTACATTCCTTATTTATTCGAAATAATTTGAAAGAATTTCTTATAAAACATACAAAATTACTCTCTACAGCTCACCTGTAATGAGTTCACCTGTAATGAGCTCACCTGTAACAGTATGAGTTAATTATTTTTAAAAAATTATGTAGATTTTTGTTGTCTTGTTTTCTGTACTTTAGTTGAAGAAAAAAAATGAATTTTTGTCTATATCCTGATGATCTGTTAACGATATCATATTAAATAACGTTTTTGAATTAATCTAACCATTGACTGCGGATTCCAGGAATTAAATGGAATTTTCAATTCGCATTTCTAGTTAGAGCATCGGAATTAACCTGGATGTCTTAATATCAATACTGTCGGCATCAATATTTAGCACTTAAAGATCTGAGAAGTTCACTGTTTCCTTTGAGCTTCAAGGTAATGTATATACTAAACAATAAACTCACGATTAACAAGATCCGATGAGGTTTTCTATACTAAACTGTTTATTACAACACAATTAGACTACATAAATATCGTATTCACTCGCTAGCAGGCAACGGGGAATTATTTATCGCGCGTGTTAATCCCGGTAGTTATATTACGGAAACCCTACCAGAATTCAGCCACGCCACTGCTTGTACATACGCCACACTCACTTTTCTGTCTTCACTTTATCACCAGGTCGATGGAACGATAGCTGACTTCAAAACGCCTTCGGTAAACTTGATAATGTCCGGCTGCGGTACGGCACAGCGATCTTCACTCCAACTGTTTTTCGTTCGCTGCTCACCTCCGTCCGACCTCGCCTGTAGTGTTTTCTTTCTCACTATCAAGCGTGTACGCTACCCACGGGGATTCCCGTCAAGTAGAAAAGCGCCGCTTATTTCCATAAGGCGCTTCTTCTTCTTCAAACGGCTATTTATTTAAACCAGGGGGGTTAATTTTGATGCAATACCTCACAGATCTTAGCAGAAAACGTTATATTAAATATGCATCTATGCCTAACATGAGGATTTTAAGCAAAGATAAACATCTCCAGCGTACCCAGTAGCCGTGGACCTAGGTTTCGCCCTTGTTATGGCTTCCTCACCATTCCCAGTTTCCAACTGAGAGAAATTATGCACTAGTAATGGCTATACCATGCTGAGGAGTCCATAACAAGAACGAAACCTAGGTCCCTGGCTGCTAAAGATGGTGGAGATATGCAGTTTTCCAAAAAGGGTGATCTAGGTACTTTTTTCGCGAGGTACTAAGTTTGAATTCTGAAAACATACGAGATGATCAAATTATTTAAAAAGAAATAATGAGGAAATATAAGATAATAGCTTCACAGTCAACAGTAACTGCATGTAGGCCGTACTGGTCGGTATATCGCTTAATGAGCTTGTAAAGAATGCATACAGGCAACTTTGCAAATTTTCATTGCATATGCTTATGGGATTAAGTTTCATTTTTGATCTGTCTACGGTAGATCTACCTCTTGCCCTAATTCAATTACTATTTTTTTACCTTTATCTAGTGAATTTAAGACCACTTTTTTTCCTGAAAAAAAAAAGAGTTTTTCTCTTTAGATACGCTTGACTTAAATTTCCGAAAACATTTATTGTGATTGAACGCATCTAAAGACTTTAATTTGGTTACAATAATCTATATATATAGTTCTCCATGCGAGAGCCAGGTAAAATAACGCCAAAATAAATAATTCAATATGAAGAATTCTGATTTTTATTCCGAAAGGTAGATAAGGGGGAAAAAAGCAATTACCTGCAGGGCACTTAGCATAATTTTTATTCTCTATATTTTTCCCGAGCGCCGAAACAAAAACGAATAAAGCGTTTATCAAAGTGTCTTCGGGCAAGAGTTGTTTATTTCTGTGCTTATATTTCATCTGTCAGCACTTTTATATTAACAAGAAATTCTTTCCCAGTACATTTTCAGGGATTTTAATTCTCCTGTTTTTTAAATGTATAGAATAAATATTGTTCATCTTGGGGGAACTGAACGTTTATTTACCTAACCTACTGCTTTAAAGTTGGATTTTTTGATTTAAAATTTTTCTTACATACAGTGGTGCCTTGACTTGCGAGTTTAATTCGTTCGGTGATGGAGCTCGTAACTCGAATTACTCGTATGTCAAATCAATTTTCCACATTAAAATGAATTGAAATGCCATTAATCCGTTACGCTTCCCCCTTCCAGTAAAAAAACCCCCAATTTTTTGTTACATGTTTTTAAATAAGAAAAATGTATTCATAAATAACATATATTGTGTAAAAACACGATACAATAGACTGCAATAAATTGGTTGTATTAAGTATAATGTACAACATTTACTGTGAAGATCAGACGACTTGATGCTGACGGAAGTGGAGGAGAAAGGAAGAACTGAATAATTGAATCTTATTCGCTGATTTTTGCCCTTTTTGTCACGCTTTCCTTACTTTCATTTGCAGGGATTTTAGTTAAAAATTTGGCGAATGAGGTAAACTTGTCCAGTGAGGTCTGTTTCCTCCCCCCTTTCAGAATGTTTTTGAAATAAGAGGTCGAACGTTGTTCGGTTTCAGAGTGTGGGCAGTCGACTCAAGTGTGGGCAGAGCAAGCTGACCCGCGTGATAATTGTTACGAGTTAATTTCTCGCTTTAAAACAAGAAAGTAGTCTTTGAAAAATATGTATAATAGTTGTACATAAAGGTTGTAAATATATGTTTCTCGTGAGCTAATTTGACGACAGCGTTACATGGCGTTCGCTCCGCAAACTAGTGGTGGGGTATCTGAAGCTGTCTCTTAACCCGAATTTTAGCTCGCAACTCAAGGCCGAACATCGGCCGAGAGACTTGCTCGTATCTCAAGAAACTAGTTAAGACCCGCCGAAACCGAATCCAACGCAACTTCGCTTGAACCGTACAACGCGAATACAAAGCCGCGGCAGCTTACTGGTGGAACTAAAGCTTTTTGTAATCTTACTGCTTACTTCGGTAAGCAGTGAGCTCTTATTTATTAAATTTCTCAAATTATTAAGTATTTTCAATCTTATTTTCGCACTGCTCTCCTTGAGCATTGCTTTCTCTATCAACTTAAACTTCCTATTCTCAAGCCACTCCCCGGATCCAAAATCCACCTATTTCTTTTCACCTTTCTATGGTCATTACTATGCAAGCCTACGTTGGAAGGCGTGGCCTACGGAACGTAGTTAAATCATTTGTCCTGATGGTCCTGATGGTGGAACTAAAATATAAAAGTACAAAATTAGTGGTAACAATTAAAATAGAAATGAACGATTAAATTACGATCCATCGTAATCAGTGCGAGAAACAATGTGATCCATTTCACTAATACAGCAAAAGCATGTATTGATAGCCGGAATATGTTTCGTGTTAATGTCCGTAGAGTTCCTATCGTTGTATCTCTCACAGTTTCCACACTTTTTGCTATTCGTACATTCCTTATGGTATCCCTCACTACATTCCTTACAAATATTTTGATTCTTGCAGAATCTCGCTATATGGCCGTATCTCCAACACTGATAACATATCTTCGGTTTATTAAATTCTTTAGCAATAGCACTGCCAGCCTATTTTGATCCTTTTTTTGCTTTGACATCTTTCTGTACGCTGTCCCATTCAAACTGACAATCCAATCCATATCAATTTTCCCTTCGAACTTATCAATATCTTAATTCTTGCTTCATCCAACTCCAAATTCTGTTCTTTAAGCGTCATATTCATCTCTTCTTCTTCATATTTATCCGCTACAATATAGATGATGACATGTGGATCCCTCTTATTTGGCTTGCTGATCTCATACTCCTTATTCAATTGATTGATAACACTAAATTCCTCTATTAGTTTATCAACTTCATCTTCTTTCTCCACACCTATTAGAAGTCCTCCGTTTCTAATTTTCTTACATGTAATAATTCCAATCTTCAACTTACTAGGATCAACCATGTTCTGCACCTCCTTCTTAGTCTCTCCATCCTGTTCCCTCTTCGGCTGTAGCATCACCAAATGGGTAGTCCCATGACTTCACTTTTTAGATCTTGATTTCTTCCCTCTTTTAGCTTCATAGGTTTTCTTTACAGCTGCCACATACGACGTCGTCTCTTTTCTCTTTTCCAATACCGATACTTGACCACACAGGTAATTTATCAATCCGTTCTGCTTCTCCAACAATCTTTTTATATCGGTAGCCCATGAACTTATTGCTATCTGGCCCGCCTTAGATACCTTACCTAAATGCACTATGCTTGTCATACTAGCCAATTTCATTGTGGCTAATTTACAGTACTCTCCACATGTCTTTAAAATGTCCTTACAGCTCATTCCGTGTACACCGTTCTTCTCCCCTCCTCCGACGTTAGTGACTGATAATTTAGAAAATATAAACTAGTTTTAACGCAAAAACATAATTCGCAGCACGATAAGCTCTAGGGTATAGTCGTGAGCAGCCTAAGCAAGCAAACTTTTAATCTTAGTGGCACGGGGAGGGCCCCTTCTAGTTTATAATACTAAACTAGTTTATAGCAATAATAATTCTTTTTACTGAAGATTCCTTTCAATACGCAGTAGTTTGCAAACATTATTTTTGGCAATACCTAACACAATTTTCACCAGGCTCCATAAGCTGAGACCAAGGTTAGGTGATTAGTAAACTTTATGTTGCCGGTCAGTTTCAATCACTGTCAGTATAAATGGAATAGATAGCTCCGCGAAATAAAGCCAATTCTTGGCGCAGAAGTAGTTGAGACATCCTTCGTAAAAATTTCTATAAAGAAGCTCATATTCGGAGCCCCAATGTCTGGTAATTAGTTTTTTTCCGTTGATGTTTAGATCGTGTTAATTTAGTTTGAGTTTCAGGGTATTAACTGTTACTACGAATTGTAAATGTAATCTTAAACTATAGGGTGATTCACTCGCGAGCGGCCCCGAAAATTCTGTAATTTTTCTTCGTAGAAAGCAGTAATCTGAACGAAACAACGTACACTGGTGTAAGAAATTAAGAGAATTTGCAGACTTGGTCGATTATCTCTAGAACTACTGTACCGATATTAATGAAATTTGATATGTACATACATTGATACAATACAAAACAAATAACCATTCAATAATTGTAATACACACGAATGATCGTTGGCGTAACAATCGTTGGAGTCGGAAGGTATGAAACAGCGGTTGCAGAATAAACAAAAAAAAATGGGTTAATAGATGGGTTAATAGGAGGTATGGTGCCCTCTTACAGATATACAGGTCTCGCAGCGTTATTTCATACTTGAAATAAGGCAGTTTACCATTTCCTGTGGCAATCGGTCCCACTCGTTCAGCAACGCTGTTTTCATTCCCTGGATAGTTCTCGGAGGGGGGTACCGAGTTGCAATTGCCCTCCCCAGAGCGTCCCAGACATGCTCTATAGGGTTAAGGTCTGGAGATCTGGCTGGCCAATCCATCCTGTGAATATCTTCAGTCTCTATAAATTCGTCGACCAGAAGAGCTCTATGTGGCCTCTCGTTACCGTCCATTAAAATGAACTCAGGGCCAACTGCACCCCTGAAAAGGCAAACATAGGGCTCCAAGACCTCATCCCTACACCTCACATAAGTTACAGTGCCTCTTTCAAAGACATGGAGAGGTGTGCGGCCATCCAACATGATGCCTGCCCAGACCATTAAACCTCCTCCACCATAATGGTCGATTTCGCGGACATTGGAGGGTAGGTAGCGGGTCCCTGGTTCTCTCCATATGAACGTACGGCAAGAATCGGTGTTTAGGCTGAACCGGGACTCATCGGTGAATAGAACGGTCGCCCATTGATCCATACTTCAATCTCTCTGCTCTCTGCACCATGATAAACATATTCTCCTGTTCGTAGAAGTGAGCGGGACGCAAACAGCAGGTCTTCTTGCAAACAACCCTCTCTCGTGAAGTCTTTTGGAAACAGTCACCCTTGATACACGGGATCCCGTGGCTGCATGCAAGTCACGCGAGAGCTGAGAAGCTATAGCACTCCTGTTACGCCTCGCTATAATCGACAAATGGCGATCTTCTCTGGCCGTCGTGGCTCTTGGATAACCTTGGCCAGGCTTTCTCTCGATGGATCCGGTATCCTGAAAATGTTTCCATAAGTTGCACACGACGCTGGGCGTTAATTTGAACCCTCTACAAATTTAGACTTGAGATTGGCCTGCTTCTAGCCTCCCCACAATTCGCTACCTCAATCCATCATCTAAACGTTCGTGGTTACTAATTTTTACTGTTACAATTTGAAATTAACCGATTGCTGCAAAATAACACTATCTATTAATCCATTTTTTTTCAAATTCTGCAACCGCTGTTTCATAACTTCCGACTCCAACGAGTGTTACGCACGATCATGCGTGTGTATTACAATTATTTAATGGTTATTTGTTTTGTATTGTATCTCCATATGTATGTACATATTAAATTTCATTAAAATCGGTACAGTAGTTCTGGAGATAATCGACCAAGTCTGCAAATTCTCTTAATTTCTTACAACAGTGTACAGTGTGCTCCTCGGTAGAAGGCTCATCAGATCACATAGTTCTCGGAGGAGATGTGGTTCCCTTTTGTCGGGTTATGTTAACTTGCAAAACACCTCTGAAAATCCCTTTGCCACTCATCA
This sequence comes from Dolomedes plantarius, assembly GCA_907164885.2. NCBI lineage: Eukaryota > Metazoa > Arthropoda > Arachnida > Araneae > Dolomedidae > Dolomedes > Dolomedes plantarius. The sequence goes on from OU015492.1 coordinate 134,686,364, forward strand.
AACAACGCTTCTTGATTAAGAAGTCGGTGTGTGGGGAACGATGCGTCGGTTGAACATCTCATCCCCCATTTAATTTGACACCGATGTGTACCTTGACATTTTTTAACAGTTCGTGTATCAACTGGGTGATCGTGGATTAACAGAGGTTATTTCAAGCAAATGGAGCAATGTGTAACACATCGGCAAGGAGCATGGAGGATGTTGAGTCTTTCATCGGCAACAGGATAATTTCAAAACGGCTTTGGCCACCAAGGTGGCCACATCTGGCACAGCCAGACTTTTTCCTTTTGGAAAAAGTCTGTTGAAACAACCCTTGCATTGTGGAAGATTTGAAGAAAGACATGCAATATAATATAGCATTTATTCCTGCTGATATCATTGCAAATATGTTCAGAAACATCGAGCACCTCGGCGAAATGTGTCTGACAGAAAACGGAGATCACTTCCAGCATCGCATGTAATGCAATCGATTATACATACGTCAAAGAATGTAGCCTTTTTTTGGTTCAAATTGCTTCATCTTACGAGAGTAATTTCAGAATATTCGGGGCCTCTTTCGAGTGAATCTCGTTATGTAAGTTTTAAATTCAAAGAAAATTTTGAATAAATTGTTTTGTATCTATTGAGCCAGTTTCAAGTTTCCAATATCACAAAACCTACTAAATCAAACAAATACTGAGACAAAAATCAAGACAAAAAGCACATTAATAGCTAGGAGAACTACCGTTTTTGTTTGCCTTCCAATTCTAGACAATCATTTAAAATTTATTTCTCAGCGTTCCAGAAATTGTAGACTTATTCTAAAAACAAATTTAACGCTTTTGCACCGAGATGGATAAATGAAACTTCGATAGCTTTCCAATGTATCTGCATTATTGTTATTTCTACGAGATCAAAGGAATCATAACTTTAAGAATATTTTAACATTTTTTTTAATTCCAGGATTTTTTATTTTTATTTCCGCCTGCATCGAAAGCCTTCATCAACGAAATCAAAAAGAATCTCTGAAGAATTTCAGTCTCTTTTTAAATTGCGAGTGAGGGCTAGTAATCGTAAATTAGAATTAAGATGCGATGAGCATGAAAAATAAGATCACATTTTTCGATGGTTTTTTTTCTACTTTCATATTGTATACTACCTGTCACTTTTCCTAATTTATTTTTACCTAACCTCTCTTCAATTATAAAAAAGGGCTCCGGATAATATAATTTTCTGCAAAACGTTACTTCGAGCACTTTTATAATTTATTCTTATCAGAAATATTTTTAACATATCTCGAGTTTTCTGTTTGCAAATTTTTGAGGCTGCACAGAAAAAGAGTACAGTATTTTAATTTTTGCATTTTTTTCTTCTTAAAGAGTGTACGGAATTAATTTCAAACCCCGAATAAGTAATGCGAAAGAGCTTCTTATTTTGATGCTGTTTTTGCAATAGCAATTCGAATTTAGAGTACACTAATGATTTTTTTTCTTGTTGAGAATTTTGCCGTGTTTACCTCATTCTTTAAATGACTAGTGGAATTTTTACAGGCATACATGTACACTCATATTTGTATGAAAGTATTAGATAAAGTGGAACCGCGATCTATCGTTTTTAAAGGGTCCTGTTCAACTGAACGGTACACGCGGGAACATAACAAAGGAACATTTTCAACGGAACTGGATGAAAGGAACGGCACATACGGGGAAACGATCGATCGCGGCTATACTGTATATATATATATATATATATATATATATATATATATATATATATATATATTTATATATATTTACTTATATATATATATATATATATTGATTGACTGATAACGGGTACTTTCCCGAACAAACAACTTTAACTGTGTAGAGGAGATGAAACACAACAGTGTAGACGTAGCCGGAGTGGTAATACTTCTAATAGACCGGTAGAGGTGATGGGTTCAAAGTTTTGTAGACATTCGAGGAAAGGGCAGGAACGCACACACACTTGAAATCCAGAGACGAACACTTTTTTCAGGATCCAAAACACACCGAGGAGGAAATAACCACAGAGAGGAGAGGCATTGATGAACACGCACAACACTGATGCTATACATGTTATTTTTATTATTCCACATAACGAAGACATTCCGTATTCAGCAGGACACACACAAACAATACTGGCGGTCAATACCTCAGAACATTGACTTTTACCAACAAAGAATAAGTGTTCCGAACTTGTACAAAATGTTCGAAAGGCCAAACGATTCCGGATCATATCTTTGTGTGTTTGAGACTTGAAAAGGAAGATGTTCTAGAGCGGCCATTGTTGGTCATTGACTTCTTGAGAGTGTCCGGTATCATGGACCTAATCTAGCTCTTCTGGGTGACAGGGATCAGCAACAACACAGCAACAACGAGTGTGTGCACTACGCTCGGTCATAGAACCAAAGCTATCATTCTACATGTGGTTTAGATGTGTGGTTTAGATTAAAAATGTTAAGGCGGGAGAGAAGCAATTTTAAGAAATATGTGATTTTCTAATGTTCACAAACCTCGGGGCATTTTAACTTGTCGAATAGAAGTGTTGAGCAGTATTTCTGGATGAAGAATTCGCCCAACAGTACATTCAAACAACAGAAAAATCAATGATAGGCGATGTCAAATTCTTAGCACTGACATTATATCTAGTTAGCGCATTGCAGTAGTACAACTCCCCGCAAAATTGAGAGAAGTCATGGGAATATCTACATGCACTCGAACAATTGCAGAGATATTTATTTCATGGGTTTCTATGGTCTTAAGGCTGTTTTAAAAACCCCGCATCCCACCTCTAAATGCCGCCGGTTGATTGGCGTAGGATGATGGACATATTTCCTGGATGTTAGAGAGAAGGAAACGAGTCCTATAGATTTACGAATCCTTACAATTTGTGCACCACTTTGATGAGCGTAAGTACAATTTCTGACTTATAAACAACTTTATGTGGTTCAAGTTATTTATTTCATAAAATTTTATTTCATAAATACGAATTTGATAAACTTACTAACTTATATTTGCTCAAGTTTGTGAAAAGCATTACTCACATATATCGACATCTCATTCATCAAATACGCCAAACTCCCTCACAACTAATATCTCGAAGAAAATATAACTTAATATAATAAATATAACATAATACAAATATGCCCCCAGCATAATATATGGAGTTATATTCTCTGCGTTATTAGTAACATATTTTATCGAATTTTTCTTGAACCCATAGTAAGATAGAAATAAATATTCCCTTTCAAGACTAATGCTCTGAATATTGAGGATTTCGGTGCATTGAGAAAATTTTATTTTGACGCCACGTGTCAAGTGGTAGACATATCTCGTAGACAAAGTAATTGAACCATGTCTTTTTCCATTGTCTTTTTTCCATGCGATAAAGGAAAAGTTTATATCATTATTGGAATTAAACTGTTAAAAACACCATGCTAAAAAATTCTCTAATTACCCAATTTGTACAAAGTACTCTTTTCGCCTTAGCTTTAACCATTCGTGTTATAATTAGCCCCGATACAAATTGTTGTTGTTGATGAGGCTTATGCCCCCTGACCAGGACTTTCCAGACCAGGAGTATAGATCTATACGGGCTGAGGATTACTGCTCCGGTTTTTAATGGCACTACAAGGGCAGGAATCTGACTTAGCCAGATGCCATCACAACTTTAACCGAGAACACCCAGGGGTGACACCTGTTACGCTCGTACCTATACATTTATACAATTTTGATCTCATCGGAGGGTGGCGGGGAGGGAGAGCAAAATTAAACCCCGACTTGGTGACGCGGTTTCGAGGTTAGAACGTCAACTGAGGAGGCCGAAGAAAGTGATTACCAGTTTCGGACATAATTCTTTTTATATTAAAAATTTTGCAAGAAAAAAGTACAATATAAAAATATGACAAAAACGAATAATACGACAGGAGTGTTACGGTCGTTTATCATTTGTCTTTCCTTCATGCAGAACCAACATAAAGTGCTTGCCTTTTGAGCAGGCTCTAATGACGTTGTTTCACGTGCATTTCCATGGGGGCTGGAAAATTGGCCTAAATTATACATACCATTAAAATTAAATTTTTTTCTTCTCTGTGAAAAAAAGAATTTAGGCTATCGTTTGTACATAATGAAACATTGTGTTTTTACATAATAAAACTTCACTGTTATAGGTTTTATTTTTAAAATCATAACCTTTTAAAATAATGTAGCATTAAGTTGAATTCAATGAATAAATTGCTATACTTTTTTTAATGTTCCTGAATTTTTCAGGTTTTTTTGGAAAAAATTGCTTTTTAGGATGTGTTGATAATACGTGTGATATTACTGAATTCTCAAAAAGACAATCAGGGATTTTTCGAATAAATTTTTTTTTTATGATTGCAATTTTGCTAATATTTTATTAAAATTTATTGTCTATGTATATACTTAGCGTTTCCCTTCATTTGGCTATAATTACCCATGCAGACGAAAATATTCAGGACGAAATACCACCACCAAAGTGTTAATCGTCTTTCTCTTTCTGTAACAAATATAATTTTTAATCATTTTTCATTTACAAATATATATATATATATATATATATATATATATATATATATATGACTATAGCAATTTTGTTCCACCACATCTTATTTGAACTCCTCGGAAACAGTTCATGTAAGTATTTTTTCCAAGCAACTTAGCGACTTGTAAGATACCTCATTAATGGATGTTTGAAGCACGGATGCACCATTTTGTATCTTATCATTGACCACTATAATCATTCTCTCTCCTGGTGTGAAATACTAATAATTTTGATTAGTATTACGAGATGATTACAAAATGTAATTACAAGATGTTGTCCATATATTTACAGGTGTTTGCTGTCTTGGCGCTGTTTCCTTCTCTTCGCCAAGTCTTAGTCAAGTTCTCTATGCATAAGTTTATGTGTAATTGACCCCAATTTATAAATTTTTGTGGTTTAAGTTAAGTTTATTCTCGTACCATGAATAGCCATGCTAAACATTCCCTTCAGAAAATTATAGATTAGAGTTCCTTGCGATGGCCAGCAAATAGATTCTCGGGAATTTCTACCACCACATCCATTCCAAAAGCAAAATTATACTTTTTAATGGTGACTGTCAAAGTGCTGTCAATGCAGCCCACCAAGCATACACTGTCATCATTCACCAATTGCGGTGTAAAACTTGACTGCATTTTTTCATTGAGATGTACATCGAAGCAGTACGCCGAAAATTGTACGGAAATTATTGCCGTCAAATTTCATTCCCTGGAATTATATAATCTTTATGTGATGCTATTAGATTAGAATTGGATTATAAGCGCAATATTATGGGGTTAAAATCTAAAATAAGGGTGCAAAAATGCCAGGCATTTTCCCAGAACTCCTGTCTCTCTAGCAAGCTATCTTTGAACTCCTTGGCTTAGACAGTCGTCTACAGACATCCACGTGTTCAAGAATAAAGTGGCGAAGTTATAAGAACGAATTTATTCTATAACTATATGTGAAACCTACTTGAGAGAGCCTCCCACAGTAAATTACGAAACAGAATATGCTCTTTAACTCTGAAATTAAAAATTCACTCACCCTTAGAAGGTTTTTCCATGAAAGTAAAATCATCTCACAGTTTGATAACATCTTTAAATCCTCCTGGAATCAGGAAAAATGTAACATGCATTTCTTATACGTCGAACGAGAATTTCGAGCCGAGAGGGATAATTTACTTATTCTTACTTTTGCATTATTAATTTTAATACTTTCGGTTTTAATCTAAAAAGTCAGATTCTCGTACGCAGACAGTATCAAAAATAACTTTTATCTGTTTTTCTCTACTCATATCATTTATATTAAGACTGAAAAAAGACTTGCACGGAAATGTTACCTTTTAGGAAGCTCCAGCGCATTTCTTTATTATTGGATTAGATTCTTTATCAAAATCATTGAAGAATTTTAGACATTTAGAAATTGGATAAAATATTTACTTTTCTTTTCTTTTTCTTTTTTTTAAAGATATATGCGATATAGTGAAACTGGAGAAATATTTTCTTAGACAACTAATCTCTTTTTTTAAGCAGATTTTTTTTATTTTCCTTCTGTTATTTTATGTTTCCATTAAAATTTTCCCATAGTATCGTGAAAAATTTAGAAAAATGAGAGAGATAGTTAATCATTAATGCTTTTCCTCTTATCAACGTTTTGCATTCATCGCGTTTTTCCATGTGATAAAAAATTTAATAGTTAACAATTATACTTTCAGTTTGGGGGGAAATTAATAAGCGAAAAAAGTAACAATGTTATGATATGAATTTTATTATTCTACCCAAAACTATCAAAGAATCTTTCATTTATCTTAGTTGTACGATAAAACTGAAACGAATAGAAAAATTACCTTATTCAAGTTTCTTTTATTATTTTGTTTGCTTTTGTAGGAGAAATAAAAAATATAATGAGAAATGTTAGATACTTAGACATACTACTTTATATAAGTAACTAGAAAGACATCACATACAATGTAAATAATTCAACATGAAATAAAACGTATAAGGAGGGCATAGACTGCCGAACAAGTTAACAGAAAACCTATCCTAGCGTTGAAAATTTTAACTTTAGCGTTGAAAATGGCTGCTATTTGACTATAACCGTTACTCACTGGATTAAGGTGAGTGCGCCTCTTTGCATTGTCTTTTCATTTGTGTTCTTTAGGATTGTATGTGTATTTGCATTTATGGTGCGTTGAGCCCTAAGTGCAGGATGTCTGTGCATTTTTACCATGTTTTTATTAACTTGTTTTCTTGTTTGTGGGTGTGTTTGTGTGTTTGTCCAGTACAAATCTTGCAATCGATTTTTAACTAATTTCCCGACTAGCTAGACGTTTGAAACTTTTAGAATAGCTCAGAACACGATGGCAATGCATTTTTTAAATACTTTTAGCCATCTTTAAGCAGATTTTTACCATGTTTTTATTATTTTCAGCTAATTTTCTTTTGTGGACTGGTGCAGCCATCTGACGGCCGGGACGGGAACGAAAAGTTAAACGCAAGTTAACTTCCAATTAACTTAATTTACTTTCAAGTTGATGGGATAATTCATCAAAAAATTTTAAAAAAGTATTTATTAATACATAGAATTGTCAAGTTTATATGATTCAACAGAAAATTTAAAAACATGGTTTATAAAGAGTTCTTTTTATCTTGTAATTATTAATTTTATTTGACTGTCTGTTTGAATGGGGATCTCGGGGCCTTGGGATGTTTTTTAGTTAGACCTGCATCCTATTCAGAAAGTTCCCCCTTAAGGTAACTGATTTGGTTAGGCCTCCTGATGACGAGACCAATCGGTTACCTCGATATATGGTAACGTTCCGTTACTGCTACAGAATCTTGCATTATGGTGCGTTGAATCCTAAGTGCGGGGTTTCTGTTTATTTTTGTCTACATTTTTAACGTCTTTGTTGATTTTTTTTTTAACTTTTAGTTATAACTAGAAAGACGTAACGAACTATTTAAATACCCCCTGAAAATTAAATTGAAATCAATTAAACAATCTTACTGTGGTGAACCAGAACATAGGAAAAGGATATGCTGTTGTATCAAATGCAGATAAACTTGTTCGGAGACATTCGCCCTATTAAACAGCTGTTGTTAGTTGAATACCTTTTATCTAGGATCCCCATAGAGGTGTGTAAACATTGCTCTCTGATGCCACCTCATTTGTGACCGAGCATCCACAGGGGTGACTTTAAGTGGGATCGCACCTTTCTCTCACCCACATACCACACGGAAGGACTTTTGGGTCTACGGATTTGACGTACCCATACTCGGCTTAGAAACGAAGACATTCAGAGGAGTTCGTTGGGATTCGAACTGATCTCCATCCGTCCGAAATCCGACTCCACTCGGCTTCCTCGGCTAGGAAAAGGATATTAATAATCAGAATTTGAAGTGAAAGCAAGGAGTGGATAACTTATGGGTACGAATCCTAGTTTCAAAAAACTTGTACAGTAAAACCTCGTTTATCCGGCCTTCGTTGATCCGGATATCCGGATAATCCGGATCAGATTTGTTGACATTATTTTAATTTAATGTTCACATTAGATAATTTTCAACTATGATAGCAAGAACGTAACTACAAGTACGCCAAATATACGCTTTTTAGTTTGATTCAATTTACAGTTCCTGCATAGAATGTACAATAAATTATGGTAATAAAATGCTTTTTGTCGAGTTTAAGAAAGTTTCACAGAGAGGCAGGATAAGGGTGACTGTTCAATCATCCATGATCCAAACTCTAACTACGCAATTCGACACTCCCACCAGCGCAACGGAAAATTTAGTTTCGTTTGTCCACGTGACTATCTATGGTGTAATATATGCCCAGCTTTAGCTAGGTGAAAGAAATGCGGAAATAGTTATTTAAGGGGAAAGTCAATTAAAAGTAGAGAATCGATGTAATGGCATTAAAACTGGTGTGGCGTTATTATGATAGGATAATTAATACTAGTGGGGCCTTATTATTACCCATATATATATAGAGAGAGAGAGCATCGCAAATATCTGTAATATATAACTCATGAATTGGTTTTTTCTTTCTTATTCTGTTCCATGTTAATGCGTGCTGTTCTATGTTAATGCGTCATTTATAAAACCATTCTGTAATACCTTAAAGTGAAAATTTTACAGCTATTTTAGCTAAATTTTTCTGAATAAAACTGAGGAGAAAATTTTTTAAAAAGGCACTGTCTTTTGCCTGAAGAAATAAAATAGACATTTCAAAAAGCTTTCACTTAAGAAACCCGAGAAAAAATTTATGATTATTAAATATTACCATTTAAATCAACATACTTACTTGAAAATAACGTAAGATTTTATACAAATTTTATTTCCTGTATAAAACATACAACTCATTTTGAATTTCTCTAAAGATTATTTATAATGTAAATTTCTCGGCCTAACATCTTATATAATGCAGCGATAATGTGCTCCTAACTTTTTTTTTAATAAAAACTCTTACATTGTTCCAAAAACATTTTTTTTGAAATTAGATTACTACTGAATGATTTCATCTGCATGAATTTTCTTCGAATGGGTTCCCATGAGAAATAGCCATTCTGTTATGGAATAAAATCAAATTTACTTTTTCCTGCGTAATTAATATAACTAAATATTTAAAACTAGCATCTTTAAATATTTAGAAATTTGTATTGTACACGGGAATGAATAGATAAACTATTAGGATTTTTTTTAATTAGTTATTTAATCAGATTATTAAAGTTTTTATTTCAGAAATATTTTTGTTTCTCTCTCTAAATAATGTGAAGCTATATATAGAGTAAAATATTTTATTTTTAGTATTCGAGTTATTTATTTGGGATATTTTAATTAAAAATAATCAATTATACAACTTGTGTTAAGGGACTAATTAAATTTTTTTTTCTGTTATTCTTTCATTCCGTGATCTTTAAATAGAAATTAAATTGAATATAAAACTTTTTCTATATGTTTTAGGATTAATAATTTCAATCGTTGACAAAGACTCAGTAACCCGATTTCAAAGATTATTTAGTTTCTGACAACAGAGGTTAGACAGAGTAGGACAACAGACGCATTAATTACCTTATCTTACCGAGATAAGATAATTAATTGTCCCGTTCCGGTCTAACAGTTTCTTTCATCAACGGATTCTCGTCTACCAAATTCAGTAGCCAATGATTCATCAATAGCCTTGCAATTATTTTTCGGATAGGGATTCGAATGACTATGATATCATATGTTAAAATAGCAGAATAAGTTTTGTTATCCAGTCCATTTACGTTTACATTTGTATCTGACAAATTCAACAGCTAATAATTCTTTATAGCCTTGCACTCTAATCTCAGAATGCGTTACGAATATGTCAGGCGCAATATGCTAAGAAGGCAGAATAACTTTCGATAGTAAGCTCCTTTACGTTTGCTTTAATTAGCTTAACTTTCTCTGTATGTCGCAAATACGAAGCACAACCTTTAGCGAATCTCTCGATAAAAGTGTTTTCTTTGAATTGTAATTTGCTTAGTATACGCTCAGCTAGCTGTATACGACGCAAACTTTTACTGCGCGTCACATGTTAATTATCCTCTTTTCAGTGATAAGACATTCTTTTATTCATTTATACCTAGAAACCTTTCCTTGAATAGCTATTTTCTCCGATCTTCTTCACAAACACTACTGACAAGCTTCATTTTTTTTTCTCTGAATCGTCTTGTAAGATATATTTTCAATCTAAGCATGAACATACCAACAGGTTTCCTTTCTATCGGTGACTGTAATTCCCACGTTTGTTTATTCCTAAATACCATTCTTTGTTACAGATTAAATGTCTTAAAGAGCTATAAATGCAATGGATAAGCTCTGGAAAGTATTCCCCCCGAAACGCATTTTCGATCTATGTGTATAAGCCAGCAGTTCTTGTGGAATGTAGACAAAACTCTCACTGTGCGGCTTCAGTGTAATGTCGGATTTCCTTGCTTCCAGCGAATCAAATTTCCTTCCTTCATTTTTGTTGGGCCTGAATACCTTCCTTTGACTCAGCATAGTTCTAACACAGTGTTCTGTTGTAAGAGAGTTAGAAGGTTTTGCTATGAAACCTCATCTTGCAGGCATAATTAGTCTGCGATAAGAAGGGCTGGTACGTGAATACAGCATCAAATTATTTCGCGCCATCGGAGCGACACGTAGGATTTCCTTGCTGTCTGTGATTAAAATATCTCCCATTTATTTAAATCAAGAAAATTCCCTATGTCGCAATTTGGTTTCCTAAGTACGTCATAAGTGCGGCTTCCAACTCTCAGAAAGTCATCCTCTGAGAACGGTCTTTAGTACCTATTCCTTCTTAGTATAAAGCAGTGCTGCAGGTAAATACGACTACTCTTTACAACGTGTGCCATAGGATCAGGTGAATTTCTTTGCGTTTAGAAACTGAAATTCTCTTCTTCCACGTAACGGAAATTATACTGTATAGTAGAGTTACACATTTTATGGTATACCTTTACTTATGTACTATAAAAGTAGCGAACTCGCTGTTTGCTTAAACTCGATGATTTTCGATAAGTTACTGTGCACTGGAATCAAACCTATTGTGTGATTCACTCGGCTGATGCCCCGAATAGTCTGTAATAACTCCAAGAACCATGTCACATCACATGGTTCTTGGATGAGGCATGGTTCGATTTGTCGGCGGGTTATGTCACTCGCAAAACACCCGTATATGAACCACTGAAAACCCCTTTGCCACTCACGAAACACGGGTATAATATGAAGTATCGCTTAAAGGCCAATCACTACAAGAAATACAACCTAAGGCTAAGTTAGTACAGCCCACAAGGGGTGTTCGAGTCAAAACAGACCTTATTTATGAAGTGTTGATAACTCCATATAATGTAATAAACAACAAATGCATTTGTGATCCTAAAAGAAATTAATCTCCAGTAAGGACTGAATAAGTTCAAATAAGCACTAATTACCTAAACATAATAATTTTACTACAGGTACTATTTTACTATTTATTTGTTATGATACAGAGGAATGCTAGTGAATTGTTAATAAAACCAAGAATCTACATTATCAGTCATAATTTAAATAAAAATACTTTTCTCGCATATTTAACAAACCCATTTGAAATGTTACGCAGCAGACGTATAAAATAAATTGACTGAAAAAAATAATTTCAAAAAGATGGAAAGACTGCAGAGAAATTTAATTTTAACTAAAATGGTTTTTTTTATCAGAATTAATCTACATCTTTTTAAATCTCACACCGTTCTTCCCATTTAATTTTACCATATTTATTTACACCCAAAGTGCAAATTCTGATCAAGTTAAATCCGTGAAATATATTGACTCCTCTCTCCTACCTAATCTGTAAATTTTGCAATCCTTTATCTGAAATTGCTTCTACTCTTTGGATATTCCAGGAATTCAAATGGACACAAAGTTTCATACAACATAGAACACAGAAAAATGAGAGATAGAAAGCAAATATGGGGCAAATAAAGATTCGCCGAGATTGAAATCAAATATGTTATATGCGAAGGGAAACAACTATTCATCCCAGTTGGAGTTTTATGGATTTTTGAACACTGTCTAAGATTGTATCCGCTAAGATAGGGAACGGGCGAATATGCAATTTAATATCCCTTTTGTAAAACCAAGCGCCACTGCATCTGAAAGTGCATTAGATCAAAGGAAAAAGTACTGCAAGCTATGCATGCTGCCAAAAAGTTTTACATCTTGTTTTGAAAATAGTTAATTTTTAAGAGGTGATTATGTTTGGGTTGATTATATTTGGTTTTGAAGGGCTGACAAAATAGTTAATGTATAAAAATATTCTTTTCTTTTAGTTGTTTGAAAAGAAAATAAGTAATTAATGTATGTAAGATTTATTTTATCTAGCATTATTGAAAAATTTTAGCAAAAATTATATGAACAGAGAGAATGAATTTTTTATCTGCTTATAGGTTTATTTAAAACATTATTTTGGAAAATTCTCCCTTAAATAAAGGAATATAGATTTAGTGACTATTTTTATTTGTAGATTTTGGAAACACCGACTGAAGTTGAGTACCAATTTTTTTTCTTTTCTTTTTTTAAATCAGAACTGTCTTTTGTAACTCTCACACAAGCTTAAAATGATAAGCAAATAATAAAAAATTTCGAATTTTTTAAAGTTTTATGAAGTATTTACTTATTAGAAAATCAGTATGATACAGTTTTAGGGAGAGGGAATTTTTATTTATTCGGGAAATATCCTTAAGAAAATATTTGTGATTCTGCTTAAGCAGATTCAGAACGTAAGGAGTAAGCAAGTTCAGTGTTGAAGAAATATATGCTGATCTTCTTAATCTATATTTGATGAATTTTATAGATGTTTAAGTCAGTAAATACGAAAATAATGTTAAAACATAACAAATGCACTTTATTGTAAAAAGTGTTTGCAAAAATCGCAGCCTAATGCGTCCCAAAAAGAGGCCATCTGATAAAGCTCAAAACAATATCAAAGAGATATAACAGAAAACGAAAAGTCCACCTTTTAAGATTATTTTTGACAAAATTTTATTTCCCTCTTCGACCCCCCCCCTTTTTTTTGGACCCATTTCATTCTTTTTCATTATCCTTAGCACCATTTATTCTGCATTACGAACTAAATGTCTTTTTAGTGTTTTTAGTTTCGATAAAATGGAAGCATGAAATGACTAACACATTTGCTAAAATTCGGACGATTCCAAATTTATTTTTATATTTTACGCATGCTTAGAGCCTTGATGTTTCCAAACCTGTCAAAATACGAATTTTAAATTATAGTTTTTGCATGATTCCTTCAAATCCTCTGACGGAGTTTTTATATCCTAAACAAAGGAATACTGTCGCACTCTAACTAAGTACATGTTTGTTAGTATAACTAAATATTTAGGGAAGCCCTTTGTCATGAGACATTTTGTTATTCACAGCGACCTGCTGGCTACTTTATTATGGGGGCACCATATAGGTGAGCCAGCGTTGCTCCCTATGAGGGGACGACACGGAAATGACCAAGCCTTATTCGGGATTTGAACCCAAGCCCAATGCGTGACAGCTCAGAACGTTAACCACAACATCATGAGCACGGCCAGGCAGGAACTCTAAATATATATATATATAAAAAAGCTGTTAAAAGTTAAACTTTGGTTCAAAATTACTTATTGAAAAGTATGTAATTCATTACGGAATGTTATATAGTTTGTAAAGGGAATGATATATTTTTTATACATATATTCACATTACAGTTACTTACAGTTCAGTTTGAAATATAGTTTTAATCTATCCCCGGGAATGAAACCCAATTATTTAAGATTTAAAATTTAAAGGGATTTGAAAAAGTTAGATATTTTTTCTTCTGCTAAAGGATTAGATATTAATGACGGCATCTGAAGTAGTTTATTTCTTTACATATTCTGAATTTTAAATCATTACGAATCTATAAGTAGTAGACCTATCCACTTTAAAAGCATCGAAGAAGGTTTAATTTCAAAGTATTTAAAATTGAAATGAAATAAATACGGATTTTAAATATGATACATGGAAGTTTTGAGGCAATGCAAATTTGGTGCGTAGGAAAGTTTTGGTGCAACATTTTCCATATTAAAGTAATTTCAAACAATAAAATTGTTTTATTGAACTCAAATTAATTTACATGATTAACTATATCTTATATCTTACTCAGTTGTTTTTAGATATATAGCATTCATCCGTTTTAAAGCAAAGGTTTAAAAACAAAGCTTTCGCGAAATTGCCTGTAAGGCGGTTAAAAGCTCCAGGAAGAGTAGTGGTAACTACAGTTCATGGGCCGGGCCCTCCTCTGTTGGATGATATAACAATGCATAAAACTTCAGTGATCAGTAAAAAACGAATGTAGGAAGGAAAATAGAAAGTGGGGAGAACAAAAAGCTTCGATAGTACAAGTAAAGGTAAAACATGGGGGGAAATAGAGACTGAGCGAACAAAGAACAGGACAAACAATTAAAAGTTCCGAGCAAGAATGGCACAGGGCCGTTTCTTGTTAGGTGGGTCAGTAGGGTCGTTATTGGCAAGATTTTTAATAAGATCATTTGGTAAATCTTTATGGAAGTTAATAGCAAGATTTTGAAGATAATTTTGAATAGTGGGGAGATTTATCTCCCTCTTAATGTCAACATTGCGAAAATACCATTGGGAGTTAGTGATTTGCCGAATAGTCATGTTTTGAGCAACAGCCAGAATTTTAATGTTAGAATCCGCTGCATACTACAAAACTGGTCCAACATATGTAACTAAGGCTCTCAAGAAAGATTTATAAATGAGCATTTTGTTACTAAAGTTCAATTTACTATTTCGGGCAATTAAGGGATCAAGTTGTCTTTTAGCATTACGAAATTTATCACGATTATTAATTATATGTTGTTTCCAAGTGAGTTTTTTATTAAAGGAAACAACTATTCATCCCAGGTATCGTTTAAAAGCTTCAGGAAGAGTAGTGGTAACTACAGTACATGGGCCGGGCCTCCACTGTGTTTAAAAGCAAACGTTTGATGCCATTAAAATACGGCTGCAAAATAATGAGTCTATCAGTGTGCTGGAAGGTATCCTGATAGGTGTGATCCGCGCATGTCATGTAAATAAATCTTTAAATAAACAGATAATTTCTATAAGTTATAATTCTGAAAATTAACTAATATAAATTAAGGACAAATTTTTTTATTTACTTCCTAAATACTGAACTTGTCAAGATGATGTTTTATTTCTTGTATTTTAATTTATTGGTATTCTTCGGAGCTGATAATGGCGTTTCCCAACGCGTGCTGTGATTATCCTTACGCACATGGCTCTGCTTGAAGGAAGCACCATTAGTCTTTATTCCAAAGCAATGTGAAGATACATTTCGATGAACACATTTTAATACAGTCGGTATTTTTATCCTTTTAAAATTTTAATGTCGCTGTTGAAGAAGGCGATACCTATCCTCTTGCTCTTACTGACTCGCAGCTATGCTCGTCCGTGGGAAGTCCCAAAGCAGGAGATAAAGTACACTGGACCTTTCGTACAACATTTCCTTCAAGGAATTGATTCTTGGGTTGCCTCCGTGCTTTCCCAGCCACCAGTACCACTGGTAGGTGCCGGTGCGGCCCTTGCATACATAGGATACGCTGGGACCGTCCTTCTAACGAACGAAGGGAAAAAACCCGAAACTTTAACTCCACGTAGTGCTGGGACATCATCCGATTTACTTAGTGGAATGGCTTCAAGCCTTGTTAATGAAGCTCTGGGAAACACAGAATCTGCAGTTGCTTTTCGCACTGCTGGGGCTCGAGCTCTTCACCATGGAGCTACCGTACTTAGGAGAGGTCTCAATGCTTTTGCTAGAATAGTTGGAGCTTTGTATTCAACTTTGTCAAACAGTCGTCGTGTTCTTAGTTCTGACTGTGTAGCCGAGCGTTTATGCCGGATTGGGCAGGTGACGGGCATGCAGTGGCCTCTTCTCGGAGTATTGCTGCGAAGCCTAGAGTGAGTGTTGACATTTAAATTTTCAGTGATTCCATAAGAGTGTTTTGCAGGAATATTATACTTGCTTGTCCCGTACTTGCATATATTTGTTAGAATTGTTGATCTGAATAATGCATTTGTAAACAGGTGCATGATATTTTGCTAATTACCAGTAAATCTTTCAAGAAAAGTAGAACACCATTTTAAGTCCTTGATTTTGCAGCCATTGAAATAAAATCTGTCAACATATCTGGGTTGCTTAAAATCTATCATTTTAAGCAACCCAGATATGTTGATATATCTAAGCACTCCATTCTTGTATATTAGTAATTTTTAAATATTACTTTCTTTAATTTTTTTTCATATTACTATCTTTAAAACATTCCAATTGAACAAAATTAAAGTAGAGAATCGCTCGTTACATGCGTGAATCTAAAGATCCATTTGAAATATTATGGTCTCAAGAATTGCAGGATTGTGGAACATGGTGAACTTAAAAGTGACCATATTTATACCATGCTTGAATCGACTGCTAGTAAGCCTTGAAGAAGCATATCCACCTTGATCCGTTTTTTCGCACTGACTTGTTTAGCCTTTTTCTTGTTAGCCAAACATCAAGACCTTCACCTGTCTACAAAGAATAGTGAAAGTCGCGTTGTCATTTCATCACCATTGCATTAGGCGAAATAAAAAAAAACTAAACTAAGGATAAATCATTTTCCCTAAAATCTTATTTTCTAACTAGCGTTTAATTCAAAGTATACTTATATATTCGTTAGTGCCATTGTTTATTTCCCATTCGTTAAAGTGAATAATTCGTTGCGACTTGTCGTAGCATCCATTATGAGTTTGTTACAGTTATGTCTGAAGTATATGTGTTTAAAATGACGTGGGCAAACTCAACATATAAAAGTAATTGACAGCATTGTCAAAAGTATTAAATGTCCTGAACTTCAATGCAAGTGGAAACTTAATATTAGATTTCAGTCAATAAGGTTTGGGAGCTTTTGTGGATTTAATTCACATTAAACTGTATTAACTCCATAGTCGGGAAAGTGTTTTTATAAGAATGCTTTGAATAAAAACAATGTTAATGATGTAAAAAAATATAAAGATTCTAGTTTTTCTCACTTTTTTTGAGAAACAGATAAGTGATGAAAATGAATGTACGTTACTATGTTTTATTTAATTTCATGTAATATAGTTAATGAATATGCATGTTCTAACCAAGAAACCGTTATTTGAACAATTGTTATGACTTGTTTTATCTATTTCCATGTTTCTATCTGATTTTTAACAATTATGCTTTAATAGTTACGTTTTCATTGGTTTATGTAGCATACCTATTATAACAAATATCTTGAAACTAAAATTCGCCCTTTTTATTTTATTTTAGATTAAATGCAATGAAACTTCATGTGTAATCTTTCACGTCGTACGTTTTAAGCCGATTTTTCACTATTATGCACCTACCAGAAAAATATTTAAGGTTGCTTTGGCATATTGTTACTCAATGAATATTTCGCAAATTAAAAATGGATTAGATTAATAATTCAGTTCATTCAAACAAATTAGGAATATAAAACAAGCTTACATTCAGTAAGCGATGCTTTCATATAACTCTCACTGCTGTTTTTTTACAGCTAGAAATGGAAACTAGTTATAAAATTGTTGCACAAGGAATAAACGCACGATTTAGTTGTATGAATGAAAATTTAAAATGTTATGCACTAATTTTCGTTTGTATAACAATGAAACTTTTTTTATAGTAGATAAACCGAAATGCATCTTCGCTTCATATGAAATGGAGTTCAGGCTCTCCGAGAGAAATTGCTCGAGGGAATATGGGATATCTTAATTAAACACTAACCTTTACAGAAAACAAATTCATACCATATCTTGTTCTTTAAGACATCCATTAAATCTTTTCACACGTTAAGGTAATATCCAAAACTTCTACTCGGTTTATAAAGTAATATTTCAAAATTAATTTTCGTGAATTGAGTACAGTCGAACCCCGTTATAGCGAACCCGGTATATAACGAAGTCACGGATATAACGAACGAAAATTTTGGTCCCTCCGTTTTACTATTGTACGTAATTTAATTAGTATTATGTATGTTTAATGTAATCGGTTTTAGTCGATTAAATTCATGAATGATCATTTTTAGTTGATTTTATCACTTTTTTAATTAATCATTATTGAACACACATTGTAACTAATGAGTTACACATTTTGTGAACTCTAGCATTTTTCTTAACGGTTCGTATATAGCGAGCCACCGGATAAAGCGAACAAAACCTTTGGTCCCTTGAAGTTCGTTATAACGTGGTTCGACTGTATCAGTTTTATTTTACTGATACAAATGCGCAAATAGATTTTCTTGCTGGCTACGTTTAGAGAAGAGAAGCATTCAATGTTTATGTAACAATGAAAGATAAATCGACAAAATCTCTTTATCTTTCTTTGCAATTCATCAATCCAGTTATCTGGATTTAGATATTAAATAATAATTATTAGAAATAAATAGAATAATCCTCGAGCAAATTTTTGATTTGTTGACTACTTGTTTCATATAGCAGTTTTCAACTTTCACTAAAAATAGAAATACTTCCACACTACCATGGGCCCGAAAGAAAATATTTTAGGCATTGAGGCATCTAAAATGAAATTTGGGCTTTACTAAAATGAAATAAGGAACTCTTTCGTGAGGGGGGGGGCGACAAAGCTAGAAAGAACCTAAAATTTAAACTTAGGCACCCTATATAAACCGGATGTCAAAGAGTCTGTTTTGCTTAGGGGTACTTTCCGGCACTCAGAGCTTTTTCCCACAAAAAATTGTTTCTGTCATGTTTTATTTTCAGATGATATTTTTAAAATGGGTACACCCCTGACTAAAAGTTACAACCTGAGAGATGGCGTGATTTTTTTCCCTTCAATATTTTGCTGTTAGCCCGTAGTTCATAACGAGAATTCGTGTTTTTCAAAGAATGGAATCAAACAATGTACTTTCAAAGAGAAAAAACCTTGATTTCCTTGGGTGCCGTTGGTGAATAACATTTCTTAGATTACAGATAAGAACAAAGCAATACTGATGTGGGTGGTGAGTGTACTCATAAACGAATACATTGAGTTACACTTCTTGTTTTTCTGAATAATTTGGTCTGTTTTAACAGTTAGTATATAAGGGTCGGAACTTCAGATATAATCTGTAGCAATCCTAGCAGCAGGGTACTTGTGCGGACTAGTGGAGTTAGAAATAAACATCTCAGCTCTATCGTGAAGTTTGGTGGAAATGTAAATATTGTTATAAAAATAAGTTTATGAATAAGGGCAGCAATTCTTTACTATAAGGCCGTCTGCACACTGGGCAACTCAAAAGAAACTGATAACTGACTCGAATCACAAACCAGTCCGTGATGAGTCGTAACCTATGTAATTGAATGGAGCCACGCACACGGCGCAACTGGTTACAAACCCGTGTACGGGTTTGTAACCAGTAAAAATGCGTATTACGGAGATCTTTAGGTGTAATCTGATGCGCTCGAAAGCCATACTAGTAAAATCAGTGAGCCTTTCTGGTGTACTGACATGTTAACTTTAGAAAAGATAAAAATCACTCCAAGTGTTGCTTACTATACGTGAAGAGGTGCATATACGGATTTGTAGTGTCCATGTCTGAGATCTGTGGTGCCAAAGTTCAAGTAGAAACTAACCAAACTAGTAAATTCAGATTTTCTATGGCAGTTTCAAGAAAAATTGCTTCATTTGTTTTGCAAGGAACAGGACAAACATGAACTGTGAATTAAACGTATGAGTGTAACGAGGCTTTGGTTATTTGTCTTTAAAAGAATGGATGAACAAATTGAATAAAATAAAACATCGTTAAGCGATGAAAATTGACCATGAAAATTTACTGTTGCATATTGTGACGACATTAAAAACAGCGTATAATCTTAGATCTACTTTAGAAATTTGTGTACATTAAGATGATTTAGATCAGCTAGGGTTATATATTGTAAGGATTATATATAGTCCTAAGGTGGTATGTGAAAATTACCACACTTTTTATATATGAAGTACATTTATTTATTATATGCTATTAAAAATGCTGTTATGTAAATCCCTTTTGGTTTGAATCCGTATTAAATGTTTTACTAATACTTTATATTTAACACTTGTAAAATAGTCTATATTGAACATGTTAGTTCAATTTGCGATTGTTTTAGTGACTCTCTGTTTAACAAAGTAATCAATATTGACTCAAATGCTTTTTATTATCCTATGCAATCAATCTCTCTCTCTCTCTCTCTATATATATATATATATATATATATATATATATATATATATATTCACAGAAAAGAGCTCTTATTCTAGCAGGTGGCTGAAAAAATTAAAATGTTTTATATAATTACGTTAAAGATATATTAAACATTTTAAAGAGTAACATTTTTAGAAAGAAGTGAATCCCAACACTTTGCACGGAAGTAATATTTCATCATTTTATTATACTTCTCGATTGGATACATATATTGAATATTTAATTTTTATTGTTAGGAAACGAAGGATTGATTTTTATCATTTTAATATAAACTAACTTGCAAATTTTAACATTTTTCATTTTAGAGCCCTTAAGTGTAATTTGTTTGGAAACATGTTTTTGGATATCAAAGGCTATTGACATAATTTCTTTACTTCAGTCATTTAAAAAGGGAGAGAAATAGACCCTCTCACTTATGCACGACCGATCTTCTAGAAAAGGAAGTGTAGTGTATTCTCGATTATCCGTGTGTGGATTAACCGTGCAGGAAAAATATCTCAGATATTTATTCAAAATTATTTATTAAAAACTGCATGCAAATTTCTTCCGATATACGTATATAAAAAAACGAGATTTTTAAATAAGTTTTCTATTGAATGAGAATATTTTTACCTCATAAAGGATGCTGTAATGTGCTAAAATAACACTTCTTTAATGTCTCGGGATTATGAATAAACTGATATTTTAGGAAAATTAGCAGTGATATCAAAAACCAACCAAAGATTCGGTAGGACGAAAAAATGCGGATTGCATGTATAAAATAAATTAAAACAGAAAAGCAAGTGTAGTGATATATTTTGAAAATACAGTAAAACCTCGTTTATCCGTACTAACTGGTACCACAGGGAATCCGGATAATCCGGGTAATATGGGTAATAAGCAAAACAAAATCCTTAACTAAGCAGACTTACGTTTATTACGATAAAATCTGTGTTTTGTAATAAAATTACATAGTATTGTTTACAAGACATTAAAAAATATAAAAACTTTTCACGTCATTTCTTAACAAAGAATTGGTAAGTCTAGTAAAGCTTTCTTAAACTCGACAAAAAGCATTTTATTACCACAATTTATTGTACAATCTATGCAGGAAGTGTACATTGAATCGATCTAAAAAGCGAATATTTGTCGTACTTGTAGTTAAGTTCTTGATATTATAGTTAAAATATATCTAATGTGAACATTAAACATGTCTACAAATCTGATCTGGATAAAAAAAAGGTTTTTACTGTACAATAAAGTTTAATAGAAATAATTTAACCGCGATTTTCCATTATTCTTGCTACCCCCCCCCCTCCGTTTACCCAGATAGTCGGAAGTACACTGTAATAGCCCGTGTCTAGGCCTGATATGTGCACGTTAAGGCTCGGTGCACACGAGCGATCCGGTGTCGTTGCGGCACCGCAGTTGCGATCAGGCAGTACATAGAGTTGAACTAACCGACTCACACGGACGACGCGTTGACCAGGAAGTCCCTCAGTGGAGTCATAGAGGGTGGGAGAGGGTACGTTCCTCCCAGATGTCATCCCTGGGGTTGCTCGGTTAAAATTGAGGTGGCTCCTAACTAAATCGGACTCCGACCCTTGTGGTGCAATTATAAAACCAGAGCTGCACCCCTCAGCTCGCTGACCTATATGGACCTGATATGGGGTACTTCCGACCAGGGAGCATTAGTAAGAACAACAACACTTTAATAGCAAAACTATTCCTGTCTAGCAAGAATCGTATTCTAAAAGGATTGTGATAAGCATTCCGGTAGCAATTTTTACTGAAATAATTATATTTAAATAATATGACAATTTTATTCAATGGATAGTTGGAATTATTTTACTTCCCTTGCATAAATAAACAACAGCAAATATTCGGAACACAGTTTGAGAAAAAATTCACGAGTAGGCACCGAAAACTCTAAAATACTCTGCTTTTGACTTCTTTTGTAAAAACTGCGTTCCTCGAAAAATCTGGAACAAAGTTCGGCATGCACTATCTGTATGTAAATATTTGAGAATCTAGAAGCGTTATATTTACGGGGCTTTTTTCCATTCAATTGGTAAGATACTTTCTCGCGATTCTTTTGTTTTGTACGTTCTGAACGAAAAATAGTTTTGGCGATATGGAATCTACTACTGCGATTGCATTTGCAAGCTGAAAGTAAACTCAGTGACCTTCAAATTGTAAATATACTAGCTGCATTTTTAGACTATTTTTCTATCGTAAAGTATTTGCTTTGATCGTGCTTTTGAAAATATTGCGTGGTATCTCTTGTAATAATTGAATTCTTTATTAAAATGAAAATAAAAATAATCTATTAAAAATATTTGCCCTCAGTTGAAAGTTTTTATAGCATCCATTTTTTTTGTCTTGTTTGTAAAGCTATATTTTTACTAATACCTTTTTTTTAACACTGACACACTAACTTGGCATCTTAGCTTCTATCTCGTATTCAGTTACGTGTAATTAGAACAACTGAATAAACTGAATCTGCTATACTATGACTACTGAATCATACGCAGATGGCCAGAAATTTTAGAAAAGTATTGACAGTTTACAGAAGTGATGCTTTGATGAACCTAGGACACGCAGTGGTGCTCCCAGGATTTTTTCTTGGGGAGGTGCGAGATGAATGGATAAAAGTATTTATAATGCATAGGAGGGGGACAACAAGAACGGATAAAAATATTTATAACGCAAAATCAATATTCATAATGCAATTTCTATTTTTTTAGGGGGGGGCAGGACCACTTGGGCACCCCCCCCCCCCCACTGGGTGCGCCACTGAGGACACGGTCGAAATTGGGCAAGGGAAGTTAAACCTCGATTTTTTTAATTTTCATTTTTTAACATTA
The DNA here is from genome assembly GCA_907164885.2 of Dolomedes plantarius. Classification (NCBI taxonomy): domain Eukaryota; kingdom Metazoa; phylum Arthropoda; class Arachnida; order Araneae; family Dolomedidae; genus Dolomedes; species Dolomedes plantarius. The sequence continues at coordinate 134,709,566 of OU015492.1, forward strand.
TTAACTGAAGAATAATAATTAATATTCTTTTTTTAACTACATTGAAGATGCTTAGTATTCAAAATAATGATATTTTGGCAGAATAATGCCTGCTAAAGTTTTTTTCAAAAATGCTCCATACGCATTCCATATCATTTAAAAACATTAATTTTTTAATATAGGTTAACCAAAGATTTATAAACATAATTGGGCATTGATTTTTTATTTTGTATAAATCAAAAGTCAAAAATGATTTTTTTGCAAATCTGCCTGTTATTTCTTTTACATTTTTGAATATTTCTACTTTATTTCAAGGTCCATAAATTGGAAAACAATTTGCTGTTTCAAAAAGTTTTGCACAGTTTTATGACAAACTTTAACTATCGTGAGAAATTTGGAAGACATCACAAAAAAAAGTAAGACGTATGGGGCATTTTGAAAAACTCTAGCAATTTTGGACAATTTTTTGAATAGCAGGTTTTATCCTTCCACAGAATACTTATTTGTGAATTCTAAATACCTTCAATGTAGTAAAAAAAAATTATAATATAATTTTATATTATTTTATATATAATATAAAATATTGAAAAAAATATTTCAGGTAGTCTCCTCTAACGGAAACTTCCACGGGTTATTAACGTAGGATTACTTATCGTTTGCTTACCTCTTTTTTCTTTCTTATTTTGACGCATTTTGGTACTTTTCTGTTTAACTTTTTACTGCTACTGGGTTTGGAGAGCTGCCAAAATTATAACTCGCTACGCAGGACAATTTTTTTCTCTCCGAAGGACCGTTATTGAGGTACGTAATCCTACGTTAAAAAACCGAGGTCGAAAGTCCCTTTTCCTTTTAATTCATTATTAGTTTTGACAACACATCCTTGTACTTTTCCTAAATGAAGTGACTGAGTTCTTTTGTTAAAACCTGTAGTATAGTAGTCAAAACTTAATCATATACCTCTCAACATTTTTATACATAGAGAGCAGATGTGCCTTATATGCATGTTGAATGTTGTCATCTAAGATTCTGAAAATAACTCCCATATATTTTTACCATATTTTTATTAACTTGCTTTCTTGTTTGTGTGTGTGTTTGTCCCTTACAAATCTTGCAATCGATTTTTAACTAACTTCCCGACTAGCTCAACATTTGAAACTTTTAGAATAGCTCAGAACACGATTACAATGCATTATTTTAATACTTTTAGCCATCTTTAAGCAGAATTGAATCCATTTTCAGTTAATTTTGTTTTGTAGACTGGTGCAGCCATCTATCGGCCGGGACAAGAACGATAAGTTAAATGCAAGTTAATTTCCAATTAACTTTATTTTCTTTCAAGTTGATGGGATAACACAGGCCTGCAAAATTTGAGTCATAAAAATGTGTTTGAAAAGTAATGACTGAATTTTATATTATTTGGTGCGCTGATTTCAAATATGACATCCATTTTTCTCAATAGCGTAAGGGTTTTTCACAAAATGGCATTGAATATATGGACAAGAAAACCTACTGTACATATTCTGGGGAGAAGGTCTTTTCAAAATATTTTTAAGTGTTTTATTTACGAATGAATTAATACATCAAACAATTGGAAATTCTTTGCTAAATATATATTAATTAGAAATTACATTAATTAGAATATTTAATGGTTACCATTGTTTAATACATTCTGGATTCATATATCATTAATGGTTTCTTTTCCTTTTTCCCTGAAAGGTCGTTTTGGCACTTTGTTGTAGTTAGTACGCGGGACTTCTCTGAGTAGCATCCAACAGTAGTCCTTATCATATTGACTTTCCATCTACCTTGGTACCTAAGCTCCATCTCTTTGATATCTTGGTAAAATCTTTAAACCTGTTCTTCATTAATTGCACCAAGATCACTAACTGCACCAAAAAAGGGAAGTAGTCCAAATGCGGATTTAAAAAATGCACTTTCAAACTCATTGAACAACCCAAGTCTTTGAATTTCATTAACATGTTTTCCAAAAAAGATCTATAGTTGGGGTTCTTAACGTTCCCGAGGAATTTTGTGACGACTTCTTTGAAAGCTCTTCAGGCCTCCTTTTTCCCTCGAAGGCATTTTATTTTCAACCACTTCGTCTTTAAAAAGTTTCCGAATAGCTGGACCTACGAAAACACCTTCCTTTATTTTTGCTTCCGACAGTTCTGGAAAAATGTTGCCTAGATATTTAAGGTACTCTCCTTCTTTTTATGGAGCTTTAACAAATTGTTTCATCAGGCCAAGCTTGATGCGAAGCGGAGGCAACAGGACTTTCCTGGGATCAATCAAACTTTCTTTTACTACATATTTGTTTCCAGGTGTTAATGCTTTCCTTTGCGTCCATTCCTTTTTGAACCAATGATTATTCTTATCCCGACTGTCCCATTCAAACACGAAGCAAGGGTACTTTGTGTTTCCTGTTTGTTGTCCAAGAAGCATAGAAAGCACTTTTAGATGACCGCATAGGATCCATCCATGTTATTTATATTTCAAGTGGGTGAGAATCAAAGCTAAATTCTCGTACGATTCTTTCAGGTACACAGAATGTCTAATGGCACTGAAGCATACTTGCTGCCATTAGACAGAAGCACTGCTTTGAGGCTTCTTTTTGAGGAGTCAATAAAGAGCCTCCACTCGTTCACGTCATACTGTATATTAAAATCCTCCATCAATCAAGGGACATTGCTACAGTAAACCAAGCCACAATCTCGATAAAAGTATGGAACGAAATTTGTTTCTCTTTTTCTGAACCATGAGAAAGAGGTACCAGGAGCCAACAAATTCTTTTGCTTTAACCTAGAGCCAAGAGTTCGGCAGATTCTTTAGATTGTTTCTTTTTCCGTTTTTTTTCGCACCAGACACTGAAAAACCTCCAATTTTCACCAGTTATGACGACTTATGACACTATATGCTCATCCCCTTCCTTAATTAACACAATCGATTGGTGGCTATGAAAATCAAAATTTTCAGTTTTTTCAATTTTTTGAAAAAATGGTACGTCATGGAATATTTTTACTATTTTTCCTGAAATCAGCGTCCAACAATCTATCAGTATGAGCTATTGGTTTCTAAACACTTTTTTGGTTGCAGGCCTGTGAATTCATCAAAAAAATTTTTTTAAAGTATTTATTAATACAAAGAATTGTCAAGTTTATATGAGAAACAGAAAATTAAAAAACATGGTATATAAAAAGTTCTTTTTATCTTGCAATTATTTATAATTAACTCCATTTTTTTTTCAGTTCTGCTGATCTCGATGAGTACTCCAGGGCCTTGATAGACGGTACTACAATTGGGGACTGCAGGGCTTTATATCCGACATGTCCAGAATGAAAGAAATAACGATAAGACTTTTTATAAAGAGACCAACTTGTGCAGAAAATTCTTTTTACTTCGATTTTATACTTAAATATCGCATATTTTTTGTAGTTTTGTACAACTGAGACAATAAATTATATATTTTTAACAGTAGATTCTATTCAGATAAGAGATGCCTATGGAATAGCTAATATCCAGGATAATTTTGACAATTGAAGCGTTTAAAATTTTCGTCAGGGACACTATTTTGAACCTAAAGACGTATAGTAATAATAGTCTTATTGTGATTTTTGAATTGCTGTCTGCGATTTACTTTAGAGCTCTCTTAGCCTCTTTACCTATAAGTAACATTGTTGTAATTTTATATGAATTTTTCTCTAAAGGATATAAAATAATATATTAACCACACATTTAAATGTGTTTAGAATCAACCTGAAATTCAAAAGTTAGCGTAGGTTATGACATGAAAATACCGTATTTTTCTGACCATAAGACGAACCGGACGATAAGACGCGTTTCGAATTTATGGGAGGATTTTTAGAAGAGAATATTTTGTGAGATATAAAAAGATATTTTCAGTTTCTTACTTAATAGAGATAAAAAATATTTACAATAAAATATATAACATATATATAATCTATATATATATATATATATATATATATATATATATATATATATATATATATATATATATATATATATATATATATATATATATATATATATATATATATATACACAGTGGTACCTCCAAAAAGCGGACAGTCACGGGACCAAAAGTGTTGTCCGTTATTAGGAGGTGTCCGCTATTGGGGAGGGCAACCTTTTTATAAAAAAGTTTCTTCTGTTCTGTTTGACATTTGATTGAAAATTACGGCTGCAATTTTAATTAAAAAGGAAAAGTTAATTAGGCAAGAAAAGAATAAGTATTTACTACTTTACCTTTTAATTGTGTGCTAATCCTTTTATCTTGCATTAAATAATCCCAAAATACAATGTATAGTAGCTAAATTATTTTAATTACTGCTGAAAAAAATGTCTTAACAAAGTTTGATTTTTCTTTTTTACACAACAAACCTGTTTTCCAAGAGGAATCTTCATAGGATTTCGCTTTACTAGTCCCTCCGAATCTTCATTGATCAGAAAGAACTGTTTGAATTGTTCGCTGTATTTCAGTGCTTCCGAATAATCTTTGATTTTGCAGTCTTCCATTGGAGATTCCTCATCATCATCCTCAGAAAGGGCCAGTGCTTCAGTGGTGGTCCGATGAATGAAATTGGAAACACGCAGGTTTTATTCCTCAATGGATAAATCGTCGTCGATCTTGACTTTCTCTTCAACGCTGACATTTGAATCCAAATTGGCTACTAGATCCGCAAGTTCTTTTTTGCTTTTTTCGGTAGTACTGTCAGTTGCCACTTCGCTTGTACTCAAAATTCCCGTCTTCTTAAAACATTTTTAGAACGCACCCAGGTTCCACCTTTTTAGGGCTGACGTAGTCCAGGAAATTGCATCCAAAACAGATACCGATTTTGCCAACTCTTCGCTGGATTTGCAGGAGATAATCTGTGTCAGAAGCAGATTTCTGTATCGTACTTTAAAGCTGTGGATAATTCCCTGAAAGTGGCTGTAGCATTGTCCATGAACAGAAAGATTTTTCTCTTTTGTTTTTTATTCTGTTGTCTAACTCCACCAACTAATCGCTCATTATCTCAGTGGTTATCCACTCTTTCTTATTTTACTTCCACGAAACACTAAATTTTCGCACATTAATGTTCTTGAAATATCTAGGCTTCTTAAGCTTTTCCAATAACAATTGGAGTTTCGAAGTCTCCCAGCATTTTGGAACGCAACAAAAGAGTGAGCCGCTCTTTTTGAAATTTTCCCGCCACTACAGTTTTCACCCTTAAAACATAAGGTCTTGTCCGGAAGGGCGCGGCAAAAGAGGCCAGTCTCATCAGCATTGAAAATGTCTGTGTCATCATATCCTTTGCACAAATATTTAAGCTTTCCAATCCAATCTGTTACTTCATTTGAATTTACAGATTTTTCTTCACCACAAATATGTTTAAAAAATATGTTGTGATGTGTTCGGAATTTTTCCATCCATCCATTTGATGCGTTAAAAGTTTCTAATTTTGAAATGTTTGCCAAAATAATTGAAAGTTTTCCAAAAATACCTGTCCGCTATTCAGAGGGAATAACATGGATTGTCCGATATATAAGGACTGGGACTCGTAAAAATGTCCGTCAATTAGATGTGTCCGCTATTCGGGAGTGTCCGTTAAGGGAGGTACCACTGTATATATATAAAACAGTTCCGTAACTGACTGTCTCAGTGACTGACTGACTGACTGACTGCCTGCCTGCCTGACATACAACTCACAGAACAAACCGCTGGACCTAAAGTGCTGACATCTTACATGGCGATTCTTTTTATAGTGTAGGGGTGCACTAAGAAAGACTTTTGAAAAATTCTTCTTGGATTTTTTTAAATTAAATTTTTAAACTGTTTTAGTAACTTTTTTACGTTTGCATTTAAAATAATTATTTGAGGGTTAAAAAATTTATATCACGAGAAAGATCATAAAAATTCCTTTAAAATGAAATATTTTTCGAATCTTTACCTCCATTTTCTGATTTTTGGTGAATTTTTAAAGATTAATTTTTAGAATTGAATTTATTAAATGCTGATCACGTGATTTCTTTTTCTGGTACTTTAAATAAATTTATCGTCACGTTCATAACAACAAATAGACAAAAAAAAATATTTATCTTTTCTTGCTAATGTGGCAGACGATTGGACATTATCCAAAAAAATAATAAAATACAGTAAAAGATTTCCTCAAACTGTACTATATTAACTCTACTATATTCTTTAGTATGTTCTATTAGATTTAATTTGAATATTTTCTTCTACATTATTTTATCTATAAAAATATCCCTTACGATTTTTTTATAAATATATTTTTTCGTTTTTTTTTTACATCAATTGCATACATTGATCGTTTTATTTATTAAAAATATATTTATACATATTTTTGGCATTAATTACATACATTGACAGTTGTATTTAATTTGAATGTACTCCGTAGTGAAGTACGGGTTTTCTTCTAGTAAATATATATAACAAATATATATAATATATACTAAAATATTCATTTTATTTTAAAACTAGAAAGACGGGAATTTTTTCTTACTAAAATGACTGAACGCCGTTATTTGACGGTTAAAAATAAAATCAAGAATTTAAAATATTTAATTTTTTTAAATGGTTAAATACTTTAAATTTTGAACAATTTTATACCAATATATAATAAATTAGTATATATTTAGATAAATTTTTATGCAGGTATTCCGAGCTGACAACCTGGTATGGTTTATCCGTAAAAATATATGCATAGTTTGTGCAGTTCTTATTTTTCAACACCAATATTTCCAATGAGCCAAAATTTCTGATATTTGCAAAAGGGGGAAGATACGAAAAGTAACATTTTACCGGTTTTATTTTAAATATTTCTGCCTGTTTTCTATATTGCCGTCAAATTGATGGCTTTCTGTCTTAGTAGGTATACAACACATTTTCTTCCCCTCTTTACTATCGATATATAATTTTGTAAATGTCTGTACATAATTCGGTCCAAAATTAGCGAGTCATAAAATTTCAGAAGCCTGAGGACATAAATACAGACATAGCGCTCAATAGTATGTCTGAAAGCGTCAAAAATGACGGCAGTCGTCTTTTTAGTGTTAATGTTACCTTCTGACCATAAGACCAAAATTTATGCCGAATTTTCTTTGTGTAAAAAGGTGCGTCTTATATTCCGAAAAACTGATAGTCTTTTGATACCCATTAACAATAAGTCTGTAGTGGTGGGTTGAATCTTGTGATTAAGGGGACTCATGACCCTTACGTAGAGGAAATAAGGCATATTTTCATACTTTTTTACTCTTTGTAACTATTTCAATTTACTCCCAATTTTTCCAAATTTTATGTATATGATAAATTGATATATTTATTTTAATAAACAAATTTTCAACTCTCACAATAATTTTAAATATTTTTTTTAATGCTTTAGATATAGCTTGATTTTTAAGTATTTTTATTGTATACTGGCTTGCGCGCAGAACTATGAAATTAATTCTGCACTTAAATGTATAATTCCTGTTTTATATTTAAAATAATTCAAAATGCAATTGAACATAAAACATTCAACATTAAAATATTTTTCAATTTTTTTAAAACTGCTCAAAATATACTTAAAATTTCCTTAAATTTTTGCATGAATTTACCCCTGAAAAAATAAAATGTGCAGTGATTGCAATAATTCTAGTTCAGATGCAATAAAATAACATGATTATGCAATGATAAAAATTTCATGGAATTATGTTTCATAGTTTTGGAGATATCAGTTGCGGAATGATGCAAAATTGCATTTTGAGAAAAATGAGTTTAAAATTTTTCTTACCATAAACTTGATCAGTAATTAAATATTTAGGATATCAATATCTCCGGAACTAAGCGGTATATTTTCATGAGGTTTGCTTTATTTTGTTCATAAATGATCAGGCTTTAACATATATTTTTTTCAAAATATCGAATGTTTTAAAGATTTAAGGGTAGTGAGTCCCCTTAAAATTATCTTTATTGCTCATAAATTTTTCCTGCTTTTTTCTAATAAAAGAAACATTGAAAAAGAAATCACCAAATATAAGCCCCTTTGTATTTTTTGCTATGACCTTTAATTGATAGCTTAGCTATTTGTATTTACTTTTCAAGATGCGAGGTCCCAACTATCTCTCTAAAGAATTGTTTGTTTTATTTATTTATTACTTGGAAATTATATTTCGATTCCTCATTCGTTCGCTCTCTTGAGAATAGTCCATATGGTTATTTTTCTTAATATTGCCAAAGATGTTTTATTATTTTTTAATTCTCCATTAGGCTGCTGTGTACTAACCCTAATGGATTCACTCACCTCAGTGTTAACCTATGGAGAAAATGTGTCCACTATTTGCAGCTATATAAAGGCAGATAATCCAATAAAAATGGTATTTTCAGATAGCCTGAACTTTTCTGCGCCTTACGAGAGGATTTATTTTATAAATTTCGTCCACCAAAGTAATTGATAAGCGGTTTAAACACACCATACCAGATAATTTAAATTTTGAAATATTTGCATTTAAAAAAAAACTAAAAATGCTCCAAGGTGTAAAATTTCTTTCCCTATTACGGAGTAAACACGTTTTTAAAAATCTTGAAATCAAAGTCGTCAATCCTTGGACACATTTCCTACATAGGTTAACACTGAGGTGAGTGAATCCAATAGGGTTAGCACACAGCAGCCTTAAAATAGATGAAATAGTACCTATACAAAGACGAGACCTTGATGTGCGAATAGATTTCCTATACTTCATGAAAACTTAAATGTTTATATAGCGTTCGTCGTTGTGAAACTTATCATATTAACACATCATACACGTATGCCAGTTGCACGTTAAGTTCCAGGTGCTAAACATGCAATAGAGCGTGTTATAAATGTGCGGAGGCAATATGTTCAGCCAATGCACACAACAGAACATTTAGATCTATTTGGGTAGAATTTGAGAACCATATAATTATACGTGATCCCATTTGCCCCTCCCATTCTGCCCATTAATGTGACCATAGTTCCTGAATGGACTTCCTCCTTGTCATCTATAGGAAATTATTTTAATTGCAAGCCATGCCGCAAACAATTTATCAGTGAATTGGATGAAAGACTAATTAGACATTAATATTCATGTACGTGTGTATAGACGGAGGACATAACATGAATGGTTTAAATCTATGCTCAGAAATTTTTTTAAAAAAAGATTCCAAAATGTCCACTCAATTCTTTAAATATATATTCTACAATATGTTTGAGGCTTTACTTAATACTATCTTTACCTAAAAATGAAGTACAAAATTTAATTTTATTCCTATAAACTATATACTCTGCCTGTAATAGAAACATTTTTTGTTACATAGTTTCGGAATTTAAGATATTATTTTGTATACGCCTTTAAACTAAAATAATTCTCTAAATACATTTTACTATTACGTTAACTATTTCCCATATCTATCGACAGACGAGTTTGCGTGTTTCCTGGAGGGAAAATGTCGAGGAAACTTGTACATCATATAATTATTAATGGGAAAAATGCCAAAAGATATATTATGTAATATTTATGTATACTCTTGAAGTATGTTTAACTAAAGAATATTTTTTGCGCCAATTTTCAAGAGTAACTAACGTTTATATTCAATTTTAGACAACGCGAATCCCTTAAACGTAATTTTAAACTTTGTTTTTCCGTGGCCCCCAAACATTTTAAACATATTTTTTGAAAATCAGTAAAATTTCAAAGTTAATTTAAACTTAACTTTAAATTAACTTTTTTGTTTTCTTAACTTTACTATAAAGTTAAGAAAACATAAGTTTAGGGTAAAAAATTGAATTGTCTAGAGTAACGTCGTTTCTTCTTACATCCAAAGGCACTTTAGCGGCAAGCTATAACATGATACCAAACGCGAAAAATTTGTAAGAGAAGTTACCCAGTTTCAGGAAAATGGGATTTCTTTCAGAGTACTCACATTTACCATTTCCTTTCTTTTGTCTGTTTACCGAAACCTTGAACCCATGGTTTTATGTAAGTGCAACGAATACTCACGCACATACATACCAGTTATAACGGTTAGTTCGAAGATTATGTGTTCTAAATTTTGAAGGTGTCCTTATAAGTACAGTGAAACTTCTCCATTGCGGCCAGTAATGGTTCCAAAAAAAAGTGGTCGTTTTGAGGGGTGGCCGTGGAAAAGGGGTTTCTTCCATAACATTGAGTCTATGGAGTCTTTAATCGGTTCTGAGCAAAATGGGGTCGTTTAGAGGGGTGGCCGGCTAGGGAAGTTTCACCCGATATGAATACGGTGAGTATTTGTTTCTATGAACATTTGCTATAATGGATATTAAATTTCCATTTCAAAGGAACTGGTAATAATGACATTCTACTGCGTTTATATGATCACGAGCTTCTGCTATTTTATATTTATACTGGCTGAATACCCGTGCTTCGCTACGGAGTACATGCAAATTAAATACAACGGTCAAGGTATGCAATTAATGTAAAAAAATATTGATAATAAATACAACGGCCAATGTATTAATGCCAAATTAAGTGCAATTAATGTCAAAAAAAATTATAAAAAAATCGTAGTGGATATCTCTGAATCGTGTCCGGGGCCCACCGCGTGCCGATTTTGGTACGATTCGGCCCCATAGTCTCGCTGTTAGCGAGGACAGCCGCGGAAGCTGCCTAAATAAGCAACTTTTAGGGACAAAATCATTAAAATATTAATTAAAAACTCCGGGTCCCGATTTTCAAAAACTAATATGCCTATGTTTTAATCTGAACTATCAACTATACCTATACAAAATTTCATCTCAATCGAAGCAACACTTTTTCACTTATAAAGGAACAAACATAGGCCTATTGAAAATAATCAATAAATTTCACAGTTGCAATGAAACACACTGATTTTTGAATAAAGTTCAATAATTCCAAGTTCGATTTAAGCAAATTATGCATAAAATTGTACTTAAATTCAGAAACAAAGTTTATAAGTTAAAAAAAGTTCTGTAATATTATACCAATAAATTTCCAGTTGATAGCCAATAAATTGTAAATATTTTTATCTTAAATGTCCAATAAAAAGCGTAGTTCCAAATGTAATTTTCTTTAATAAACACTCAAACGTTGCCAATTTCAAAAATCCTTTTTGTATTTATCAATACCTCCTCCACTTGAATCTTTAAAATATTAAATGTGTTACTGATAATAAATGAAAATGTAGTTTGATCTGTTGCTATGGTTACTTGACTATGGTTGACAAAGAAAATTCAAATGTTAAATGTTTTACTGGTAATAAATGAAAATATCGTTTGATGTGTTGCTATGGTTACTTGACTATGGTTGACAAAGGAAAAGTTGTAAAGGTGAAGCATCAGCTCAACATTTAGGCCCCTAACTTTCTTTCTACTGATCAGATATACATAATATATAGCCTATGTCCATCTGGAATAATGTACCTTTCAAATAGTGAAAGAATTTTTCAAATAGGTGCAGTGGTTCCAGAGATTAGCCTCCACATACAAAATCCGCTCTCTTTATATATTAGTATAGATAATACACTGAAAATATCGTTTATGTGTTGCTATGGTTACTTCACTATGATTGACAAAGGAAAAATTGTAAAGGTGAAGCATCAGTTCAACATTTAGGCCCCTAACTTTCTTTCTACTGATCAGATATACATAATATATAGCCTATGTCCATCTAGAATAATGTACCTTTCAAATAGTGAAAGATTTTTTTCAAATAGGTGCAGTAGTTCCGGAGATTACCCTCCACATACAAAATCCGCTCTCTCTGTTTATATATTAGTATAGATTAGAGGAATTATTATTTTCTTGGAAAAGTTCTTTTAGACTGAGGCTTTGTTGACATTGTTTCTGGAGCGTAGCGTTCCTCATTTCGCGGCGAGATTGTTGTCATGACCTGTGATTGGTTGGACATATCACGTGGTCATTCAGTCAGGCGCTATGATTTGTTTAAATATTTATTGATGACGTTTCGGAGGCTATGGGCACAAAGCCTAAAGCTCTTCAGGGGAACAAAAACAAGTAAACACGGTAGAGTTGGGGAAACGTTAGTATGGTGGATAGATTTTCGAGCAATTATCCATGTGTTTGAATTAAATGTTCTCACTGACAAGAAATTAAATTGATTTCCACATTGAATTAAATTTTTATATCAGTAACTTTTACGTGTTCCCTTACAACGGTATTAATAGTTGAAAATCCGTAAACACACCAGGATATGGGTAGCATTTGTCATTCCTGATATACTTTAGTATCTCGTCCTTATAAATGAGTAACTGTTAAGGTAGGGTAAGGAAGTTGGTTTCCTATACGGGTTTTTTTTCTTAGTCAGTATTTATTATTTTGAAAGGAGAAATGTTTGTTAACAGTATAAAATTATTGTTATATTCCATTGAATGTCATCTATACTTATATATAAAGAGAGAGCGATTTTGTACGTGGAGGGTAAACTCCGGAACCACTGCACCTATTTGAAAAATTCTTTCACTGTTTGAAAGGTTCATTAATCCAGATGGACATAGGCTATATATTATGTATATCTGATCATCTATACTTATATATAAAGAGAGAGCGATTTTGTACGTGGAGGGTAATCTCCGGAACCACTGCACCTATTTCAAAAATTCTTTCACTGTTTGAAAGGTACATTAATCCAGATGGACATAGGCTATATATTATGTATATCTGATCATTTATACTTATATATAAAGAGAGAGCGATTTTGTACGTGAAGGGTAATCTCCGAAACCACTGCACCTATTTGAAATATTCTTTCACTGTTTGAAAGGTACATTAATCCAGATGGAAATAGGCTATATATTATGTATATCTGATCATTTATCTATCTATACTTATCTATTAAGAGAGAGCGATTTTGTACGTGGAGGGTAATCTTCAGAACCACTGTACCTATTTGAAAAATTCTTTCACTGTTTGAAAGGTACATTATTTCAGATGGACATAGGCTATATATTATGTATATCTGATCAGTAGAAATAAAGTTAGGGGCTTAATCCTAACAATCTCCATTGTTACCGCTACTGTCCTCTACCGCTTTTTGTGCCGAAGTCTTCAACGATCCTTAGCGTGGTGCTATCTATACTTATATAAAAAGAGAGAGCGATTTTGTACGTGGAGGGTAATCTTCAGAAGCACTGTACCTATTTGAAAAATTCTTTCACTGTTTGAAAGGTACATTATTCCAGATGGACATAGGCTATATATATTATGTATATCTGATCAGTCGAAATACAGTTAGGGAGCTTAATCCTAACAATCTCCATTGTTACCGCTACTGTCTTCTACCGCTTTTTGTGCCGAAAATTTAAACGATCCTTAGCGTGGTGCTATCGTGGTGGGCTTCTGTTCTGACGGTCGCGGTTCGAACCTAGCGGTTCTCCGGCACGCCTTTTTCTTTTAAAAAATTTATTTTAATTATTAACTAACGTAAAATTAATTTAAGGTGTTATTTAGGTTATTATTAAGGTAAAAAAAGATTTACAATTTATTGGCTATCGACTGGAAATTTATTGGTATAATATTTTTTTCAACCCGGACAAAGTCGGGACGGGCCGCTAGTTTTTAATAAACGCATAAAATATTAGATTTCTTTAAACAAATGTAAAACTTTCGTCATAAATATTTCTATATCGCAAATATTATGGGGTTGTTTTCGTGAGCCACTTGAAATATTAGAAAAGTATTTGAAAATATTTGATATTGTCGTAAAGGTAATATTTGGTACCGATAAAAAATAATTGGTATAGGTACAGATTTATTATATGACTGAATACATCTGTAGAAAATTCGGTATCAAAGCTTGAATTATTGAATAAAAGTTAAAAAAAAAAAACTAATACCTCTAAAAGATGTACCGTAAATACTGAACACAAGGCTTTATTTTAATGATGAATTTTAACGCATACTTTTATTTTACGACTAATACATTTATTGTTACAATGTCGGAAAGCCTATGAAACCTTTACTTTGATATGATTAAATCATTTTTTTTTATCAAATAGTGAAATACACTTAACCAAAAGGGGCATTGAAAAAAAATTCTCAACTGTCACAAAGCTGATTCAAAATGTTTATTAAAACGCGAAGTTGAAAAAGTATTTAACTTAATTTCTGTGGCAACAATGTTTGCTCAGAAAAGATAACAGTAACTATTGTATTTTCAAGCACTAAAAAATTTATACGCAATCCATCCTTTATCTGTCATTCGTAGGAACCTAATACTTTCTGATTGCTTTATTTGAAGTAATTTCATATTATTAAATAAAAACTTACATTCAAAGGAAATTAATGCACATGAAAATAACTGTTTTCGTTGCGAATATCTGACTGAAAAAACGTTTTCATTCGACGCCTTTTGGGCGGAAGTATGTAATTTGTTTACCAATAATTTTGATGGAAAACGAGTTTTTCTGTGAAATAAGGATTTGTCATGGTTATTTGTTTGAAAGAGTATAATAATATCTGCAAGCGATAGATTTCTTCATTCAGTTTTCCGTGATATTTGTACTTTCACCGTAATATGTAACGTTGAGGTAATATGAATATTTAAATTTTCATTTGGGAAAATGATGAAAGTATGACTTCAGATACGACTAAGGATAAATTGAAATTTTTCGAGTGTTTCATTGAATACAGATTTAAACAAAAACCAGTTTTTTTCTTAGATTTAATCAGCGAGAGAAAATATAAGTTAAATTTTCAAGACCAACAATTTAATACTGATTTAAAATTTTATCTGCTGACATTTTGTACTGGTTTGAACTATTGTGTCTGACAATTTGCGCCAGAAACGTACGAGCCTGTTCGTAAAATAGCTATTAATTTCAACCCTTGGTTAAGTCACTGCAAATTGTGAAGGTGTCATGTACTTCATATAGCATCAAGAGCCTGAATCAATATCCAGCCTGGTTGCATGGCTAAGGTGGAATGGCCATCACTATGCTAGGGTGCTGATCTTCGGAACCAAATCCTGCGGGTTCAGTGTAACAGTAGGCATAAGTGTTCGTAGCCGTTCGGAATCGGTTTTAGGCAGTAAGGAGCGAAACGTTAAGTTTTCGTATTGTCAAAGATGGCCATGGTTTTCCAAACCAGTCCCCTAAGCATATATAGTATATATTGAATATACGTTCAAAATCAAGAGACTCTATCTATATACAGCCAATATAAACTCTATAACAAAAAAAATCGACCCACCAAAAAGGAGTTGTTAAAGTAAGTGTTGCTATGAATTGTCTTCAAGCTTGCCGAACACTTGGCCACTTAGGTCGCCTGATCTCTCTCCCATAGAGCACATTTGGGACGTTATGTGAAGGCTATTGCAACTATCCCGGAATGTTGCGTATTTAGCCCGACAATTGGACACAATTTTGCAAGAAATACCGAAGTAAACCATCCGGAAACTTCATAAGTCTATGTTACTCCGGGTGACAGCTTGCATCCAGGACACAGGTGGACCAACGCCGCATTGACCTCCTCCCTTTATATCGATCAAACCATGGAATAAATCACTCAATTATTCTGAAATTTTAATCGTTTTTTCTGTGCATGTTCTTTACATCCACCAAGTTTTGTCGCAATCGGACAACTCCTTGTTGCGTAGCCGGACGAAGGCCGAATGGCTAGGGCGCATGCATTCGGTACCAAAGTCTGTGGGTTCGAATCGCACTCTTGGCATGGACGTTTTTAGCCGTTCAGAATCGGCTTTAAGCAGCAGGTCCCGGACTAATTAGCCCTTGTATGCAAAAATTAACCGTAGTGCTCCAAACCAAACCAAACCAAATCAACCTTCTTGGTGTTTCGATTTTTTTTGTAGAGAGTATTTTGAATTGCCTAATCGTATTAGTATGTATATCAGACTCTCCCTAGTAAATAATTACTTTTGAATAAGTATTTACTCACCCCTTTTAGAGGTATCGCAGTATTTAAGGAAGTGTACCATCCCTCTGTTGGTAAAATTAGGATAACATAAGTTAAAAAATGGGGAAGATTAGATTTTGTTGTATAAAATTATAGTTTAAAACAACAAACCAGGTAATAAAGATTAGATTCAATACTTTTCTGAGAGCAATATTTCCACTTAAAGGGGTTTTACTGCAAGCAATGCGTATGACAAACAACCCATTAGAATCTGTGTATGCTGGCACTTCTCCTACTCTTTTCTTTTGATTCCAAGCAAGCAATAAACAAATTCTCCCCGTTGTCAGTGGCAACCCAGACACTGAAATGCATTACGTTGACACCGAAAATGAAAAGTAATGTAGAACATCCCCATGCCGCGATAGAAAGTGAAGCAATAAAACTCAACCTTTACCATTCAGAGCTAATTTGATATGCTCTTAATGTACCCGGGGTTCTGATAAGAGGACACCAATATAATGGAAAAGAACTTCACATGCGCCCCAAAAACTTGTCATGCGTACCCAATAAAAACATACTCGTGTGTTTTGAAATTGTTTTGTAAATTTAACTTATACGGATAACATGAAAAGATTTTTCTTTGTTGATGTATTATATGGAGAGCTGACTTTAGCAGTTTCAGAATCCAGTTTCGAATCTTTTGAATGTTAAAGTGCAACTTTCTAAAGGGAAGAAATGTTGATTTAGTATTTAGGGGTAATATGTAACTTTATAACTCACAAAATACCTTCGGAAAACAGGTTAAATAGTTAAAATTTTTTGTTATATATTGGATTTATTGCCCAATAATTTAGGATAAAAATCAAACTTTTTGCGTCAGTAACATAAGCTCAGAATCAATAAAAGTTAGCAAAAGTTTAGAAATGTTCCGATTTAATCTAGAAATTTATTCATAATTTAAAGGACATATTTTCCCCGAGACATTATGCAGTTTACAATTTTTGTGATTTATATCTCTGTCACCCCTAGTACCCCTCTAATAAAAATTTAAAACTATTAATTTAAATACTAAACTTTAAAAAGGACATTTTGATAACAAATTAGATGTTAATAAAAACAAGAAATTTAAGAATAATATTGCTTCCTCTATAAATAATTTTGAATTTTATATAATCATTTTTCTCTTTTATTCAACCAATATGATTGATGATTTAAGATGGAAACACAAGATGTTTTGCGAAAGCCAGAGATTAAAAAATATGTTGGTTTGGCTCATTGATAAGAGAATAAAATGGTTTTAATGGGTGATTTATACTGGATGAAATAGGCTTTCGTTTTTCCTTTGTCCAGAATACAGAATTTAAAGGAAATTAGCCTACATGGTGTACATTTAACCCAATAAAGTCAAAAGGGCAAAGATATAAAATAATACTACGATACTAAGAGCATATAAAACTTCAGTTGCTGTAATAAATCCACTCCATATGAATGAAAAAGAGTTTATAAATCACTAAACGATTTTTACAAAATGAAAAACAAATCAGAACCCCAAAAAATCGTACAAAGATATACTGCAAAACTTATGAGAAAAGAAAAGCCTAAAAAAAAATTAATTTAAGGGGGTCAGGGTCACATTAATTTTTTTTTATTTATAGTGTTAAAATTTTGAATTTTTTTTGGTGATGGTTAACCATATAATTTGCAAACAAAATCACTTTGAATTTTTTTTGTGATGGTTAACCATATAATTTGCAAACAAAATCACATAAAACTTCTCAAAGTTTTTAAACAAATTTTAATTTTTTTTTTAAAAAGTGGGTAATTTAAAATCGTTATAACTCGAAATATTATTTGCCGAATTTAAAAATGTTTACATTTAAAAACTTTATTTTATTTCTTTTTTTCACAGAAATGTGTTTTAATTTTGATTTAGCGTTTCTAAAATATTAATTTAAAAGAAATTAAAACTATTTAGAGTAAAAGTTTTAAAAAAAAGTAACTTAATTTAAATTTCATATTTTCAAAAGCATAATTTTTTTTCAAATTTGCTGAATCAAAATTAAAGTAAAATAATTGAAAAAGACATGTTGCATCTTTGAATCCTTTATCTTTAACGGTTCTTGACTTATAACAATTTAAAGACGAGAAATAGTGAAAACACCCATCATGCAGAAAAACGCATTTACAGGTTTAAACAAAGATTGTCTGCTCTTAGAATGTTGCAAAAAAAAATAAATAAATAAATGAATAAATAAATAAATGAATAAATAAATAAAAATAATAATAATATCTGTTGTTCTAATTAAGATAGAAGCATGATTTAAACGTTATTTTAAGCGGAAAAGGACACAAAATGCTTTATTTCAATAAAATTTATTTCAAAAATTTGAAGAATTTTGTGTTCTGGACCCCCTTAAAATAGTGAATGTTTTCGATGATAAAGAAGACTTCCAGAGTTTCCTATAATAAGGATTTCTAAATTTCCGTGTTTCGCCTTACATTTACGTTCCGATACATTAAGAAAAATAACTTGATTCATCTACAGGTATCTTTTAAAAGCATTGTATTCATTATAAGGTAAAAACAAAGATTGAACATTTAGAAATTCCATCTTCTTCTCACAACATCTATCGATGTATTTATAAACTGAAAATCATAAGTTTTAAAACAAAAAAATTATTATAGTTTGTTCAAAATTTTTATGAGAGAAAATTGCTATATATAAATCTTTTTTCGTAATGGGGAGCTTGATTAGAAAGTAAATATCATCTAACTTCACAGTTCTGCAGCGAATTATCTTAAATGTAAGTTCTATGTAATTTGGAATATGTATTATACACTGAAGTGCCACTGAATTAGGGATAGCAAAGCCTATGCAAATTGTGTAGCGCTGCGCATCATGTATGCGCAAGTGAGGGCGCTGTGGTAACTGCATATATAGCGCGTACTGTGGTTGTTCTGAATTAGTTGTTGGAATTGCCAGTATGGGTAAACTGCCTGATTTAGACGCCTTCGATCGCGGACAAATCGTAGGTTCGCGACGCATGGGCCATTCAATTTCCAAAATCGTCAGACAGCTAGGATTTTCAAGGTCGACACTGTCAAGAGTATACCACGAATACATGGATGGTGGAAAAAACTAGCGATCGGGCAAATTGCAAAGGACAATTAGCCTTGACAGTGCGTGGTGAGAGACGGTTCAGGCGTATTGTACGTAGCCAGCGAAGCCAAACATTAGCTCAAATTACCACCCAGTTTAATGACGGTGGCAGTCGTACAGTCAGTAAACGGACTGTGCAACGCTCGCTTCACCGTATGGGTTTCATGAGCCGTCGACCTACGATAGTACCATTGCCAATACCTACCTACGATATATGCCGACCTACGATAGTACCAATATTTGGCAAGCCATTCCCGTGGAACGTTTCCAGAAACTTGTTGAATCTATGCCTCGTCGTGTGGCAGCCGTTATCAAGGCCAAAGGAGGCCAACTCGTTACTAGGTAGGTATCCCTAATTCAGTGGCACTTCTGAGTATAATCATGGATATTAATTGATACTTTGGTTGATAGACTAATCTTAATCTAAAATGTATTAGTCCCTTCAAGTAAACAAAAAACTACATCAAATAAAGATCTTTGAAAACTAACTTGTAATCGGAAAACATTTGTGAAAAGAAGCAGTATCTACGAATAAAAATTTAAAAATTTTACAAGGCAATTAAAAACTTAATTCTACAGCTGTTCTGAAAAATGACATATGTTTAGTCATTGTAAAAGTAGTCATGTAATACATAGCAGTTATTTATGGGTAGATGTATGCGAGATATAACAGAATTCTTTCTGCATCTATTTTAAAAACTGTTGAAAATTTATTTCCATCCGGATTTTTTTTTTTTTTTTGGATAGAGACCTATGAATGTAACTTAGTTGTTTTAGAAAAATATCATACATTTATGGAACGATATATTTTTCAATAAATTTACGGCAGATTTTCCTGCTTTCTTCAATGTGTAATATATTTCAGTAATAAATCAGGAAGTTTTACAAATGATTCTTTTAGAAAAAAAACACAGCCCGTTCTTCCTGACAAATTTTCATTTAACTTAGAAAATAATCACTAAATTATCTAATTTGTGTTCATTACTCACTTAATAAACGTATCAATCAATAACGTATGAGATTTTGAGTACTCTATCCGTTTTTGAGCTTCTCTTCGAAGGGTGTAAATTTTTAAATCTACAAAATTACTGAATGCGCGTAAATACATTTATGCTCGGATATATTTTATATAACGTCATAAATTTTTTACGTAATTGGTAAAAGCGTACTGGGCGTTGAGTAGCATGACTCAAGGCAATTTCGTAAAGCCACACAAACAGATAAAAAAGGGTGACGCGTGACCACGCCCAAATGATAAGATCAGAAATTAAGGGTGTTCATGAATATTGTCATAATCGGCGAGAACAGCACCCTCCTCTGATTCATTTTTATCTTGTGTTTACGCATTCTTTTTTCTCTCCCTATCACTTTTGCTTAAGAATTACGACCATGAAACGTTTGTTTGTAGATAAAAACAATATACTCTAGTGCAAACTGTGTGTCGCGATT
Source organism: Dolomedes plantarius (assembly GCA_907164885.2). Classification (NCBI taxonomy): domain Eukaryota; kingdom Metazoa; phylum Arthropoda; class Arachnida; order Araneae; family Dolomedidae; genus Dolomedes; species Dolomedes plantarius. Next base: position 134,730,038 of record OU015492.1, read on the forward strand.
AAAATTGGATGGGTCACTGATAGTTTGAAGTAAATTTTTTGACATTGAGTTATTAAATTAAAAATATGCTTTAACTTTCATATAATTACATATTTTCAATATTTTAATTTTTTTATTTTTTTGTATGTTAAACATGTATGATATGAAATTGTTGAATAAAGTGTTACACTTTTATAATAAAAACTTCATCAGCAAATGGCTATGCTCACTCTGCTTCTAACTATGTGTGTGAGACTTGATTTTCAAACTGAGTAGCTATTAAAAACAAACAACAATCAAGGTTTAACCCAGAATACACGACCATGATACACAATTAATATTCTCAAATATTGAACAAATATTGGCTGAGGTCCAGGTTAACCCTTCTCATTATTTTTTTTTCTATTTCAGTTTCATAAAAAAATGAAGTTTATAATTTTGAAATCATGCTCTTTTATGATATTATTTTTTGTTAATTTTTACGTGAATGAACTACAAATACATATTAATATTTGAATATAAAATTTTAATCACATGCGATTTGCCAAAAGAAAGTGCAAAAGGTAAGCAAATCATTATTTTTATTGTTAGTATGCATTATATATCTAAGATCGTTGATTTTTAAAATAGTTTGTCAAAATTTGCTTTTTTCTTTTTCCTATTTTTGTTGAAAGTTTCCAAATTTAAAAAAAATTGCTACTATAAAAAAATTCCATTTGGGGGTCGAGTGATTTTTTTATTTAAAGACGTTTCGCAGTCGAAAAACAGGTTGCGGACCACTACTCTAGGGAACGAAGTAATAATCCTTTTCTAGGTTTATTCAAATTATATTAAGGGGGTCCAGGGCACATTTTGAAAAAAAATTTATTTATTGAGTTCAAATTTTGAATTTTTTTCTGATGGTTAACCATATAATTTGTAAAAAAAATCACACCATAAAACTTCTCCAAAAGTTTTTAAAAAATTTTTAAATTTAAAAGTTTTAATAAAAGTGGAGTAATTTAAAATCGTTATAACTCGAAATATTATTTGTCGAATTTCAAAATTTTTTCATTTAATTAAACAGAAATATATAAATTTTAATTTGGATTCACCATTTTTTAAAATATTAATTTTTAAAAAAATTAAAAATTTTTAGATTAAAAATTACGAAAAAAATTATGTAACTTATTTTTTAAAAATCATATTTTCCAAAGTAAATATTTTTTTCAAATTTGCTGAATCAAAATTAAAGTAAAATAGTTGAAAAAGACATGTTACAAGTTTCAATCATTTATCTTTAACGGTTCTTGACTTACAACAATTTAAAGACGAGAAATGGGGAAAAAACCCATCATGCATAAAAACGCACTTACAGGTTTAAATAACTATTGGCTACTATCAGAATGTTGAAAAAAAATAATAATTTCTCTTGTTCTAATTAAGATAGAAACATGATTTAAACGTCATTTTAAGCGCAAAAGAACACAAAAATTTTAAATGCAATAAAAATTTTTTCGAAAATTCGAACAATTTTGTGCCCTGGACCCCCTTAAAGAAAATGATTATTTGTATGTCAAATATTAAATGAGGATTTTTTAAAGTAGCTTATGCATAGTAAACTTAAGTTTCATTTAATAAGCACGTTAAAAATGCGAGTGATGGCGCCACTGCACTGTAATTGTTGAGGCTTTCATATTTAGCGTGCTTGAAAGGCACGCATTTCAAATTTTAAATAGATTCGACACTTAGTTTGTGGTATATCTTAGCCTCAGTCTCGTAGGTATGCTACAACTTTAAAAAACCTTAAAAGGATTATACCATGTAATACATATGCATGTCAAGCTAATGTGTTCACACATTGACTTTGTAGACTGGTTGTACCTTTAATATGTGTTATTACTTTTACTATTATTACAACTTTGTTTTAATAAAATATTTTCTTATTTAAAAAATTTTTACAACTTATCACCAGAGTGGATAATTCCTTTAGATCGTTATAGTTTTATAGAATAGTCAAATAAGCTTTATATAACATATTTTTCTCTAGAACTCACTAAACTTATTCTGTTTAGCTAAGTTGTGGAATTTTGCAGCTCTGAGTTAACTCTACAGCAGCGAACTTTAGTGTGGCAGCTCCAATGAATAGGACTTCTTAGGTACATTAATTTGCTCAAATAATTTAAATAAGAAAAACTGTAGTTCAATGATATTTTATGCATATGTTAAATTAAAATTTAATGAAAGGGAAAACATTTAATAAAACATATTTTCAAATCAGTTCAGTAGGTTTCAGAAAAACATTTGCTGCATTAGAAGATACATACGCATTTGGCCACCTATCTTATATCTCGACCCTTTTGAGGGATCCTAAGAATTTGATATTAGTTTAAGGTTGCCATTAGAGTAAGACTGCATAATATTTCATAATATAAATGTTTATACCAATAACGAGTTTTAAAGAAATGAAACCACAGTACGAGGAGCATTCCATATTGCTTTGTACAAACATAATGCATAAATGGAAACTCATTTTTACTCCTTTGATTGTGAAAATATTTGTATATGTTTCGAACCGACTAAACTAGGACGAGAAAGTTTGAGGTACATGGGGCTATAAAAATATCTGCCTTATGGTATAATTCCTGAATAAATTTTCTGATTATCATGCTCTAAACAATATTCAATATTATAAAATCATTCTCAACGTTCCAATTTCCTTTTATTATATACTGAATAAATTGTTCCATGGGCAAAACACACACACGTGTTTGATTTGAGGAGCCGGTGGAGATTTGAAGGCGTTGAAAAGTCAAAGGGGTGATAACTACGAGTTCCGTTGCCTCCATGAGACCACAAGCATTTAAAAATCCAAGGAGGAGACTGTGTGTCAAATCCCCTTTTTCAAGCCCCAAGCAAGAAAGAAGATGGTCATTGGTGGTATGATTGATACTACGACTTCTATATAAACTAAGCAAAAACCCACAGCTTATTAAAGTCTAACAGTAGAAAAGTTGCATATGAGTGCATGGAACGCATTCAAATGCAATTTGGGTTAAATAACTGGATTTAAAAAAAAGAATGAATACTTAAAAATAACTTTTAAATAAGGAAGGCAAAAACGAATATAAATACCCAGCGGGAAATAGTTTTCGACTGAAGGTCGATGAAAATAAATTGTTATAGAGAAAGTTTAAGTGTATAGATAAATATATAAATTCATAAGGAAATCTAGCTGAGAGACAGAAGACGCAAGGTAAATAACTTCTGCTTCTGAGGCTTAGAAATGTTATTACAAACACCTGTCCCTACCTACCTACCGTTGAATTTGAAATTTCTTGATTAGATGAACGCCAAAAATCTTTTTAGTTTGCTTTTTGTGAATGCCCTTTTGAGTATGCTTTTTGTGTTTGCTCTTTTGAGTATGCTTTTTGTGTATGCTCTTTTGAGTATGCTTTTTGTGTATGTTCTTTTGAGTATGCTCTTTAATGCCTTAAGGACCGTTTTGTTTTACACTTAGCGTTGATCTGTACATTCTGTAATGTTAATGAAACAAAAAGTTCATAATTTTTATAGGAAAATTTATTTTATTTTTGAGCCAAAGTAATAAATCTCAAACACTTTAGTAGCCATTTCGACTTTGGCAGGACGATGACCAAAAGGCAAGGGCGTTAGCATTCAGTAACAGAGTCTGTGGGTTCGAGGCCCACTGTCGGCATGGATGTTTGTTGCCGCTCGGAATCAGCTTTAAGGCTGTTGTGTACTAACCCTATTGGATTTGTTCACCTAAATGTTAGCATATGTAGAAAATGTGTCTACTATTTACAGCTACATAAATGCTGATAATCCAATAAAAATGGTATTTTCAGATAACCTGAACTTTTCTGCACCTTGCAACAGGATTCATTTTATAAATTTTGTCCTCCAAATGAATTTAGTAGAGTTTAAAACACACTATACCAGATTTTTTTACCTGAATAATTTAAAATTTAAAATGTTTCCATTTTTAAAAGAAAAGAAAAATGCCTCAAGGTGTAAAATTTCTTTCTCTATTAGGGATTTAAATTTAAAAAAATTTAAATACAAATCTGTAATCCTTGGACACATTTTTTCCATAAGTTGACATTGAGCGAGCGACTCCAATTAGGGATGCGACATCGATGTCGATTTTTTGATAAAAACATCGATGTTCTAAACATCGATTTATTGAAGCCGATGTTTTTTAACATCGATGTTTTGTGCTCACTGTTTTACGTTGTTTCTATGTTTTCTTTTAATGAAAAAGTACCATAATAAAAAAATTTACCACGTGGCATAATTTTCACACTCAGTAAATGTAAGTCTGAATTCTGTAAAGGACGAGTACAAAAGGGGGAACGATTCCTTAGCAAGCAAGCAAATGGCAATCAACAACCAATGAACCAATCAGAGTGCTTGGAATGTTCTTGACACTCCAGAACCTTTTTGATGGGGTTTTATTTTATAAATAGTATATACACGAGAGCGGCCATTTAAGTTTTTGTTTCGTTCTGGTTTCATATAAGTTTCGTTAATATTATTAGTAAGATGCCTCCTAAAAGTACCGTTTGGAAATATTTTTGCAAAACCTCTGACAAATTGGCAAAATGCAATATTTGCCTTAAGTCCCTCAAAACTTCTGGCAATACCACGAATTTATCTGGACATTTGAAGGCAAAACATGGCGATATTTACAACGAGAATTTTGAGTTATCAATGTAGCCCAAGGCAAAAACATTCCAACGCAAAAGTTTTTGTCATTAGTGTCAGCCCAATCAGAGAGTAGAATTAAATCTCCCCCCCCCCACACACACACGACTAACCAAAGTAACAATGTTAAAGGTTACTAAACCAGTTTTTAAAAAAAATGGATGTTCTAAAGCATCGATGTTTAAAAACATGGATGGTTTTTGGGCGATGTTTTATTAGCATCCATGTTTTAATATTGAATATCGATGTTTCAAAACATCGATGTTTTGTTATCGATGTCGCATCCCTAACTCCAATAGGGTTAGTATATAGCAGCATTAAGCAAATGTTCTCGGTCTAATTAGCCCTCGTGTAGAAGAAAAAACAAACCGTAGTGCTCACAATCAATCATTTCGACTTTATTTTCATTCAATGAATATAGTGGGTTAAAGAACTTTCGAACATTTCATATTATACATCCTGCTTGAAAAACATTCGAAAATACCTAAGAGAGGGTGTTGTAAGGAAAAACGACCATCCTAAATAAGAATTCGTGGCCCTGATCTGTAAGTATTTGCTGGATAATGATACATTTTCCCGTTTTTTTTAGTTTTTTTTGTACCATAAATGTTCGTAAATATTTCGAAACCCCTAAGATGGGATTTTTTACATTCCAAGAATTGCAGTAAGTTTTGTAAAGAACTATTTATTTACTTAGGGAAATATTTTTCACAAAAGCAACATTAATGGAAACACTTAAATATATATTCTGGTCTTGGTTTTTTACCTAATCAAAGTTTCTAGATTTTTAAAGTTATATATCATGTGGGACGTCTGAAAATGATATGTCGAGGTATTTGATGAAAAAAGATTTGAATCATAAACAAATTTGAAAATAAACTTTTTGCTTCCGGTCTGTTATAAGGGAGAAATGTTTTAGGATGGTAATGGGAGAACCCGAAAGGAAATTTTAATGGAAACATAGCTGTGTGACAAAATATATAATATATTTTTTAATATATTTCTCTTGTCATTAAACGTGTTTCATAAAATATGTCCCTAGGGTTTATACATGTAGTGAGAAGGGCAGACAGATGTGAAAGTCTGGAAAAAAACACTTTAAATAGAATGTCATTAATTTTTGAGTCGGTAAGAATATTTTGTTTGTGTGTGTTCTGCCGGTTATAGAGACATGAAATTTTTTATTTATACAGTCGAACCCCGTAAGGGAACGGTCGACCTTCATTTGAGCAAATCTTGTTTCTCTCAAAACAGATTTTTCAAGGTTTTTAGATTTTTTAAATGCTCCATGCTACTTAATTTTTGTTCAAAATTCATGAAATTGATAAGGAAGAATCCTGATGCTATTTACAAAAAAAACTGGGTATGCATTTTACAATTCGACTTCATTAAGGTAGTTAAATTTGATTTATAACTTTTTAAAAGGCAAAATTTTGATGAAAATCGGGATGGAATTCAGAAAAATATTCTCTCAACAATCAACTATTCAAGGCATTAAATAATTGATACCCAGATTTGTTTATTATACAGTTTAAAGAGAATAAAATGCAAAATCGAGGAAATATCTCAAAAATTAAGTAGCAAGGAGCATTTTAAAATTTTGTTTATAAATTTCAAATTTTTTAAAAAATCTTAAAATTATAATGAGATTGGAAATTTCTTTTGAGGTATTCTATTTATTTAGAATGAAATGTATATATGTACAAAATTTTGTATCTCTATGATGAAAAGTAAAAAAAGTAAATTTTAATGTCCACCGTCAACTTCAAGAGACTTCAAGGGACCAAAGGTTTTGTTCGCTTCATCCGGTGGTTCGCTATATCCGAACCGTTAAGAAAAATGCTAGAGTTCACAAAATGTATAACTCATTAGTTGCAATGTGTATTCAATAATGATGTAGTAAAAAGTAAAATCTATTAAAAAGGATCATTAATGAATTAAATCGACTAAAATCGATTACATTAAACTAATACAATACTAATTAAATTAAGTACAATAGGAAAACGGCGGGACCAAAATTTTCGTTCTTTATATCCGTGAGTTCGTTATATACCGGGTTCGCTATAACGGGGTTCCACTGTATTTAGAAGTAATTTATTAAGCGTTTAGAAAATATGTAAGTAGTGAAATACTACTGAGAATAATTCATATTATCGATTATGCTCAATAGTATTTTGGTATTCTAGCATCGCACCTAAAATAGGATGTTACTGAACGTTAAAACCTTTGATAACTGAGGTTTGGCTTAGAAACCTAAGAGTTATTTATGAATTTCAAAACATTTAAATGAATAGGTTGCATTTTTATCCGAAGAAATTAGCATCAGGAAGCATCTCTTCTATTTGACAGACAAACCTAATTCCGAATTACTTATTATCCAAGTTTCGTCTAAATTTTGAAAGGAAAAAAAATGTCATTATCTCCAATCTGACCCATTCGAACTAGCCTTAAAATAACTCAAATATTTTATCTCTCGTTTCCATCATGAAAGAATGTCGTGGATTTATCCCAGAATATATACCCCACTTATTTTCAACGTATTTTACGTCGCCTCGATCTAAATCCTCCGAGGCTTTCCTCCCGAAAAGTCTTTAGCGAATTTTAAAATTTTCTGTGTGCGGAAATGCATATCACGTGCATATTGCATTTGTCAAATAAACATCTCTTTCCTTTTAGAGACGCATGTTTCTTTCAAAATGTGGGTTACTTTTGCACGTTTTGTGAAGGAAAACATCCTTCTCCTTTTAGTAATACGCGTTTTATACTCGACGACGTGGGAATAAGTAAATGTCAAATTTTCATTCTCGGGAAGCACAACTAATGTATTATTTACAGTCGATTTTTTTAAAAAATTTACTCCCTTTCCTTAATAGGAAATTGTTAGAAATGTGTGTAATTCGCGTAAGTTTAAGTAAACCTTTCAAGATCGGGTAAATTTTTTTAGTTGCTTTCTTTTGTAACCCAGAACAATTACAGTTGTTAGGTTCAGCTGATGTCTGCAGGTGGTATGACAGTTTGCATTATGCCTGTACTGTGAACGAGTGATCCCCAGAGGAATTTTTTTAATTATAAAGAGCTATGATAACAAATGACAGGATGTGAGGTAAAGACACTTTCCCTTGGACAAATCATATGGCGATGACCCTTTCTGTGTATCGAGAAAATTCAATGCGAGAGTTGGAGTTTAGAGAGTTGATTAAAGGTGTATGTAGAAGCTGTCCAGTGAATTTGAATTTTTAAGGGGAGAAGAGACCTTCAACCAAGAATTTTTAATTTTTCAATTTTCAACTCGATATACAGAATGAGAATTAATTAATAGGAGAATTAATTAATGTTATTTTATGCTACACTGAAGACTTTTAGAATTCAAAACAAGGATATTTTGGCATAATATTGCCTACAGAGGCTGTTCACACATTTTTTAGACGATGTATATTGTATTCACAAAACTAAATTACATAAAATTCTTGTGTTTTAAATATTCTATTTGACATCCCTTATTCTGAACTATCTTTCGACACCGCAACTTCCAGGATAATAATGCCTTTGAAGTGTCAGAAGAGGTATTCTATCCCATTCCTCCTGAACAGCTTTCCAGAGTCCTGTAAGGGTTTTGGGACGACGTTTGGATAATGCAGATAAGTCCGAAAGCACAAAAATCCATAGGTGATACATCGGGAGATTTAGTAGGGATATCAGTGAAGGGTATGGCCTTGATACCAGTTTTTTGTTCCATTTCTTTTAGGAAATTTACAGTGGATTTTGATGTGTGACTGCTAGCTTTGTCCTGATGGAGTCTCACAGATTGATGGCACTGTGGGTAAAGCGATGGTATTTCATTCAGAAAAATTGGCGATAAAATATGTTCCTGATAGTATTTGGAGTTAATCTTGACATTTTTTTCCACTCTCTTTATTTTTAACTGGCCATTATAAGAAAAACCAGCAACAATCATGAATCCCTTAGAAAAACTTTCTTTCGATTCTTTGAACAATGTACTTAAATTTTTTTTCTCCCCTTTTATGCTAATAAATGGCTCTTTTTTTGCTGCAATCATTTAAATACACCTATGATTCATCTATTGTGACAATTGTTTTCCATTTTCCTTTGGATAAGTGTTTCTCATATAGAATTCTGCAGCGTGTCTTGCGTTCAGCGATATGATTTGGAAGAAGACGGTGCACATTGCGTTTTTTCGCTTTCTTAAGATTTAAATCAACGTTTATCATTTTGTTTACGGTGGACACCGAGCATTTTAATGATTTTGTAACTGTCCTTTGACTAGGGGGATTTTCTTTTAACATTAAACAACTTACCTTTGCAATAGTCGAAGATGTCCGTTTTTTCCTTGGATACTTGTTTGGAATTTTTGTCCCACTTGAGGCTCCAATTTGACGTTTTTTTCCTTTCTTGTTGACGATATTACCTATCGACGCTTTAGATATCACAAAACCATGACTCTCACATCGTTTTTGGATAACGGAGTATGCATATTTCTCTTCGGAAAGATCATAAATGTAGCTTTCGAACCACTGCTTTGTTAAAAATGCCATTTTGAATAAAAACAAATCTTTCAAGCCGCAGACGATAATTTTGACTTTTAAAAACAGAGTACAATTGCAATTATTTCTTTTGCAGCAACGATTTTTTATTACCGCTTATCAAAATCGTATAAAAAAGCCTCTGTATTTTCAAAATATTTTCAAAAATGCTAGGATTTTTCAAAATGCTCCATAGGGATTCCATGAAATTTAAAAACCTTGAATTTTTTAATATAAGTTTATCATATACACTCAAACTTGTTTTTGTGCGGTGGATAGGGACCGCATGAAAAAATAACGCATAAAAATACTGTACAAAACTTCACGAGTAGCTATAAAAAAATTGCGCAACACATTTTAAAAGTATTTTTTTTTTATGCGGTGATTAGGGACAGCATAAAAAAAGTCTCACGTAGAAAATAACTAACAACCTTACGAAATAACGAGGAATTAAACACTCAGCCTTAAATACTTGATCCGGGCAATATCCACTAACTTCAATAATTTTTACTAACACTTTAGAATAATTTTTAGCGGTTGTTTCATCAGCGGATGCAGCTTCGCCCTTTATCTTCAGATTATGAAGTGCGTGTCGTTGAAAAAACCCGACTAACCAGCCATTGCTTGCGGAAAATTTCTGGCTTCCAATGTGAGACGATGAACTAGACGGCTCTAAATCCTTCAGCTGATTATAAAACCGTATAGCTTTCTCTTTAATTAATTCTCCGTCAATGGGGATTCGTTTTTGAGTTAATTCTTGAATCCACAATATGAGCGCCTTTTCAAATTTCTCTATCAAAATGTTTCTTGAATACGATGCTCGTTTAGCCGTTTCGTTTGTGGCACAATTACTAGATTTATTTATTTCACCTGCACTTTTTTGTATGCCTCTTATAGTGGATTCGCCTAATCCAAATTCTTTACTAAGAGCTGTGGATCCTTCACCTTCTACTATTCGTTTTAAAATCGTAGTCTTAGTTTCTAAGGAAATTGCCTTTCTCTTCGCTTTGTTTTTGTCCTTATTCAGTTTCAGGGATTATGTCTAAAAATAAAATCAAAATCCTAAAAATTTATATTTAAATAGAAAAAATAATAAATTTACCTTCAATTTACGCTTTGAAATGAATCTTATCTTAATGGTCCACTTTGAAGGACGTCAATTAAATTATGCGATTTTATAATTCAATACAAATGTAATGTAATTGTATAATGTAATGTAACGCTTTGAAATGAATCTTATCTTAATCGTCCAGGAATATGAAATCACTTTGAAGGACGTCAATTAAATTATGCGATTTTATAATTCAATACAAATGTAATGTAATTGTATAATATAAATGTAATGCAATATCGCATTTTATTTGCAAATTAGTATCAGTACATATGTAATGTGATGAAATATCAAAAATCGGAAAAACTAAATGGCCGATCAAACCTACTAATTTTTTTATTGATAACTTCGATTATGTTCTATAATTTGATTGAAATTTTCATATACCGCACAAAAACAGGTTTGAGTGTATATATAAACATAAGTGTGCACTGAATTATTTTGGGGTGAGAATCTAAAGCCACAAATATATTTTTTTATCTTCCTTTTATTTTTTTATGTTTTTGCATGTTTTTATATTATTTCATGGTCTGTAAACTTGAAAAATATTTTATGGTTTCAAAGAATGATGCCCAGTTTTGCGACATAGACTTCAACAAACATTCCTGAAAAAATTTAGAAAAAATTGGAAGAAAATGAATGCTCAAGCAGCATTTTGAAAAATTTTATGTTTCTAGCATTTTTGAAGGGTTTTTTTGAAAAACGGATCCCCCTTCCACAAAATACTTATTTCTGAATTCTAAGTGTCTTTAAGGTAGTAAAAAGGAATATTAATTATTCTCATTTTGTCTGTAGAGTAAACTATTGAAAAAAGAGGCTGAAGGTCTCTTGTTCCCTTAAGATGAAAAAAGAAGTGGTTGGTGAAATGTTGGGGTGATTGGGGAGATTGCTCTAGAGTTCAGTTACTGAAATCTGCATTAACAAGTACTTGATATGCATGATTCGCGAATATTTTTAGCTTTTTTAACAGCCAGTATTCCCTCATATGACGACCCCAAGAGCTAATCGTAGTTTATTAACTAAGCGGGAAATGCGGGAGACATAAGTTTGTGAAGTCGCGTCTTCTAAACTAGTCTTTGATTTGTGAAGGCACTTCTTGAACAAAACCATTAGTACTTAAATATGTTACAGGTTGCTAGTCATTCATTTGTGAAAAGATAAAATTTGTTAACCTTGACAAAAATAGGTGTTAAATTCTTAATATTAATTATTATTCTCGTTTACAATCCTCAACATTTTAATTTGTCTTTCAGATGTAGGTTGTAGAAAAAATAAATTTGTCATCTTATATATAAGAAATATTAGTATTTACATAAGCCGTACGTATATTGTTACGAATTTTAAGAGTCTATGGTAATCTTGCCAAATATGAGAGATATTGCTAAATTGGCGATGGATTTGGTGACTTATTTTGGTCGCTAAATTTGGCGATATGGCGCCAAATGGTCACCAACCTTCTGGACCTTTCCAGCTGATTCCGGAACTTTCTAGCTGTCCGGCCGATAGGGGATGCTTTGGAAGTCTATAAATATACCCGAGATTGACATTGGAAGTCAGTCTTTAAAAATATTTTATTTTCAATAGTTATGCATTCTTAACTTAATACTTTTTTTACTGAGCACACGTACCTTGATACTTATAACTTGCTTACTGGAGATAAAGTTAATCAACCAAGGAACTCCTCTACTTAAAATCAAATTACGGTCTGGAAGTCAGTGTTCTCTTCTGCTGCGTATTGAATGTATGGAAAGTGCGTTAGACGTATATTGTATTGAAGACTCTGTTATCCTGACTTGTGTTTTTAGAGTTTTCTGTTGTAAAGAAGACAGTTGTTACTGTTAGTAATTGTGTATGCACCTGAAGAATTTACAGAATAATAAATTTTATTTTGTGTGCACTTTCTGAAGAGAATTTGTTCAATCCCATTGAACCCAGAAAACGGAACAGTATGTTCACTTCAGGACTATTTTTGCCAAATAAATGTCGCTATTTTTTTTTAATTATTTTCAGCTCTAATGGATTTTCTATTTTCTGTAAAAGCGAAAAGTTTTGTAAACGCTTACATCTCAAGTTCAATTTCGAAAATATTTGAAAATAGCATTCGAGGCATTTCTAAATATTAGTCATATTCCCGAAGAAGAAAACTTCCCTTAGAAATCATTCCATATATACTTCAAGATATTTACTTGAACATCTTACACACCTTTTATCTTCTCCAAAAGTACTGACGTAATGGAAATATATCGATATTTCTTCATTACTAGTTTTAGTTTGTTCTGCTATATTTATTGACATTTCTCCGGAAGGAAGGAGTTGTTATTCTTCATTTGCTGTTAATGGATTAAAGTGATGTTATTGTAAAATAAATGAAAATTGATCTTATAACTATCGGAGTTTATCTGCTTAAGTTACAGCGGACATAATAATTACTTCTTGTTATAAAGATAGGAAATGCAATAGACAAAATAACAGTATCTGATCAAATATTGGAGAAACAGTTCAGGCTTTGTTATGTTATAAGTTCTTTTCAGTACGGATTTGGATTTTAGTTTATTCAGTGTATCTTTCTATATCGGTGCGTGTATTTTTTGGGGTATCAGACACTTCTACGAATAATTTATTTTGAAATGCTTAGGAGCTAAATTTTATACTGTTTTATATTGTATAAACAAGATGCATTTATTTTTAAATATTGACGATGTTTCTTTTTTAAAATATATTGTGATTTGTATAATTATATTTAACTCTAGTCGATACATATATTTGTGTTTACGAAGGTGGTTCTCGAGTAGAATGATCGTAACAGAGAAAAATGATTGTGATGAAAATAATATCCTTGCCCTAAATATTAATTCTGCTTGAAATATGTGTAACAGCTTACCTCTAGATATACAGAAGCAATATGTATGTATTAAAACTTTTTAAATACCGTCATTTTAGCAACCATATTTTGCATGCACTATTGATTTCACCTATCAATTCATATATATTCCCTTTTTCCTCACTTTCTTAACCCTTTTAGGATCAAGAACCTCCACCTTTTACACGGTGCAGATTTTTTTCCCGATTTTTTTTAATCTAAAGAATCTTGAAAATTAAAAGTTGCAAAAAGTTTTTACTTCTTTAAACTAATAACAGATGGCAGTACTAACCATTTTCTGCTCATTTAACTGGAATACATTGAGTGCAAGTGAAAAAAGAGACTAGATTTTGGCGTTTGCACTGTGCAAACGGCGACCCTCAAAGGGTTAAATAGTGTCCGTTAAAACTTGCTTGCTTATTGAAATGTGCGTCTTGCATTTCCTTATCACGTGTTGGTCTTTTCCTGAAGAATTTTGAAATCTTAGTTGTTCTATATTCATTTACAACTTTTTAAAAACTTTCTGAAGGAATCTGATGGGAATCAGTGGCCAAGGATGAGATCATTCCATCTCAAGACAATCACAAGTTCATGAAAAATAGGTATTTCTGTGCCGGGAACCCGGTTGGTTAGATTGATTGGTTGGTTGAGAAGCACTATAGTCATTCTTTGCTACTCGAAGGCTAATTAGACCTGGACCTACTGCTTAAAGGTGATTTTGAACGGCTACAAACATCCATGCCCATAGTGAATCTCAAACCCACAAACTTGATACCGAAGGCCAGCGCCCTGGTCATTCTCGTAGTAACACAACTACGTTGGACCGACGTCAGATCCAACGACTCCTACCGTCGGGCCAACTCCATGTGCGACGGCGGACCTACCAGTGCGCCAACAGATTCGTCATTCCTAATGGGTGATTCCTAATGACATAAATTACGTCGTTTTATTCGAAACAAAACCAGAAATTAAAAAAAAAATTAACAATCAATCACAATAAAATATAAATACTATGTCATAAAAGAAAAGATACCACCTTTGTGCTCGAAGAATAAACAGGAAAACCAACGTAAATACAGCACAAATAGCAATAAGATGCAATTATTTTGCATACGGCCGTTTCGAAGCTACAAAGGAGCTTCTTCATCAGTGCAACAAACTTAGTGGCAGCACAAAAAGCCGAAAACTAAGCAACCAGATCAGTGCACACGCACTTAAATAACCCGCGCGTGCAAAGACACGAAGCAGCGGAGAGGCCGAAATAGGGCAAGCAGCGCAATCTAGTGGCAAAAAGAGGGGGAGAAATTGAAGAAACAAGCCAACACAGCTAAATAAACCCTTTCCACAATTGAGGAAAAACAGGGGTGCTTGACAAATCATTAACCAAAGAACCCGAATTTTTAAAAATGTGAAAAGCTTCCCAGAAATCGAGATCGGCAGGCGAGCAACATTTCTGAATAATGGAGACAGACGAAAAGTCAAATCTATGATTTAAAGTCCAGGCGTGTTGAGCAATGGATGAGCGATTTAACTCTTGCTTTTTAACATAACTCTCGTGTTCCTTCAAGCGGAATTTAAGAGCACGCTTGGTTTGACCAATATAAGAAAGTCCACACTGGCAAGAAACCCGGTAGATACTCCTACTATTTAAGCGATCAATGGGGTGTTTGAGATCCGAAATAGATATTTTATTGACCGGAGAGAAAATAACCTTAATTTCAAACCTTTTAAGAATTTTAGCGATTTGATGACTGATCTTGGGAAAGAAGGGCAAAACAACGGACAGGTTCGGCTTTGAAATACACCTTTTTTGGACCTGTTTAGACAATTTCTTATAAATGGAATCAACGATATTAGAGGCATAACCGCGGTCCACGGCGACCGCCCTCAGATAATCAAGCTCGGAGCACAATAGTTCAGGAGTGGAGCAAATGTTGAACGCCCGATGGACAAACGTGTTGAAACAGGCAATTTTTTGACTGGGAGGATGGGCAGAAAGCCTATGTGGGGGAAGAGACACGGCAAAAGGCTTGCGAAAGACAGCATGCTCCTTTGTAGCTTCGAAACGGCCGTATGCAAAATAATTGCATCTTATTGCTATTTGTGCTGTATTTACGTTGGTTTTCCTGTTTATACTATCTCCTACTTATAAAAAGGTATCAATAATGGTAAAATCCATAATCTCGTATTTCATTTACACCGACATTCTAAATATAAAAATATTGCCAAAGAAAGCAAAAACGAATTTATAAAACTTATCGTTTTAAATATTTTAAGGAAAATAACTTCCTGAGTATAAGGTAACCGAAATTCAAAGCTGCTCCCTGACGTCGGTATAGAATCGGAAAACGACCGTTGGCCTCCAGTCGGTTTCAAGTCGGATTCCGACACGAACGTGTGACCGACCTTTTCCCGACGTCGGGCAGTAGAGTTGTCCGACGTACTTATGCTACTTGGGTCGGTCATCGCCCGGCCTGATTAGATTGATCCACCAAGCAAATAAATAAATAAATACCTCCAGCGTAGCAAGCACTTAATAGTACTTAATGCTCTCATAACTTTCCACGCTGAATTATTCCAAAAACATAAAAGTACTGATTAATATATGTCGTTACGGAATTTACTGCTGGTTTATACTTCTTCTTTGCAAGGGCAATTTTTGGATGATATTTTGAACTAATGGATAAAACTCATTCTCGATTTGTAGTGGAGCTACTATTACTCACAGCGGATAAAAACAATTGGTGCAAAATAAAAAAATAACATTCTTAAAAACTCTAAGTCTGCAAAATTTAAAAATTTTCCCCCGTTTCTCAAAATTTTAGTGTGTGGTACGTGTATATACACTAGATATCAAAAATTAAGAAAAAATCACAAAAAGAGGGATAATACGTTCAAAACTAGGCCAATCTCTTTAAAATTTGAATATGTTGCTAGCTCTTTTTATTACTAGCTCTTTTGTTTTCTAAGGGAGATTAAACAGCAAAGTTTGAATTTTGATGCCACTTTAATAAAGTAAATTTTTGCTAACTTATGATTATGGGTTTTTTTAATGGAAATAGGCAAATCTGCACCATTTTAAAGATTTCGCATTTTTAATCATAAATGTATATCTGAAAGGCTAGGGGTGAAATGCCCTTGCTTTCATCTTAATGCTTATGGCACGAGTGCTTCTAAGTTTGACCCAAATTTAATTTCCACTGTCTTAATCATTTCAAGTCGATCTTTTAAATGGATTGGGTTACTATCAATTACTTTAAAAAGTTCTTTGAATCTTCATTTTATATAAAGACACTAAATGATATTTTATCAAAAGCGAAATCGTCCAAGAAATGAAATGAACGAATGTTTGAAAATTTTTTTTTTCGACGATAAATTTCCGTCCAAAGCAACAAAACAGATTTGAAAGCGAAAGTTACTGTAAATTTCAATTTCGATGTCATTTTTAGAGAAAGGGAATTTCCTTTTAAACTCCCACGAACCAAATTAAACAAGATTTCACTTTATTTTTCTCATTTGAAGAAAAATATATGTTTGAAAATAAAATATTTTTCATATATATATTTCAATTTATTATATGATAAACTGGCTTGATATTCATCAGTCAAACTGTATAAGAACAAAAACAAATTTCATTCTTTTATCCGATTCGAAACAAATATTAACGTTTCTTTAGCCTGATACAAGCTATATTTGCAAATAATAGTTTATTTTCCTGTTCGCAACTTTTAAAAAGTCAACAAGGGAATAAAATGATCATCATCGCAATATCAGTAATTAGTCATGATACCTAGAACGAATTTTTCAAATTTAAAAAGTCAGTAGTATTTTTCAATCATTATTGCGAGAAAATGCTCTGAAATGCCTATACTGACGTTATTTTAAAGTTTTTATTATTCATGATAGTAAACGTAAAATTTTTAAGGCTTCAGTCTCTAGTTTTCCATACATACACAGCTATCTGGGTGCTCTGTAATGAAGTAACATCACATCAATAGTCATCCATAACAGTAGGATTTAGATGCTTCTTATCAAATCCTCTGGGGAATCTCGACTGACTTAGACAGCAACATTATTATCCATATTAATGCAAGATCAGTTTCGCAAACTGCGCGTTGGAATGCTTGATTTCGAAGTCACACTGCTTTAAGATACCGCGTTTCTCTTGATCTAAATAACTAGCGTAGGTTTCCGAAGAGAATCTGACCTTTAAAATCACTTTTAAATTCTACTATTCGACAAATCCTCCGGGTTGATTTCACTGGGGAATAGTTACGTAACTTTGCTATTGCATAAATTTTCTACCTTTTTCCCCGGCTTGGAAGTGTCACATGAATATTGTCAGATTTTTGTTTGAAATTCAGTTCCTCGACTAATTCAGCAACTTTAATGTCTTAACTTTTCTGCATTTCGCTTGAAAAAGAAGCTTATATTTCGTTCGTCTTCAATTAAATCCTTGAGATTCAATTTTAAATAGATATAAATTTTTTTTCTCCATCTTATTTTACACGATACACGTTTCTTACACTTGATCTCCTTCCAGGGAGTAAGTAAAAAGTAAATACCTCAATATTAAAAAATGGAACCGTGTAAAAAGTAAATATCTCAATATTATAAAATAGACATAGAATGGTCAAGGAGGAGGTGTTAGATTACCATTAACTCTCGCTACAATCAATCCTAATCCTTATATGGGCTTGATGAAAATATCTTTATTTCAGCGTTATAATTGTCTCAAAACGAGAGAAACTGTATATTTTGGTTTAGGTACCTTTTGGTTTAGGGTGCCCTTACGTGCTAGTGTTAGATTGCTATCGTTTATGGTTGGTGAACTTTTAATTATTTCTGTACACACACACACACACACACACACACACACACACACACACACATATATATATATATATATATATATATATATGTAGTAACACATCTGTGAATTTCCAGTTCCACCTTGTCTACTTTTTTTTATATAAAGTTTTAAAATGTGTCAAGGTATTTTGAGACACCCTGTATAAGTGAAACTTCTATATGGCAGCTAGTCATGTTTCCGAAAAAAAAAGTGGCCGTTTTGAAGGGTGGCCGGCTACAGAAGTGTAACTGTGTATGTAATATATATACTATCTAGCAATAAGTATTTGGACATCTGTGATAGAAAAAAAAACAAAATTTATTCATATTCAATAGTTGGTAGAGCCTCCAAGAGAGGTAATTACAGCCTCAACCCTCTGGGGCATGCTTTTCACAAGTCCATGTATGACGGCTAGTGGTATTTTCTTCTACTCGGCTTGGAGAACACGTGTAAATTTCTTTCACCGATTTTGGACGGTTGTAGCACCCTTAATTCGGAAATCCAACTCGTATCAATGGTTCTGGATAGGGTTCAGGATCCCGGGCTTTGGGCAGACTAGTCCAATCGGTTAAAACCATTGTCACCATATCAATCCATGGTGGATATCGCAACCTGACAGCTGGAGTTATCGTCCTGGAAGTAACATGGGTCCAAACCGTAATACTGCCACAACGTAGGAAGCCCGCTGTCATGCAAAATATTGCAGGAGGCGTCGGCATTGAGCTTACCATGAATTGGAACCAAGGGTCCCAGTCCATACCAGGAGAAACACCTTAGACCATAATTTCACCCCGCCGAACTTTACCTTGGGTATAACGCATTCTGACAGGAGGCGTTTTCCAGGCAGGCGCCAGACTCATACCCTGTCATCCGAACAGTAGAGGGTGAACCTTGATTTGTCGCTCCAGAGAACCTGTTTCCACTTATCTGCGGTCCCATTTCGACGTGCTTTGCACCAACTAAACCGAGCAACGCGGTTGGACTTTGTGATCAAAAGCTTGTGGACGGCAGCACGACAATGAAAACCAAGCAGATGGGCTTCCTTACGAATGGTATTCATCGAAACAACACTCTCATGTATGAAACTTATGTTGATACAGTTCATCACCAATATCACTGCGACATATTTCTTCTTCGATTCAGCGATTTAAATGGCTTCCATGTTGGCCATTTTTCCAAATAAAGCGAGAAATACGATTTTAGAGAAATTGGGGTATATCGCCCACTTTTAGCGAGATCTGTTTAAAAAAACGTTAAAAATTACATTGTCAAATTATAATTAATTTTCCTCCAATGGGTTATGAAAATGAGTGTGTATGGGAAGAGTTTTAAGTTAATTTTGCTACTTTGTTTTAAGAAATAACCACCGCTAGCTCATATAAGAATTTTAACTAATATTCGGATAAAACGTTCGATTCTATAAAAAATTTGCGAGAGTTTTCTTGTTAAGTAAATCCAGTGTAATTTTGGCTTTTCTAAGGCTTTATTAGCATAACTAATTCATATATATGTAAAGAGGCCGTATCCTATCACCACTAACTTTTCTGCAGGATAAATAAGTTGTCTTGGATCAGTATTACATAAAGATTTTTTCAGTAGTTGCATTTTCTTAGATTAGCAAGTATGGGTTCATTTAACCTTTTAAGCATTTGAGAAAAATTTTTTGGTTCCTACCTAGAAACTAATAAGTACTCTTCTCTCCATTCTCTGGTTTGATGTTCAAAATTACATTCTTTTTCTGAAACCTGTTGCATTATCATACTTCTATCTTTCTAAATTTTTTTAAAATATCATTATCCCCCCCCCTTTTCTTAATTGAAACATCATATTTAAATCCCAACAGGGCTGGTAGGTCCCAGTTAAATTATCCGTCTTGTACCAAAAAACTGGCCGTAGCGCTCTTAACCCACCAACCCAAAAGGGTTGATATATAAGGTAAAAATAGCGAAAGGTTTTGAACTAGTAACATACTAGCATTAGCAATAATTACTCCTTTCAACAGATCATAAATACCCCTTAGAGACAATGTGCTCCATCAAGACTATCATAGCTAATGGTTTGTAGCCTGAGACTGGTTTGAGGCTTGTTGCTCTTTTTAATTTCTATTACGGATTTCAAGGAGAATATTTTATTGACTGTCCTAAACAGTTTCCATTTTGATATTTTATCATAGTTTCTTATTAAATATATATTTTTTCTACGGTAACTGTTGAATAGCTTGTTTTATATAATTCTTCAGACCGTTTAAATTAAATGCTACATGAACCAAAGTCTGTAAAGTAAAATTAACAACTTCATTTTATAAATCTATAAATGATTTATCGTAAACGAAAAATATTTGTCTGCAAAATTTAATCTTTATATCCAAAAGGGAAGACTGCACGTTAAACGGTCTGAAAATCCTTTATTCGAGCTAAAAGCCTTCATCGAGCAGATCTTTCAGAGTAGAAAGAAAACTTTTGACTTCTCATCGGCTTGTCACAGTCTTATCACGAAACTAATCCGTTCGCTTTTGAAGTGTTTCTCGCAAACGCGCTGATTTCATACCTCATATCTTGATCCAATCTACTCTGGTACTCGAATAAACTTTTCAACAGTTTGAAACTTCAGAATGTCTTAGGCTTTCGTAACTGGCTTTGATATATTTCATTGCTGGATCGAAAATTCATTCTGATAAATCTTTCGCTTCATTCAGGAGTGTTAGAAAACTTCAAAATCCCTCTTTTTGACTGATAATTCAGAGAAAAGGGGTTTGAGGCATTAGAAGGGGATCTCTTGTGCTTTGAAGAGAACTCATTTACAGAATACAATTGATGACAATTGGAATAAATTTAGGTGTTATTATTTACATTGTTAGTGTAATAAAGGGAAGTCCAGAAAATTTCTTATTCTGCTTATGGGCACTTTGTATCAGCAATGCTTTAGTGCTTACTCAATGAAGTAATGGATAAATGTTCTTTAAAGTTAAAAGGGTATCGTGTAACTGTTGTGAAAAAGAACTGAAGTGAAGTCACCGCGTGAGCTAGCTTCGAAATCAGGAAGTATTATGAATGTTATTCTAATTCTATGTCAGTTAGATTTTAGATGTTCGTAATATAATAAATAGTTTTGTGTTGTGTGAAATATACTGATTGAGTCCATGAATAATAATTCAGTTATAACTTTAATAATTGAGCATTATTCATTAGACAAGCCTCTCGGTGTTTACTTAGGTGAAATTTAGTTTAATTTTAATAAATCTGCACAACGATCTAAGCACTGGGTCATCTGTGGAACATAAACATTAAACGACATATTTTCTCTACATTGCAAATAAAATAGGAATTTATAAAAACTAGAAGATCTCCCTGATAGTGTTTCTTTAAAAGAGTTTCAGAGAAGAGTCACCCAAATTGCGAATAGGTTTCAAATGTTTGACTAAAATTAACTCTATTCCAAGTTACTGAACACACATTTTTTCTTTAACTTTGCTTATCTCTTCGGAATTCGACCATCCCACACCGCGAATTAGTTGGGTTGGTCTCTTTATTTACACCGTGAAGGGGAAACAAGGTGAATCTTTGTGATGGCACAGCACAAGAACGTACAATGCATGCCCTAGTCGGTATTCGATACCGAGCACACTTCTTGGATGCACGTGACACTTACCACTGTAAAATATATGCGGATGAATACAAAAATTTAACGTTTGAATCTGAATTAAAGGGTTAGAGACGGCTTCAGTTACGGCAACAAAATTGCGACAAATCATTATATTTCCGTAGTTTTGCTACCACATTACAAGAGTACTGTATAATGCGTAAATTAGCTTTTGCAGGTATTTCTAATAATGACTCATAACCCAAGCTTTAACATTTTGGTTTTAAGAAATATATTCATATTCGGCTGTAACGTGAAAGCAAAATCTGATGTTTAATCTGAAATTCTTTTTTTTTCAGAAGCGTTTTACCCTAAATTTCTTCTACTTTTAATTAGTGTTCATATAAGAAATTATCGTGTTATATATTTCTATTGGTTAATCTACGAGATATATTTTCTTTCAATTTATGCGGTATTACTATATTTGCAAAAGCGTCAGTTGTTTTTCAACTAATAACAGTCATATGTATTTCTTAGTATAAAATATTTTTACCGAAATTTAGTTCTAGGAAACTCATGACAAAGGTAAATGTTAGCTTTCTGCTGAAAAAAAACCCGACGATCAAAACGTATATTTCCCGATTTACAGAGCAGAAAAGTTTTATTTAGATTTTAGAATTGTAAGGTGATATTTCTCTTTAGGTGTAGAACTGTTTGATGAGATATAACTCCTAAATAAATATTATAGATGAAAATATACAAATGCAACAATGCTGTTGGGTCATTAGCTGTTGGAAAAGGTAAAAAGGATTGTTTACAAATATAAATGTACCCTCTTGTTTCCTCCAAGCAGAGGAGTGTGTAAATACCTATGGCTTTCATTGTTCACCGAGTTCTCCTTTATTCATCATAGCCCTAGGTTCAAACAAACCTAGTGGATTTGTTTGAGTTATTATTGACTGTGCTGGCTTTTAAAAATAACGGAAGTTTAATGTGTCAATTAAAGCGGTTTTTTTTTACTAGAGTCCAAATGTGTAGAGACAAGGAAGTCCACTAAGTCAACACGGATTTTCCTTCCCTTTTATTCGTTTGTTGTGGACTTTTGTGGGCTTTTGTGATATTACCCTTTATTCCCCCCACGTCTCATCCGGCCTATATGGGCGTCGGCGAAACAATATTTAAAATCCCAGTTGTAGTGTATTAAATAGCTCACAAGGACATAACGATCCATCTGATTCCCATTGTTAAGTAAGGGAAGATTCATGGATAAAGCAATAATTTTTTTCATTCTGACATTCGGTGAGTTACTCAATTTAAAAATTGGATTTCCCCAAAAATATGAATTTTTAAATTACATCAAAAACATAAAAAAAACTCAAGGGAACTTTGCCTCGCGAGGAGGATGAAAGCGCAATTGCTAAAGGTGGCCATACACGTGCAGGGAATCATCAGGGAAAAAGTCTGCAGGATTTTCTCATCTGAATCTACGTGCAACACACGAGCACACATTTCAATCAGGATTTCGGGGGGCTGTACAGTCCGCCACCGGTCTCAAGCCTACCCTCCACACCCGACGGGAAATTCCTCAAGATTTGGATTGCGCGGTCAAAGGATTTCCTCTTCGTGTATGGTTATCTTAAGTTGCTGTTCTTCGGTACCAGAATCTGTAGATTCGACTGAAGCCGCTGGCATTGTGGTTCAGAATCGTCTGCAAAACTTAAGATCTCAGTCTGTTAACCACCTGTGTTACCAAAAATGACCTTAGCTCTCCACATACCCAGCCAATCTCGACAAAAAATACCTTATAAACCGAGGTAAACAAAGGTATAAACTTTACTTCTGCGTCGGTGGCTGGTCGATAGTCTGACGAATAGGGTGCTCTCCTTAAATGGTTATAAATTGTAGATCCTTTTATTTTTGTTCAGTGTTGTGAAAGATTACAGTATTCTTCCAAGAAGCACTCTCAAACCATTTTTTTTTTCGTAAACCGATATAAACACTGGGTATCTTACTCCTGTTTGCGTAGCTGGACAATAGATAAATAAGGGCTCTCGCTTTCTTTTCTATACTCATGGGGTTCTTGTACCGCAGTTTAACACACGTTTTTGCATTTCATAGACATCATCATTAGGCATTACATCACTGTCTGTTTATTAGACCTTGTGTAGCAAAAGATGGCCATTGAGCTTAAAAAAAATTAACCAAGCAACTTCCTGAGGAGGGGGGGGGGTACTCAAAAATTAGACCTATAAGAATAAAACTGTAGAAGACAATGAAATTCGAGAGCATTTATGGAAGCAATGTTTAAGAAAACATTGTGAATATGTGTATCTTCCTTTGTTAATTTTTAACTGAATATTCCGTGGTAATATTTGAAAACCTTCATGTTTAATCTGAGTGAGCATAGTATCTGCTAGAAGAAATACCATCTTTTTTACTATAATACCGTATAACCTAACTGTGAAAATAAATTTAAATCCACACATTTTCTAAAGCGTTCTACTAAACCCCGATCTTGTGCTTCATTTTCTATTTGAATGCATGCATCCAGGCACTTAAATAAACTCTTCAAAGTTCCCTGAAACTTTCGAATGTCTTCAGTTTTCGGGACTAGCTCTAATATATTTCGTCGCCGAATCGAAAATTCATTGTAATAAATCTCTTCCCAGATTTTTGCGCATAACAGATCTTCGATATAAATTTTAGCAAATACTTCGGATGAAAGGATTTGAGATATCGGGAGGAATCTTGGCATTTCGAAAGCACAGATGGCCCGAGGAAAAGAAATAACGGGAATATAATTTTCTTTTAATTTTCTCGGGGAAATGAAAATATCTAAAACTTTTACATCGCTGGGACGAGAAATATGAGTTGGAATTCGTGATTGTTATTGGAAAGTCCTGAAATTTTGGATAGTAAATTGAATCAATATTTCAAATGATAAGCATAATTCTCATCTGAGTTTAGATTTTTTAATTAGGATCTTACTCTTATTGATAAAAATTCTCAAATTGGGAGAAACGAAAATATCTAGAACACAGATTCGGTAATTAATATAAAAAGCAACTGAAAACTCCCAGAATTGAGAAAAACGAGTATATTTTCATGTGAGCTCATTTGATATATATATAACTTTTATATAGAAATTGTGAGACTCTCACATGGTGTGAAACAGACTCAATCCTAATTTTGGAAAATTCAGTATAGATGTGGCGACATTAAGTGTGATCGACAGGATCATTAACGACTCAGTGGAACGTTTTAAAAGAGAACGATTCCGATAATAAATGGAATGGACAGACACATCATTTAGAATAGTTAAGCAAAAGACCGTTAGCGCAGGAAGGGAGGAGAGGTAAGAATGGGAGAACCTAGCTGACGCGGCCGACAAAAGACTGTGAATACTTAACCTCAGAAAAGCGGACTGCCGACAAAGGATTAAAAAGTGTGACTCCCAGTAAGCGGGAAGAATACTACACGTGGTGCGCAGAACGTACGTTAATTTTCGAAGAAAGGAAAAAAAGAAACGAGACATGAGAAAAGAGACTGAGTGTTGATGATTTGTTAAGGCTGCTATGTACTAACCCCATTGGATTCGCTCACCTCAAAGTTAACCTATGGAGAAAATTTGTCTACAGATTGCCGACTTGGAAAAAAGATTTTTAAACAAATTGTAATCCAACATAGAGAAATAAATTTTACATTTGTGTACATTTTTCGTTTTTTTTTTTTTAAAATGCAATTAATATTTTTAAATTTAAATTATTCGGGGAAAAATCTGGTATAGTGTGTTTTAAACACTATTTTCTAATCTGATATCACACACATGCAGAAACTACCTTTCACGTGGAAACAGAGATTGTGAATGTCAGACGCATTTTATTGAGTTCGTTGAGAAATTCCGTTTGTGCAGTAAACAGTGAGGATCGAGATATCAGTCTGCATTTCAGTAATTTCGTCAAATCAGTGAAGTGCGCAAATTTGCTCTTCCCGTACAACCCCTATTTATTGTTAATATTATGAAGAGAGATTGCTTGGCGTTAGATAAATATTTTCAATGGATAGGTTATTTTATGCGGAATATGAATGATCAAGTAATATGCTTTGAAAGAACTAATGCGTGGTGGATTTCAGTGTCCTTTAATTTTAAATATAAATATTTTATTTAAATCCTTAATAAATGATTCGATCTTCCAAATTTAATATTAAGATTTATGAAAACTAATTTCAGTGCTAGAGATTTCACCATGTTAAGAAGCAAAAAAAAATATTGGGGACTCAAGCTTACGAATAGAATTGTAATCACTAACGAAAATCATAGTTACTATGAAATCCCTTAACAATGGCTTGACCTTAAGCGATCACCCCGTTGTCAAACTCTACGTCTAATCCAGCCCTTTTATTGTATTCGCACTTAGCAATGAGAAGTTTGAAGTAAAGATAGATTGCATCCAATTCGTGGGGATAAATGTAAACTCGCAAAATTTTCGATAGTACCCATGCGACTGATTTTTGATTCTACTTTACGAAGTGTTCTCCTATTCTTAAAAAATAATAATTCATGTCCACGTACAAACCTAACTATGTATAAATCGTCATTGGTAGTGGGACTAATTTAAAAAAAAACTTGTAGCTCTAGAGGGCGTTAAAACTACTTTATGAACAATTTTTTTTTTTTTGGGGGGGGGGGGCAGAACAAGAGAGGGGAAACCATTTAGTCCTGCTCTTACTGCTGCTTAAGTACATATTAAAACTTTTCTTCTTAGTGCGCCCGAAGGAAATTTTCGTGAATTATTGCGAAATATTTTGAGAGAAATTTCAAAAGCAATGTAAACTTGAATTCAACTGATTAAAAATTATGATAATAAAAAGATAATTAGTTTGCCCCATAAACTCATATTTGTAAGGTAATTTTGTCTTATTTTATCAGTAAAATTGCGTTATCAAAAGCCGCATAAATCATTTAAAAAATATTATGTTTTAACACCAAGAAGAAGAAAATTTTCCGATAGTGTTTTTTACAAATAAAATTAATAGTTAAATAAAATTCAAGGGCATACTCATTTCATATTTTGTCGTGAAAATATAGTATATAACCTCTAAGACAGGGATTCCCAAGCTTTTTATGTTTTCGACACCTGTGGCAATGAGGTACTTGGGACATCCTTGCTAGAAATTTTTCAAATTTTTTTAATATTAAATAAAAGTGGAATATATATCAGGAATATGTTAAATTTAAGTTTAAACACATACTACTTCCGTTGCTGATTTTATCCATTTATTGAAAGATATAGGTAACAAATGCTAGTCACAAATCTTAGAATAGGATATATTAATACAGTTTCAAAAGTAGTCATGGGATTGTAAAATATGTCCAATATTACACTACAGAACTACAGTGGAAATCACTAAGAAGAACTTTGTTTTATTAACGCGAGACTTACAATTGATGCTTAGACAAATGTTTGATATCATGCCTAACAGCTGTGGTTCTTGAGGGTAGCTAATTCATCCCCAAGAACGAGTGTATCGATTTGTGTCACAATTTGTCGGGCGTGAGAGTCATTAATTCAACTTAATATTTATTTTAAATGGACCCTACTAATATTTTTTTTATCCAAAAAATATCTCGCAGCACCCCTGGCCTATCCCACGTTACCCTAAAGTGCCGTGGCACACTGGTTGGGAATTACTCTCTAAGATAATCGATTTCGGATTAGTGGAGAAAAATGGTTTTAAATTCTTACGGATTTCTTTCCAAGTAAATGAGTTTTATTCCTCGTAATGAAAAAGCTTGTATACACTTATCTCAAAAGGTACAATGGAGATCGGATCCGAACTAAGGGTGTGTCTTCCCCCTCCCGTACTCGCCCCTATCATTGCAAGAGATCGAGTTAACAAGGAACCCTACCAGATAGACCTACTAGACCACCCTTCTAGATATAGGTATAAGTGAATTCGAGTGTCGTTATTGAAAAACATTATTCATGATCCCTAGTCATTTTTAAAATTTTTTATTTTAGATTTTTAAATTTTTTATGTCGATTTTGAAGGCCAAAAATGTCAGTATATATATATTTTTTTATATTTTTGTGTTCGAAAAGTTGGTTTCACTAACTTCTAAAACTAGGTAGATAAAATTACATATTTGACCTAATATATGCAACATTCTATGTAAATGCCAAAGAGATTTTCTTTGTTTAGCAAAATTACAATTAAGTCTTTTTATTCTACAAAAAGGTTTTTATTTCATGTAAAATATGATCCATAAATGTTATTATACAACAAAAATGCTTATTGTGTACTTATTTCTACAAAATCTTCATTTAAAAAAAAAGAAAAAAAAAGAGATCGGGTCGGATTCGAACCCGACCGTTCAACCTATTTCGCCTCAAATCACTGTACCGTTTGAGGGTTAAATAGTAACACGAGTAGTTTAGATGTCACAAAGACGCAGATTTGATATAAGGCTTTGGAAGATGCTTTAATTGCAAGCATATTAGTATTAATAAAACAAAAGTTCTTGTATTACTAATCATGAATAAATTGAATCCATTCATTATCAATTTACCATCAATTTCCTTTTGTGACAATTTTTTTCTAAACAACTACAAAGGATAGGTACCATATACGCTAATTTAGAGTTGACACGCACAAATTATCTTAAGTGATTACTTTCAATTTTAAAATTTTAAAATTAAGAAACTCAAACCTTCTAGAGTGTAAAATTATTTTTCATATTTATATTTCTGTTTTATTGTTTTCGCTTTATTTTTCAAAAGTATTCGTCAACAAACATAAAAAAATATCTGTAAATATAAGAAGCTCTTTAATTTATCATATAAAAAATTTGTGTAACAACTATTGTCAATTCAGGGAAATGTTAAAAATAAATTAAATGATCAACCGTACATCTTGTGTTTCCCGACTAGCGATAAAGTTAATTTTTTTTAAGAATACAAAAATTCCATTTAAAAGTAATTTTATTCCATTTTAAGTTCCACACTGCTGGAACTGCAAAATAGGGAAAAAAATTCAAAACTTCTAATCCTTTTAAAAAGAATTTTGTTGACACAATATCTTTTTAATTCAACTTATGTCTAAAAGATTTTCAAAAAAGTATTAAAATATTCTTTCTGTTTCTAAGGACATATTTTACCTTATATTGAATGAAATTTCATAAAGATATTGAATCTCGGCATAAAAGAATATAGATTGATTTAAAAGAAACATTGTGAGTGAATACTTCATTTTAGCATGAATGAAACGTCTAAAGTTCAGCTTTGGATAAGACGCTTTGATACTAGGTTGATTAAAAAAGCTAGTAACTGATCAAATTTATCGAATATCAGAAATTCAATTTCTGAAATCACACAGAGGCATGCATTGTTTGCAGTCTACAGTTATGAGTGGCTTTTAAATTTTTTATTTTAGATTTTTTAATTTTTTTTGTCTATTTAAAAAAAATATTATTATTAATATATTATATATATTATTATTTAATATATTATTATTATTATTATTTTTTATATATTAATATTTAATATTATTTTATTATTTTATATATATATATATATTATTATTATTATTAATTATTTTCACATATGCCATTATTATATGTGATTATATGCCATGCTATATGTGTTTTATGATATATTTTTTCAATAATTTACAGGGATATAACAACATGAAATCGTGTGAGAAAGAAATAAATCAAAAATTTCCCGATTTCATTCAGAATTGCCTTATTTCTGAGAAATAAGGTACTTTAATCAGATTTTGAGTATATTATAGCAGCCTTCTTTTTCCTTACTTGCTAAAAGAAACTATGCCATGATTATATTGCACGCGGTTTGCAGAGGGGAAAATCGGTTATGCAAACCTGAATTTTAAATTTGATCCTGGCTTGTTTAAATACTGTAATTATCATACAAATCTTCACCCGTCTTCAGCCTCTCGGCTACCATTCGACGAGTAGCCTAATACAGGTTTTGAAGCATATTTATATAGCCTTCATAGAATAAATTGCTGGGATTTCTTTTTTGTCGTTTTGGCTTATCGGTCGGCGGTTCTGTCACGGCTATTAACCGCAAGGTGAAAGTTCGGTGCGCTGGTTAGGTTACACTATTAACGCTGCTAAATTTAATATTTCCCTATGTACATTATCTTGATTATTTAAACAGTAAAAAATATCTGAAGATTGTCATCAGTATTAAAAATGAAATTGTGAAGTTTTGGGCACATCTTGAGGTGATCTCCACCCATACAGTCCAGGTTGCATAGTAAGAAGCTAGTTTACCCACATCACCACAGTTAAAATAATTGAATTTTAAAGGACTGATTATTGCTGCCAACATTTTTCTAAATTGTGAGAAACAGGTTAGATATAAAATCGTTTTGTATTTCTCTTTTGTATTGTAAATTAAATGAACATATATTATTTACGTAGTCCCGAGTGCCTTATATATATATATATATATATATATATATATATATACAGAGGCTGTTCGCACATTTTTTAGACGATTTTGGTAAGCGGTAATAAAAAATCGTTTGCTGCAAAAGAAATAATTGCAATTGTACTATATTTTTAAAAGTCAAAATTATCGTCTGCGGCTTGAAAGTTTTGTTTTTATTCAAAATGGCGTTTTTAACAAAGCAGTGGTTCGAAGGCTACATTTATGCTCTTTCCGAAGAGAAATATGCATACTCCGTTATCCAAAAACGATGTGAGAGTCATGGTTTTGTGATATATAAAGCGTCGATAGGTAATATCGTCAACAAGAAAGGAAAAAAAACGTCAAATTGGAGCCTCAAGTGGGACAAAAATTCCAAACAAGTATCCAAGGAAAAAACGGACATCTTCGACTTTTGCAAAGGTACGTTGTTTAATGTTAAAAGAAAATCCCCCTAGTCAACGGACAGTTGTAAAATCATTAAAATGCTCGGTGTCCACTGTAAACAAAAGGATAAACGTTGATTTAAATCTTAAGAAAGCGAAAAAACGCAATGTGCATCGTCTTGTTCCAAATCATATCGCTGAACGCAGGACGCGCTGCAGAATTCTATATGAGAAACACTTATACAAAGAAAAATGGAAAATAATTGTCACAATAGATGAATCATGGGTGCATTTAAATGATTGCAACAAAAAAAGAGCCATCTATAATCAAAAAAGGGGAGAAAAAAATTTAAGTACATGGTTCAAAGAATCGAAAGAAAGTTTTTCTAAGTGATTCATGATTCTTGCTGGTTTTTCTTATAATGGCAAGTTAAAAATATAGAGAGTGGAAAAAAATGTCAAGATTAACTCCAAATACTATCAGGAATATATTTTATCGCCAATTTTTCTGAATGAAATACCATCGCTTTACCCACAGTGCCATCAATCTGTGAGACTCCGTCAGGACAAAGCTAGCAGTCACACATCAAAATCCACTGTAAATTTCCTAAAAGAAATGGAACAAAAAACTGGTATCAAGGCCATACCCTTCACTGATATCCCTACTAAATATCCCGATGTATCACCTATGGATTTTTGTACTTACAGACTTTTAAAATCTGCATTATCCAAACCTCGTCCCAAAACCCTTACAGGACTCTGGAAAACTGTTCAGGAGGAACTGGATAGAATACCTCTTCTGACACTTCAAAAGGAGTTATTATCCTGGAAATTGCGGTATCGAAAGATAGTTCAGAATAAGGGATGTCAAATAGAACATTTAAAACACAAGAATTTTACGTAATTTAGTTTTGTGAATACAATATACATTGTCTAAAAAATGTGTGAACAGCCTCTGTATATATATATATATATATATATATATATATATATGTGTGTGTGTGTGTGTGTGTGTGTGTGTGTGTGTACACACACACACACAAACAAATAAATAAATGAATAAATCTATCTTGACTATACTTTCTCTAATCTTGAAACAAAATATTAAAAGCAGATGCACAAAATATGCCCGAAGGTTAGAGGATTTGCTTATTTGTTTGTTCGCAATGGATGTTCTTTTTGAAAATTTGTAAGGAATAAGTTCTTTATCAACTCAGTCTGTATTTCTTCTTTGTATTGAGGTTTCAGTTAACAGAAATTGCTACCTTTGCTCTGAAAGAATTTTTAAGCATTATTTTTATATGGCTTTAAATTATAATATGTGTACATTCTCAAGAATTTTTTTAGTTTGCTATTTTGTTGGGTGGCATTTATTACGTGACCTGTCAGGACTGTTAAACCTTAAAGCCGAAAATCGAAGCCCTGTTTTGTGGGATATTTTTAAACTTGCCGAATTTAAATTGCTGCTGAAGTGTCATCATGGTCACGTGCGATTTGATTGCAAGTGAATCGCACACTTGCGAATTTCAGTATTTTCATTTTCAGTTCGTTTGCATATGAACATTAACCATTCGATGGTTTTTGGTGGCAAATTCAAATAAGTCCCATTACTATGAGTTGATGCATCAGTTGTAGCTTCTTTCTGGTACGCTTAAGTTTACGGACCCAGGAGATTATCGCCAAATATGGTAACCATTTTTAAAGTTTTAAAATTTTGTTAAAGATGCCTTATTGGGCGATAATTAATTAATTTTAGTGATTTGGCAGGAACATTCTTACTTTTTTCGCCTTAGGGGTTAGTGTAAAATTTGAACTCATTAGTAGTGCATCGTGTATTAGGTAGGTGTTGTTGAATTCCTATCGTTGCGGTAATAATTTAATGCGAAATATCATTTTGTTTGATTTATATGCCTTTTATGCTATTAAATTGATTTTGTGTGTTCAACATGGATGTAGAAAGTTCGAATATCAAGGATTTAGTATAAATTGAGTTAATGGGAGAAAAATATGTAATTGATCGGTGCATGGAAAATGGCAGGATAGTGCAAAGTTTTAACTGTGATAAGTGTGGGTCTGCGATGACTGTGGTTGAACGAAAGGATATTTCTATTAATATAAAGGTATGTTCTTTTCTGTAAACATTTTAAACCGTTTACTTTGTTAAAAGCGTTTGTTAGTTAACCTTGATTTGTACGCTCGCACGTTGTCTATTGGGTATCTGAGCGAAGCGAAGATGCCATTTATGCCTACGAGTTTATACAGTCAGTGGTATGTGTGTTTAACTGATTATACCATCAGCATATTCATGGCGTAGCCGACAATGGACGGATTCAGTGATATAACAGTTTGGGGTGAAACAAAGCATCGGAAATGCCATTTATGTCTACGTGTTTGTACAGTCAGAGGTAGATTTGTTTTACTATCGGGTAGTATCGCGTTTGGATTTTAACTTGCGATACGTCCGTGCGATACTTGACTTTTCGCTGCACGAATAGTATGAAGCAGAGTTTTGAATTCCTATTCTAGCAAACCCAGCAACGCGCCAAGTCTCTGGCGCGAAAAATTGCTTGGAGCAATTTTGGCGAGAAAGTGGGACGAGGATTTAGTTTTATCCTTCTTTCTATAATTCTGGTGAATGAAAAGGTTTACTGCACCTCTGACTCCTAATTCTTCAGTGCTATACAGCTCTGTATATAATGTAAATATGATCTCCATTCTATTATAATATTCTCAGGTAGAGAGACTTAAACTTGTCTGCTTGTTATTTTCATGTATAGTTATTGCTGAATTTAGCCTCTTTCAGAAATAACTATAATAAGATATCCATTCGTGACACGAATATTTCCTGCCTCACAACAATATCATAAAAGTAAATATAGGGTGAGCCAAAAGTTCATAAAAACTTTAAAAATTCATAAAAAAGGAAGGAATTATGAGAAAGAAGTGCGGTTTGCAAGATAGGGCTCACAAGGAAGTCGGATTTTTTTTAGTAGCCAAAAAAAGTTTGAAAAGTTTAAAAAGTCACCGGTAGATGACGTTGACATGCGATAGATTCAGCAGAATTATGCAAATCAATTTTGCAATAAAAGACCGTGATACACGAGGATTTGGAGGATCGGTCACGAAGTGGAAGACCCTCGTTGGAGGAGGGCCGCATCACTGCGGTGGAAACCGTTGTGAATAATATGGCGGCGGAATCGTCCACGGGGAGTAGCAGTGCTCGCAAAGCTGGACCAGTGACTCTACCAATGACATTTTAAAATTTTTATTTTGCTGCTAAAAAAACCCGACTTTCTTGTGAGCCCTTTCTTGCATATTGCACTTATTTATCATAATTTCTTCCTTTTTATGAATTTTTAAAGATTTTACGAACCTTTGGCTCACACGGTACTTTTTCTAAACGGAATCAAGTTGTCATTAAGTTATCATTTTTGTTTTAAAGTATTCGTTTTTCTTTTGTTGTTTAACATGTTCGATGTCATGGAAATGTCATACTTTAAAAGAAAAATTTATTTCTCCTTATGTTTTGCTTCAATGCGGCTCTTGAATCTATCTAAATTAAGCATGACTATTAAATCATGATCTGATACGGTACACTGTATGGTTGATTCAAGATCGGGTGCAACCTAAAATGCGGTAAGGTTAACTTACTTATCATCAGTTTTATCTAGGGTAAGGTTAACTATACTAGAATCTCTGCGGTAAGGTTAACTATACTAGAAACTTATCATTTTTAAGTGATCTTTTCAATAGATTAATCAGAGGTCTCTTTAACATTAGATAAAAATTTATTGGCAGCTCTATTTCAAAACGTATCTATAATGGTTGCAGTGAAACTCTCAAATCTTGTCAGCCCCCCGCCTTTCAATCTTTACATCTTCTATTATTTTTTTATCTCTTATTTCATAGCAGGCTAATTTAATTGTGTGTTTATACAATGAAGTTTTTCTTCTTTATTTGAGCAAAACAATGAAAGATATTTACAAAATAACGAAGATGAGGGGTAAAACTAAGAAAAAGTAACTCCCGGCTTATACAAATAACGCGATCCATTATTGAGTCCTACAAAATTAATTACGACAAAATAGACATATTTTGCTAAAACAATCTTTTATAATGTTCAACATATTATTTACAATAAGGATGTTATGTAAGTATATTCTTACACCAAAAAGTTATAAATCTTCACTCTTTGCAACATTTTTTTTTTTTCAAATCAATATACCGAAACTAGAATTTTTTTTTGCAAACTTCCAAGAGGTAGTCTTTCATCATTGAAATTAAAACTGCCAGACGCAAAAATTCAGTAAAACATGAGATGTGTAAAAATAGAGCGCAGTATTTGGTTACAAGAGTTCCTTACAAAAGACAAATTCCTTTTTTGAGATTGCCGTACAAAATTTCTAATATTTTTTTTTTTGCTTGTGTGTTATTCCTTTCAACTATCTCGTGTTATATAAGGTTCAAAAGGATATAAATTAAGTTCTAATTCTTTTCATAATTCGGTCTGCTTGCAAAATGTCTTTCAATCTTCAATAAATTTACGGTCTGGTACCAAGGAAGCTTCATAAACATAAACATTGTCTCTGAAAAAATATTTGTTTCTTATAATTATTAGTTATAATAAATGAAATAGCACTTAACATGGGACGATGGCTTAATGGCTTAGGACCCAGTCCTCCGAACCATAGAGTGTAGGTTCAAATCATGCATTGGCACACGTATTTGTAGCGCTTCCATTTGTAGGTCCCGTTTACCTTAGCTCTCGTATTGCAAAAGATGACTGTAACACTCTCAACCAACTAACCAAAAAACTTCATATACGTGTAGAGTTGTGAACGCTATGGCAATATTTAGCTACACGGCTATTAGACCGGGGTCTATTGCTTAAAGCAGATTACAAACAGCTACAAGCATGACAACAGTCAGATTATAACCCACAGACTATGGTACCGAATGCCAGCGCCCTAGCCATTTTTATTATATCATTTCACACACAAGAACAACAAAAAAAATTCACTTGATGAAAGAAATTTACAAGGATTAGTTAAACAAGATCGAACTTTTTTTTTCAAATGCATGTTGTAAAGGCCAAAAGTTTTTCAGCACAGCAAATGTTCGACATAGTAAAATCCTGATTAGATACAGGATTCAAATCTTAAACTTTGTAGAAATATAAGTCTATTTCATTTTTACGTTAGAAAGGAAAACCCTTTATTTCCGAATCATAAACAAACATATTTAAAGGTGACATAGGAATTTCTGTAACAGATTTTTGAATTAACAAATCGTTTTATCCCATCGCAAGTGTAGATTATTACTAAATTATTTATGCTGATAAAACAATCTGTTTTGACCCTTATTTTGACAGTAGGGGTCATAAGAATATATCGAATTCGTGACCTAGTGTAGATTTATACGCTTGGTGGGAATTGGAACGAACGTCTTCTAGCACACTGCAATTGACTAACGTAGGCACGCTTTCCTGTCAGTCAGACACGTGCTTGTCATGGCTGACTAGCTCTCTGAGTAACTCCACCTTCCTCAATTCCGCTATTGAGTAACCTGCAGCGGGAGAAATCATACGGCATTAAAGTTAAAGGCCTGAGCAAATGATTTGAATAAGTCTAACAATAATAACTCAAAGTCATAATCTTACATGATTTTTCTAGTTATGACTTCTCATTCCTCGAATATAAACCTACATGCTTATAATCTGCAACAGGTGTGGGCTAGCATTTCGAAATTTTCTTAACATGTTGCACGATCACGACAGCTTAGAAAGCCCATTTGGTAAATCATATCCTTTCCAAGGGGAATTCTGTATTATGTTGCGTAAATTACCACCTTCCTTTAATTTAAAAAAAAAATGAAAATTCAGTGACAAGAAATGATTACCTACACTTTTAAATTTTTTCCTATATTACAATACTTAACTTTACTTTTTTACTTCCAACACTTCATTTATCATAAATTAGCTTCAAATATTTCTAATTATATTATTTTTTGTCGTTTTTCATAATATAAAAAAATGATTTTAAACATAATTCTTTTTCCTTTTAGCGTTTGTTTAACATTGCCGAAAACGGAAAGTAACGTTGTCGTTAGAAAATCGATGATTTATAAAAATCATGATTATGTATTATTTATACACTGTTATAATACTCAATTACAATTAATGATTTATCATCCATTTTTAAGGATATGCAAAAAAATCTGATATAATTTCTTTTGCTAAATTTTCTTTATTTTTGACTCATTTCTTTTTTTCATATTTATGAGCGTACAACGAGGGAAAATATTTAAAATTCGACTATTTTTAAATAGCTTATTAAATATACATTATTTCTGTATTTAATAGGAAATTTAGTGTCATTTTATTATTCGCCCCATCACTTACACTGTCGTTTGTGGTATCCATAAATTTTATGAAGCATAAATCTTGTTATTTATTATTTAAGGCCTTCTCATTAAATATTCTTAATATTTATCCGTAATCTCCCCGAATGACTATATACTTAGCAAAATAATTTTAAATTGTACGTGAAACCACTTAGAATTTTGAAGAACTTTTTTTTGTCGTTGTTTGTTCTATTTTCAGTAAAACCATTCCATTGGATTTTTCGACTGAGTGTATAAATTTTGAAGACACCTAACGCAGGACCAAAATCTACTATTTTTTTTTCAGTCTTTTAAAGGAAGGAATTTTTATTTTTTATAAATGTTGAAGACAAAAAAAATGAAGCTTTTCTAATAAAAAAAAACAAATATTCAGATAGACAAATCGGATCAAAACCGATATCAGACAATAAACAAGCTTTAAATTTCAAATTTAGAAGTTTTTTAAAACAAAATTTCAAGTATTTTTATGAATGTCATGATGTTTTATGGAAACTTACATTTGATGGAAAAAAAGCATCCAGAATGCTTGTTTATATATAAAAAAATCGTAGTCCTTGATAATTTTAAATTATGATTATGTATTGTCCATACTCTGTTAAAATGCGTAAACAAAATAAATGTTTTAACTTCACTCTTGAAGAATATACTAAATATCTGACATATTATCCTTTGGGCTATATTTTCTATATTTTTCATTAATTTCTCTTTTATCTTTATGAGCGTTCAACGAGGAAAAATAGTTACAATTTTATTTTTTATTTAGCTAATTAAATATGCATTATTTTTGTATTCAATAACCCATTTTGTGTCCTTTTATTGTTCGCCCCATCACTTACACTGTCAGTTGTGGTATCTATAAATTTTATGAATCATAAATCTTATAATTATTTTAGCTCTTCTCATTAAGTATGCTTAATATTTTTCCGTAGTCTCTTCGAAGGATTTTAAACTTAACAAATAATTTTGACACGTACGTAAATACTGCTTCGAATTTTTTAGAGCATTTTTTTTTGTTCTTATTTCAGTAAAACGTCCATAGAATTTTTCGACTGAATATAAATTCCGAAAACTCTTAATTCAGGAGCAAAAATTACTGTTTTTTAGACCTTTAAAGGAAGGAAATTTTTTTTATTGATCTCGGAGAAAAAAAATTGAGACTTTTCTAATCAACAAGTTTATCAAATATTTTTATGGGTGCAATGATGTCTATACTTTAATGATGACGATTTTAAAACGTACGTGAATTGTACTTATAATTTGGAAGAGCGTTTTTTTTTTGTTCTATTACACTAATATGCAAAGTTTTGTTGTTTTGAAATGAATAGGTGTATCTGAATGGATTTTTTGTGCAGATTCCGAAAACGACCTTCAAAATTCCGTATCACGTCACGTTTTTACACAAATGACGGAAATGTGAAAATAAAAAAAACGGTATTTTGTAATGACATCGTTATAGGGCAATGCTCGTAACGCGTGAAAATGTTCTCTGGAGGGGGGGGGAATAATTGTTTAAGGAATAGAAAAACATCAATATCTAGCTGATAAAGGAAATACAACTGTTTCATCTGTATGACGTCATGATTTGCACCACCCACAAAGGCGAAACATGAGAGAATTTATCTTGGCAGAGAATTTATCGCGGCAGTATGGCTCATACATCACGCCAGCGCTCCCTTGTTGCTATTGGTCACATATGGCACCATTCGAGGCAGATCGTAGTACACTGGTATAGTGTACACGTGGTACATGGTACACTAAAAATCATAGTGACGACTGTTACTTCTGCACAGTGAATATCGGGGGCCATACCAGAACCAGTAAGCATAACATTGTGTATCCCAATATCCCATCTGCCATAAGACCAGTGCCCCATAGTGAATCTATCCCTGTGCCATCCCCGTCCAATATCAAACCCCCAACAAACACCGATTCAGAAGATGTTACAAGTGAGGAGATGTAAAAACCGGACATCATGGAGGATGAAACCCCAGTGCCGTTTAGACAGCATGAACTGAATGATTTGGTTCGCGATCTGAATTTACTTAAAGACGCAGCAGAGCTTCTAGGATCAAGTCTTCATGAAAAGAATTTACTGTGCCCTAATACGAGATTCCCCTGATACAAGCACTGAGAAGCAGAATTGATTCCGTTTTTTGCTGAGGAAAGTGGTTTGGTATATTGTCTAGACATTCCGGCAGTCATGAAATACTTCAACATCAATTACAATCCAGGACAGTGGATGTTGTTCATACATGCCAGCAAATCCAGTTTAAAAGGTGTTTTATTACACAATACTAACATCCATCCATTCCAGTATCACATTCTGTGACTTTGAAAGAGACATACGAGAACCTTAAATTACTGCTGGAAAGTGTGCAGTACAAATTTCATAAATGGTCTTTGTGCGGGGATTTCAGGGTGATTGGAATATTGCTCGGCCAACAAGGAGGCTACACAAAATTTCCTTGCTTATTATGTGAATGGGACTCCAGAGCAAGGACGGAACGTTGGGTTCGGCAGCAGTGGCCAGTTAGAAGTACATTCACACCTGGCGAAAAAAACATTGTTTCAGTTCCATTGGTTGATCCCTCGAAAATGCTGTTGCCACGTTTACACATCAAACCTGGCTTAATGAAGCAATTCGTGACAGTTTTAAGCAGGGACAGTAAATACTTTCAGTATCTGTGTGGTAAGTTTGCATCAATCACGACTGAAAAAATTAAAGCTGGCATTTTTGTAGGCCCTCAAATACGAAAACTAATGGCAGACAACAAATTCGAGAAAACCATGTGTGAGTGCAAATTGCAAGCATGGACTGCATTCAGAAATGTGGTACACAACTTTATGGGGAACACGAAGGATTCAAATTACACTACTTTAGTTGAGGAGCTGCTGGAATCTTATAAACTGCTTGGTTGCAAAATGAGCGTCAAAGTTCAATTTCTTCATGCTCATCTCAATTACTTTCCTATCAATCTTCGATATTTTCCAGAAAAACATGGCGAGCGCTTCCATCAGGATATTAAAGGGATGGAAAAGAGATACCAAGTAAAGTGGACTGTACATATGATGGCCGACTATTGTTGGATGATGAACAGAGACTGTACGAACGCACACCGAAGACAATGCAAAAAAAGGAAGTTTGAAGAGGGCCCCAGTGGTCAATGTTAGGAATATTTGCTTTTGAATATGTATTGATGTTTATCTGTTCCTTAAACAATCATTCCACCCCTCCCTAGAGCATTTTCACACGTTACAAACGTTGCCATATAGCAATGTCATTAAAAAATAACTTTTTTTTAAAATTTTCACATTTCCATCATTTATGACAAAACCTGACGTGATACGGAATTCTGAAGGTCATTTTCGGAATCTGCGCAAAAAATCCATTTAGATACACATATTCATTTCAAAACAGCATATAAAAGTTGAAAAAGTGCAGATCAGTGTTATCAGTGAAACGTCCATAGGATTTTTCAAATAAGTGTATAAATTCTGAAAAAACATAATGCAGGAGCAAAAATTACTGTGTTATTTTAGCTCTTACGGAAGCTACTTTTAGCTTTACGGAAAGAAATTTTTTTATAAACCTAGAAGAAACAAATTAAAGCTTTTGAACAAAGTTGTAATAAATATTCAAATAGACTCATCGGTTCAAAAGCGATATCAGAAAATAAATAACCTTTGAATTTCAAATCTAAAAGTTTGTTAAAATAAAAT
The DNA here is from genome assembly GCA_907164885.2 of Dolomedes plantarius. Taxonomy (NCBI): domain Eukaryota; kingdom Metazoa; phylum Arthropoda; class Arachnida; order Araneae; family Dolomedidae; genus Dolomedes; species Dolomedes plantarius. Next base: position 134,770,631 of record OU015492.1, read on the forward strand.
TTCAAGTTTATCAAGTATTTTTATGAGTGTCATGATGTTTTATGAAAATTTGCATTTGATGGAAAAAATACAGAATGTTTGTATATATATTTATATATATATATATATATATATATATATATATATATATTAAAAAAATTAAATTTAACGTTCTTGAGTTCCATGATAATTTTAAATTATGATATTGTTTTACTTATTCACTGATATAATACTTAAATATAATAAATGTTTTAATATAACTCTTTGAGAATATGCAAAATGTGGCATAATATACTTTGTATTATTTTCTCTTTATTTTTGAATAATTTCTTTCTTATCTTAATGAGCATTCGATGGTAAAAAATATTTTTAATTTAGTTATTTTTATTTTGCTGATTAAATTTTATATAATTTCTCACATCTCTTACACTGTCGTTTGTGTTATCCATAAATTTCATAAAGCATGAATCTAATCATATATTGCTGAAGCTCTTTTATTTAAATACTCTTAATATTATTCTATAATCTCCACGAATGACTATGCAACTTACAAAATAATTTTACGTACTGAATACTTCTTAAAATAAGCCAATCAATTCAAAGTCGATCTTGAAATGGAGGTGTGTGTGTGTGTGAGGGGCGGGGGGTGTACAAAACTTATATTTTATTAAATCTTTTAATATATATATACAGTGGAATCTCGATCGACCGTTTTCGGATCCATCGTTTTTCCGTATGTGTCGTTCATTTCAATCGGTCCCTTGAAAAACGATACATCGAGATTCCACTGTATATATATATTGCATAATTATTAAAAAATATGATGCAATATTCTGCAAAACTGCACAAATTTATGACTCAATAATAAAAATGCATGTTGCAATAGTTTCGATATCCACACGATAAATCAAATAAATCTTCGTTCGACAGTTAACAAAGCAAGTGCGCAGTTGTCGCTTCCCATTATTATTACATAAAAATATAACTAACTGTTTTGTATTGTGAAATATATAGTGGCTCGATTTTTATCTGCGAATTTAATGGCATACATAATTTTATTCCCAGGATAGCTGGAAATAGCAAAAGTTTTTTTTGAAATTCCCAATGGCACATTAAAAGACAATTGAACATCAAAGAGACAACAATAAATATATAAATGAAAGCGAGCAATCCAGTAGATTTCCCAGATTGATGTCCGAGGAAGAGCAGGACATCTGGATAGGTGAGGCAAGTCCATTTCCTCATGAAGATCACACAAGGTGCAAAGAGGGTCAGGAGCCACGTTGATGCGACATAGATGTCTACGCAGGCAATCATAGCCAGATATCAGACGAAACATGGCGACAGATTTCATCCTAGGCCACTGAGGGACATAAAGAATCTGATTAAGCCATGGTTTAGTAAGGTTGCGATCTTTGAGTTCTTCGCGGAAACAATTCCTGAAGGTGTTCTTTATTAGACATTTGATATTATTAAAAGGAAGTCTGGGATTAGTTCTCTGGAGGACAGAGGCCCCCTTCTTTGCCAAGAAGTCGGCCGCCTCATTTCCCTGGATTCCACAGTGGGCCGGAATCCACTGGAGAACTACTATCTTATTATTACTGGCAAGCAAGTTGAGGAGATTTAAGCAATTACGATGGTTAAAGTTTAAGGAGTGGCTGGGTGTGTCAATTGCTTGAAGTGCGGCCTTTGAATCCGATAATAATACAACTTTCGAAAAGGAGTCTAGACGTGGCCGGAGTTGTGAATTAGTTAAAATACCACACAAAAAATAGAAGTGTAATTAATAGACTAAAGAACGGAACACACGAATAAGCCGAAGTACAATAAAAAAATTGGCTTTTGAAAGAAATGGCTTCAGCTTTTGACTTTATTAATAAAGTACTACAACAATTAGAAGCAATGGATCCAAATTAAGAAAGATTCACAAGTGTGAGGGAAACCTCCCTTGCTACAAGATAATATACAAGGAAAAGAAGACGCAAACTGTTCAAACTCCCTAGGATAACTTTGTTGGAAAAACTTGCAACGTATCTTCTGTGGCAAATTCTGAACCACTGGATTGTACTAATATAATAAGTAGTGATGGCGAAGAATAATTTATGTCTTCCAAACAAAGTACAATGCATTTTAAATTACGTATGTATGAAAGTAAAAAATAGATGTATGTGCATATATAGAATAATTAATGTTCTTTTCTGCTACATTGTAGGCACTTGGAATTCACAAATAGGTATTTTGTGGAAGAATAAGAAAAGTTTTTTAAAAAATTTTGTAAAAATGTTAGAGTTTTTCAAAAATGCTCCTTGCGTATTCATTTGCTCCTAATTTCTTCCAATGTCTCAGGATTGTTAATTGAAGTACTTGTCATAAAACTGTGCAGAATTCTTTGAAACCACAAACATTTTTTTCAAATTTATAGACCATAAAGTAAAGCAAAAACATGCAAAAACTAGAAAAATAACAGGCAGGTTTAAAAAAAATAATTATTTAGCGCTTTAGATTCATACAAAAAAAATCAATGCACAAATATATATATATATATATATATATATATATATATATATATATATATATATATATATATATATATATGGTAAACTTGTATTAAAAAATGTAAGGTTCTTGAAATGATTTGGAATGCGCATAGATTATTTTGAAAAATGCTAGCATTTTTGAATATTTTTATTTTGAAAAACAGGATTTATTCTGCCAAAAAATCCTCATTTCTAATTCTAAGAGTCGTTAATGTAGTAAAAAAAATACAAATCATTTTCGTTTTGTATCTAGAACTAAAAGTTGAAAATTTAAATAATTCGAGGTTGAACGTCTCAGGTCTCCTTTGGGCTGCCGTGTATTAACCCTATTGCATTCGCTAACTTCAATGTTAACCTATGGAGAAAATGTGTCCAAGGATTGCCGACTGGGATTTAATTTTTTTTTCTTTTTTTTTTTTCTTTTATATGGTACTCCGTAATAGAAAAAGACATTTTACACCTTGGGGCAGTTTTCGTTAAAAAAAATGCAGATAATATTTTAAAATTTGAATTATTCGAGGAAAAAAAATCTAGTACAGTGGCTTTTAAACGCTCCTAAATTTCTTGGTAGACGAAATTTATAAAATGAATTCTGTTGCAAGGTGAAGAAATGTTCAGGCTATCTGAAAAAAATACCATTTTTATTGGATTATCAGCATTTGTGTAGCTGTAAATAATATATAAAATGTTTCCCTAGGTAAACATTGAGGTGAGCGAATCCAATAGTGTTAGTACACAGCAGTGTTAATGCCTCATTATTTGTAAAAACAATTTCCTAAACAAACCAACTTTTAATGCTCCTTTTATAACTTATATTATAAAATCACATTACAGATATAAAAGGTCATCTTTGTTTCCCCTCACAATAAAAGTAGGATAAAAATATTTAGATTCAGCAGAATTAATTTCTTCAATAAAACTTTTTTATCTCTTAAATCTCTTTAACTTTCAGCTTCTTTTTATTGCCATATTTCAATATCCTTACGAAGTAATATATAGAGAGCTATAAAAATTCGAATTTCTTTGATACTTTATAACTATTAAAAAAAATTGTCCTTTATTTTTTTTTCTTGAAATAATCCATATCCCGATAAAATATAGCTTTAACAAGGTTATTTTTTCTTTCATAATTAAAATTTGCATCGCAGAAAATGTCCAGAAAATGTATTAGGGAAAATCACTGAAGCGGTAAATATAAGTATAAGGGAGAGAGACTGTGCAGCTGAGATCGTATTTAAGCTTCCTAACCATCATCGAAGAGGCGCCTAATTTGGATTTTACATTTCATGTCATCCAATGCTTATGTTTCACAGTGAAAAATTTAGAATAATATATAAATACTAGCTGAAAACCCGCGCTTCGCTACGGAGTACATTCAAATTAAATACAACGGTCAACGTATGCAATTTATGCCAAAAAATAAATATATATATTTATAATAAATACGATGATCAATGTATACAATTGATGTAAAATATATATCTATCTATATATATATATTTATAAAAAAATCGTAAGGGATATGCATTTTTTTTTGATAATATCCAATCGTCTGCTGCATTAGAAAGAGAAAAAAATATTTTTTTTGTCTATTTAGTTGTTACGCACGTGACGATAAATTTATTGAAAGTACCAGAAAAAGAAATCACGTGATCAGCATTTAATAAATTAAATTCTAAAAATTAATCTTTAAAAATTCACCAAAAATCAGGAAATGGAGGTAAAAATTTGAAAAAAATTTCATTTTGAAGGAATTTTTATGATCTTTCTCGTGATATAAATTTTATAACCCTCAATGTATTATCTTAAATGCAAACGTAAAAAAAGTTTAAAAAAACAGCTTAAAAATTTAATTTAAAAAATCTAAGAAGAATTTTTGAAAAATCTTTCTTAGTGCACCCCTACACTATTAGAAGAATCGCCATGCAAAATTTCAGCCCTTTAGGTCCAGCGGTTTGGTCTGTGCGTTGTATGTCAGTCAGTCAGTCAGTGAATGAATGAGTCAGTCACGGAACTGTTTTATATATATAGAATACATGATGAATAGAGCTCTTTGTGTATTAGATCTCTTCATATAGCCAGTGTGGCCCTGTTGTCAGGAAGATCTATATTTTCATAGAACGTTATAAGAACTTTATAGAACGAGATTTAACATCTCGTCGTTGTAAACGGTCATTCCAGTGGTATTCGACTGTAGGAAAGACAAAGATTGGTGGACTGTTATGTAGGATGTAAAAAGTTTTCATAGAGAAAGAGTAACGATTTAGCTGTAGAAAAATATACAACTAAACTAATCTTGTGAGGCTAACACTTGTATGGTTGGTGAAAAATTGTTAAAAACTTGCGCGTTTCCATTAAAAGGTGGTAGTGTAATATGGGGAAAATGATGTCCATTTTAGATATCTTCACATCATTGATACGCTGCAGTAGTCAGGGCTCCGGCTTCGAAGTCCAAGTTCTCGAGGTTAGAATCTTACGGTTTTCAGACAACCATTCCACGTAAAAGAAAACTGACAGGATGATACATTGATATAGTCACTCTGCAAGGTGGTGACCACATGGCTGGGCCGCGTGCATTTGGTCGCAAAGCTTATACAGAGCCTATGGGTCGAGTCCCACTGCTGGCACAGTTGTTCGTAGACGTTCGGAATCGGTATTAAGGCTGCTGTGTACTCACCCTATTGGATTCGCTCACCTCAATGTTAACCAATGTTGTTGTTCTTACTTATGGCAATTTTGGAACTTTATCCATTACACTTACAGCCGTGAATTCTGGCCATTTAGTTAAGGAGGCACCGTATAGGTGGCCAGCATTACCCCCTACAAAGCCGGTCCTTTAATTTAGAACCGAGACAAGTTCCAAAACCGGAACACTTGACCCCGAACCTCCAGAGGTAAATTTGAGAACTTGGAGGACTTTGCAGCCACGATGGATTTTATGTGCACCAGCCGCCATTAGTGTACACGGCGATGGATTTGCAGTGACGTGCGTCGAACCAGAGATGTTCAGATAACTGGCCCGCTGCCTTTGCCAACTGGGCCATTGAGCCCTAACCTATGTTAATCTATGTAGAACATTTTTTCAAGGATTGCCGACTTGGATTGAAAGATATTTTTAAATGTATTACGTAATAAAGTAAGAAATTTTACACCTTGGAACATTTTTTGTTTAAAAAATGTAAATATTTTTTAATTTGAATAATTCGGGGGAAAAAATATGGTATAGTGTATTTTAAATGCTCATAAATTCCTTTGATAAACGAAATTTATAAAATGAATCCTGTTGCAAACTGCAGAATAGTTCAGGCTATCTGAAAATACCATTTTTATTGTATTACCAACATTTATGTAGCTGTAAATTGTAGTCACATTTTCTCCATGAGTTAACATTGAGGTGAGCGAATCCAACAGGGTTAGTACGCAGCAGCCGTAAGTCCCGATTAAATTGTCCATTGTATGACAAAAAGTGGGCAGTTGCGTTCTCTATTGTCCATACAGTGCCTCCAATACAAGAAATGAACAAATCTCGCAGTGTAGTGGAAAAACGTTCAAAGACAATGGCCTGCCTTGTCGGGGAAAAAAATAAGTATGAAGGTGCTCGTCGATGTATAGCTTATTTCTCTTATAGCTTATTTGCACCACATAACAGTGTATGTTCTTTTGAGTTTATAGGAATATATCGGATTAATTAAAACAAAACGGAGAGACGTTATAAGCAGAATTTGATACGTTTCCCCCTCCAAAAAAAAAAAATTAAAAATCAGGTAGTCTCTTCTAACGAAACTACCGCGGGTTATCAACGTAGGATTACTTATCGTTTTTTACCTCTTTTGTATGTATAAATGTATGTGTTATGTTTATATGTAATTATATATATGTGCGTATATATATATATATATATATATATATATATGTGTGTGTGTGTGTGTGTGTGTGTGTGTGTGTCAAAATTTTGACGCATCTTGGTAATTTTCTGTTTAACTGTTTACTGCTTGTCGAAGCGATAGACTGGGTTTGGCGCGATGTTCAAATTATAACTCGTAACGACGGATGGAGCGTCTTAACTGGATGGTTTTAGCGTCTGAAATTTTCCTTTCCACAGGACCGTTATGGAGGAATGTAATCCTACGTTAAAAAACTACTGCAGCGATGAACGCTTCCACATAACTATTTTGCAATTGCGATTAATTAGTTTCACAAAACTTCTCTACTCTAATCAAAACGTACGTAAATAAGGCTTGTTTGCTTTTAGAATGTTATACATAACAGACAACTCTTTCGTTCTTTTCCATTAAAATAATCCACTTCCTCTCTGAGTGTTTCTTATGCATTAAATATCTTCAAGGTTTCATCTCGATCTCAACAAAGCCTTAAAATGCACGGCTAAGTAAGTTTGCTGCAAAGAAAATTATGAGCATTTACTCCTTTCCTTCTTTACTCTTTTTTTTTGTTTGTTATAAAATATTCATTTTTAATCTGGTGTTTCAGCACTCTGTTTTATTTACTTAAAGGATGTTCAATACATATCCTCGAAGAAGATACAAACGCATTTAATCTTCATAATTTTTTCATACTTCCATGAAGTAATTCATGGATCTCAAACAAGAAGAAGAAAAAAAATTTAAAGGAAAAGAAAGCCCAATTTTAAATCCAGGAAGTTCATCTTTAATTCATCGTGTAAATTAAAATTGTCAGAAACAAAAATAATGGATTGAGCGAAACATTAAAAATGTATAAAATGCTTATTGGACGGCTCGCCTTCTGCGAGTTCTGAATCCGGAAAAACTTAACTCCTTTTTTTTTTTTTTTCGTCTTTTTAAGTGAAGGGAGTAAGTACTACTACTACAGTCCTTTACGCTGCAAGTCTTTTCTCACTTTTCTCCATTTTATTGTTGGACCTTATTTGAAGAAGGAAAAATCACAAAATAAATCCTTTTTATGTTTTGATCTGATGGTATAATGTCTTGTTTTAAAGTTACCAGTGATAAGGTATCAGATTTAAAAGGTGTTTTTAAAAAAAATGGTGCGTGGGATCTGAAACTAAATCCTCAGACGTCAGCGTTAATTTAGAGAGTTGAACAACGTACTTAAAGCGAAAGGAAGTGAAGGAAAAGATTCTGGGTTTAGGGACTTTGAAATAGCTGAAAAATTTAGGCGGAAAAAAATTTCAGCTTTTTAATAGCTCTCATCTGGATGAGTAATTTTTGTCACGCACTGGCATTTAAGAACAAAACAATCGATGTATTTTTATATGAGATTTATATTTAGATTTTATTTCCTTTATTTACTTTTATAAATAATTTAAATTTTTTTATGATTGGAAAATCAAATTTAAATAAAATGTTGTAGTTTTAATAATAAATGTTGTAGGTTATATAATTTTAAACTGCTTTTGTATAGTATACCTTAGTTTAAATTAAGCATAAAAGGTTTAATCAGTAGTAGCTTTATCAGACGTTCGCTAGCACCTCTTTCCAGGGAGTCTTCATTTATTGTTTAAAAGTAAAGAGAATCGCCTTACCAGATCACCACATATAGTAAAAACCCCCCCCCCCCCAAATAAATAAAAAAATAAAAGTAAAAAATAAAAGCATTTCATAAAAGTTTCTAAAAGCTAACTTTTTTTACAGAAGTTCTTTAAAAAAGACTTCTATAAAAGCGTTTTAACTTTCTTGCTTTAAAATATAGTTCAAAAGTAACAATAAAGGATCGCGTTTCCCAGTCTTTTTATATTAGTTTCATTATTATTAACCGTCACCCCCGCTCTATATTAGTGACTATCCCCCCTAAAAATAAATAAAAGCATTTCATAACTATTTCTAAAAGCTAACTATTTTAAAGAGGTCACAAAGTTCTATAGAAAAAAAATCCTTCTAAAATATGTTTTTATTTTCTTGCTTTAAAACATAAGATGGAGCTTTTTAAATCAAGTAACATAAACCGCATATTTCTCAGATGAATACATAGCCAGATACAATATTTGTTATGCTGTTCGTTCTAGGATTACCCTTCTGTATATCTGTATTTTAACGCTATTTATCTCCTAATGGAACTTTTGATTTTTCTTTTTGCTATCTTTAAATAGATATATCTAAAACTCCATGTTGAGTATAAGTATAAATTTTAAAGAGAGTTTTTTTTTGCTTGTTCTATTTTCAGTAAAACGCCCATAGGAATTTTCGACTAAGAGTATAAATTTCCAAAACACTTAACCCGAGAGCAAAAATTTCTGTGGAAAAAAGGAAATTTATTTTAGCCCTTTAATAGAAGGGAATTTTTTTATAAATCTTAAAGACAAAAAAAAAATTTAAGCTTTTCTCATGAACAAATGTATAATAAATATTGAAATAGTCTTATCAGTTAAAAGTGTTATAAGAAAATAAATAAGCTTTAAATTTAAAATTTTACAGTTTCTTAAGACAAAATTTCAAGTTTGTTGACTATTTTAAGGAGAGTAATGATGTTTTATAGAAATTTACCTTTGATGAGAAAATAAGTGTTACAGAATATTTGTATTTAAAAAAAATCAAATTTTAGGTCTTTGAGTTCCTTAATTATTTTAAAAGAAGTAATATACGATCTGCTCACTTGCGAAATTGGTTACATCCATAAAACAAAAAGTAGAGAAAAATGATAAAATTATAAACCTTATTTCTTAAAATACCTCTCAAAATATAAGTTCATACTAGTTGTTACCCGTCAAAACATGACGGCTGGATAGTAAATAAATGTATTAATACACAAATTATACTCAACATATTGCAAAATGTTTAAAATCATAATATGAAGAACAGGGCTATACACTTTAAAACATTACTATTGAACCCAATAAAAAGAAATTTGGTTACTCAATGACAGGCTAAAAACTTGGTATGTGTACTCAGTAACTCTGTAACTCAGTAAAATGTTGAAAATCATAATACTGGAAATTGAGAAATACACATTAAAATTTACTATTGTACACAAAAAAGAGAAATATGACAGTTCAAATGGCTGTTTATCATAACTATAAACTGAAGAATAACTCTATGAGGATTCGCACCATACAAATATGCAAAGCTAATATCAAAGAAGCAGTTTCCGTTCGGTATAATTCTATATCTCACAAACATAATTACAATTAAAAAGGAAAGAGAGAGAGAGAGCTAGAGAGATTCCTCGGAAAAAACAAAATTAACGTGCTTATGCGGCGTCGTGCTTGGTAAGTATCAAAATCTAGATTTAAACATGTCATTGAGCGTGCGCAGAAAGCACCTTTTTAATTGTAAATTATCGCATATTAATAGAAATTTCGATTACAAAAACCAAATTGGACACATGTATAGATTAAGATATTTCGTTTAAGACCAAAATGAAGTAGATTAATGCATTAGTTTTCTCTCTGCATGGGACTGCCCAAAGAATCGGATTAGAAAAACTTAAATGTACAGATGAGCAATGTAGAATGAACAATGTACATTTAATTATTGCAGATGTAGCTTTTATCTGGCGACATATAAAACTATAAGATAGAATATCCTTGGAGTAATCGTTATTATTATCACAATTTTTGCATGACTAAAGGTCTTACTGACTTGGCTTGGAAAAATAAGTAAAAACATCCAATTCAATCTTCAAATTATTTTTCTACTACAGGAAAAAAATTGAAATACTTGTTTGATAATTCTTAAGTACTTACTTATGTAGCAGTTAGACTGTAGCTGACTAAGTCATTTTACATTTTTACCATGTTTTTATTAACTCGATTTCTTGTTTGTGTGTGTGTTTGTCCAGTACAAATCTTGCAATCGATTTTTAACTAACTTCCGACTAGATAGGCATTTGAAACTTTTAGAATAGCTCAGAACACGATGACAATGCATTATTTTAATACTTTTAGCCATCTTTAAGCAGAATTAAATTATTTTCAGTTAATTTTGTTTTGTAGACTGGTGCAGCCATCTATCGGCCGGGACGGGAACGAAAAGTTAAGCGCAAGTTAACTTCCAATTCACTTCCTTTTCTTTCTAATTGGTGGGATAATTCCTCAAAAAAATTTAAAAGAAGTATTTATTAATACATAGAATTGTCAATTTTATATGATTCAACAGAAAATTTAAAAACATGGTATATAAAAAGTTCTTTTTATCTTGTAATTATTTGTGATGAAACAACAGTAAATGATTTACCGTTATAATCAAGTATTTCCTTCTGCGTTTGATTTGCATTATTGCAACGATTTGCATTACAGTATGGACCTAACTTGACTGGCTTCTGAAAACAAGCTAGTTATTATTCGATGGACCAAAACATTTTTTGTCATTGAGTGGTATTAATCCTTATTATTTGATATTTATTATGAATTTTTTTTCTTCTAATGCGGAGGCACTTTGTCGTGAGACTTTCCTTTTTGTTTTTCACCGCGATTTTCTGGCTACTTTATTACGGGAGCACCATATAGGTGATCCAGCATTGCTCCCTATTAGAGGGTCGACACGGAAACGACCAAGCCTTATTATTATGAATAAAAAGTTAGGAGTCAATCAAGTGCTTTAATGCTAAAATTTCAAAAATTTCAAAAACTGGACTTAACCGATTTGGCTTGTTAATGACTCATCACTATGACTCCATTTGTCATGACTACCTTAATTTTGTCGGAACGATTATTTTGAGCATATTTCAAAATAAAATGGAAGAAAAGGGGGGTTTCGCATAGTCTTACACCTTTAAAGCATTACAAATCAAATATTTCATTCAAATAGGATAAACTTGTTTTTGTTTCATTCACGTTATTTTATAAATGGTACTATTTTATTGACAACCTTATTTGCGATTTACAAACTTGCTTACAGCAGAAACTATATTTTGCAACTTATAAATAATATGCTTTATTAATTTTTAATAAGAATGGATGAGTAAGAAAAACGTGGAAGGATATTCGCAAACAAGCTTTTACTTTATCCGAGTTAGTATCTAGTGTTTTTATGCTTAATGCTCTTTGCATGTGTATTATATAAATTGTGAAAAGCTCATAAAACTTGTCTACTAATAGAATGTAAAGTATCTTTTATTAACTACGTATTTCTTGCGCTGGGTGAGATCCAGAAAACTCGGAAATATTGAGTAGCAGCAGTTATTGATCTCCTTAAATGAAAAGGAAATATTAGGGCATGTATATCTAATATTATTAGCAAAGTTTGTGAGAAATATCAGCTTCCCTCTAAATGCTGTAATGCAGTTCCTTTTCTTAAAGCAGCATAGCTTATTAAACTTATAAAAAATTACCTAAGCAAGAAATACAGGAAGTAATTTTACCTACGGCTTCTGTTTTCAATACTTGTTATTTTATCGTTTTACCTGCTGCAATTATTTCTCAGCTAATAATCTTTCTTAGAACAAGAATTTTGATTAGTCTCAACATTTGCTGTATAAGTTGTTACATCGATTGACTCCTGTATGCAGGCATTTTCGGGAGATCTTGGAAACTAATCATATCTGGGATGGTTAATCAAAATAAATATTGATGAAAATACAAATAATAAATAGAAGCAACAATGTGAAGAAATATATGTTCGCAGAGTTGATAAGAATTTGTTTAGAAGAAGATTTATTATATTGTTTACTCATGACAATTTTCAAATATTCGGCATGTTTTTACAAAAAAAAAAAAAAAAAAAAAAAGTATTTACATTAAAGGACTGCGTATAACCATAATTCAGTTACAATAATGATTTTAAAATTTATCTGAAAAAATGTGGATTTTTAAAGAATCTTTGATTCCCTGTTTTATAGATACAATTTGAATTATCTCAGATTTCGGTGAAGTTATCGGCTGTTTCTGAGATCGCCTACCCCAACAAATGGGCTGCTGATTCATGTGTATACCGGATACAGGCAAGAAAGATTTACACGATAACTTCCTCTGGCATAGGTTTGGTTTGGTTTGGTTTGGTTTGGTTTAGAGCGCTACGGTCAACTTTTTGCTACGCGAGGGCTAATTAGATCGAGACCTACAGTTTAAAACCGATTCCGAACGGCTACAAACATTCATGCCAATAGTAGGACTCGAACCCACAGGATCTGAACCGAATGCCAGCGCCCTAGACGTTAGCGCCCTTTACACGTACGTTCTTTCCCGCGTGAAACCACGATCCCGTGCGATTGAGTGCACGTGTAGAGGTGTCAGAGAGGAAGGGAAAGCTGCTTTGGAGCGTACTGCAAGTTTTCCCGCGCGCAATCCCGTACGCTCTTTTGCGAGTGCTTGGAGCGTGCGCACAATCCCGTACGCTCCAAGCACTCGTGGAAGAACGCACGTGTAAAGGGCGCTATTCGGCCATCACCTGGCCCTTCTGGCATAGGATAAAAGAAAAAAAGTTTCGTTTAATACAATACAAAAATCGAACTGACTGTTGCTTTTTCCTTAAAATGGATAAATTAAAATTTGGACAAAGGGCCTTAGCCTTGGGGCACACGAAAATTTCGCCGTGTGAAAACAGCGTTATTGTGAGGTCCGTTTGTAAAATCTACCAAATCAGCACAATTGTCTATTAAAACTATGCGTCACGATGACGTCATTTTAGCAAAGCAAAATTTTACCAGGCCCCCAGTCAGAGTAATGGGCTTAATTCGTTAAGACCGTTTCTTAATACATTTATTAATAAAATTAAGAAACACCCCTAAATTCGAAATCCGATAACCTATTTGTTATCTGAAGCAAAATTTTCTCAAATCCAAGAAAAAGACAAAACTTTTTTAATAACCTGATAGCACGGCCATATTCTGTATTTCCCACACAGCATAGAAGTTTAAACAAAACGTGTATCATATGTGAATGTGCGTTAGCTTAATTTGCAGTTATTTATCATGAGTTTCAAGGATTTTCTCTTGATAGAATGTTTATCTTAAATCTTAAATAAGAATAAGTTCCTTAACCAATATTAATGCGGAATTTTCTTTATTATTATTTTTTTGTTTGTTTTAAAGTCTAGCAGCCCAAAATATCGTTTTCAGTTCCTGGATGTTATGAAAGCATCTATTTTTTTCATAAAGAAGCATTCTTGAAACTATGTTGCTTGTGTTGTTTAAATTCTCGTTTTAAAAGTTTTATTCTAATATACTGATGCTATGATAAGAACGAAGGATATCAATATACAATTCAAGGTAAGAATTCAATATTGAATTGTCTATTTCATTCATTGTCGTTAACTTATTTTTATTCATCTTCTCTTGGCATGCTCTTCAGGAATAACCAACCGAACGTTTTAATTGAATTTAATTTCCTTCAAAACTGGAATTGCTTTTTTCCCAACTCTAATATTTTTTAAGATAACATTCATAGTTAGACATTCTCTTTTGAGATATTTCCTCAGTCTCAAAGCGGGTAAAAAAAAATTTAAATCGAGAATCAGCGGACATGTGTTTGCTACTGATCGTTATTTTTGTGATTTTGAAGTAGCATTCACATAAGTTGCAATCTCCAATTTTTTACTGTTTGATGGTGAGTCACTGATTTTCATGTGACTAATATTTTACTCCTCGTGTCACGAGAATTTTTTTCACAGCGTAAATGAAACACCAAATTTTTGAGAGTATTGCTGATAAGCATAATATTTTTCAACGTATATTTAATAGGCTTAGTAGAATTTTTTTATGAACCCTTTTGTTATTTACACTTCAACAATTTTTATATATTCCTATATTTAAACTGTCTTAGATTCTGTTCGTTTTTAGTGCATGGAATAGTGGGCTGCCCGTCGCTGTATGGTCGAAAGACTTATAATGGGCTTAGAATTAAAAAAAATCTCTAATCCAATTATAGTCGCAATTAATTAAGAGTAGCATTTCTTTTTAAGATAGCTAATCACTAGTGGTGTTATTTTACTCTAAATTCTGCAGATTTTTTTTTGGAGGGAGGCAATTTTTTAACGATGAGTATTCATATAATTTCTGTCCATTGCACACACGTAGAAAAAAACAGCTCTTAACATCCCAATGCTGTATAAACTCTGAATATCAATATTTTGAAATCGTTATTTCTGTATCAAATGAATTAAAAACGATGAAATCTATTTACTATTCGACTGCTAACATTTAGGAAGAGAATTAAGCTGCTTACCAAAGCATTTCTTAGAGGAAGACCTTTCTCCGGAAATGGTGGCCCAAGAAGTTCTATTTTATTGACTCATCGTTGTTACGTGACACGTATTCTCAAACTTGACCGAAGTTACTCATGCACTTCAGTTTTAGTATTTCTGGGTGTGGATAGAGTTAATTAAACTGGATTATTCCAGTTTAATTAACTCTATCAAGAACAAGAATGTTAATAAACTGTTATATGAAGGAAATATTTTTAATGATACTTCTAATGAACTACAAACCATCATGGAAACACGCTGACAACGATTATTGCAAGGAAATGAATAGGGTTAAGTTTCCCCTTTCTTAACGATAGCATGGGAATGTTAAATAGTCATTATAAGGCTTAAATTGGTTTCAGTAATTTAATCTAAAATATTGTTTCAAAGATGGTGTAAATATTTATAAAACATAAAGACTGATTTTTATAGAACCAAAAATTTGAAAAAAAATTGAAACAATGATGCTAGTGGTTAAATTTTAAATGTTTAACATTTTAATACATTATATATATATATATATATATATTAGTTACGAATTTTACGAGTCTATGGTAATCTAGCCAAATATGACAATTATCGCCGAATTAGCGATGGATTTGGTGACTTATTTTGGTCGTCATATTGTGGCGATATCTCGCCACATTTGGCGATATGGGGTCAAATTTTCGCCAACTTGCCGTCTAGACCTTTCTGGAAGCTTCTTGAGATATCTAGCTGGCTGATCGATAGAGGGCGCTTTGAAAGTCTATAAATATACCTGGCATTGACATTGGAACTCAGTTCTTTTCTACTGAGAATGGAATGTGTTGAAAGTGCTTTAGGCGTGTATTGTATTGAAGACTGTGGTATCCTGACTTGCGTTTTTAGAGATTTCTGCTGTATAGAAGGCAGTTGTTACGTGTTTTCTGTTTGAATTTGTGTATGCTCCTGAAGAATTTACAGAATAATCAATTTTATTTTGAGTGTAGTTTCTGAGGAGATTTTTTTCAATCCTAACGAACCCAGGAAAAACGGAACAATATGTGTGTGGTTATTTTTTGTAGGTTAATTTTTTAGTGTTATAAGACATTAATGCATACACTAATAGCTAGTTGCCTTTGAAACACTTTTCTGATAAACCTTAATAAATATTTGATTTCGAGGCCTACTACATATTTTATCAAAATTTTGGTGTTGTCGAAAACTAGGTATGGTAAATCTACCTCGTGAAACCCGTACACGAACCTTCGGATTTAACAAATGTTTCAATTCTATAATAATATTTTTTTTATTTATGAAAAAATGTTCCTTTTTTATAATATATTTTGACGAAAACGTTAGTAATATTGTTATATTTTTTACAATATTAAATAGCTAATGGAAATATGCAAGGGAAAATTTTTTAGTCTTTAAAATTTTCACGATGATCTCATTATCACCTGGAGGAGCAGTAATTTGAAGAGAAACGCATTACAGTCTACTACACCGAAACTCCTTTTATTGAAATGTGTAATATTTTTATTAATCCAAATGCAAATGATTCGCATCTTACTTAAATTTTCTTTTACTTGAATATGCAAATAAGAACGTTTATGTGTCTTTCCCTTTCAACACTTTAAAGTAATTTTTTTTAATATTTCAGTCACATTATTCAGTAGTTTTTAAATTAATATTAAAATCTCGAACAAGAGTTAATAAGTTCTCCTATTTTTTTCTTAACAGGTTGAAGGAAAAAAAAAATTTCAAATTGATTTCAGAATCTGACTCATAAATTACTCGCTAATAGACATTTCTGAAAGAAAAGATGAGCTATTTTGCATAATGTTCTATTCATGAGCTCATAACATAATTTTCAAAACGCGGCATCGCCAACAGTGATTGAAATGTTACTTTATTTAAAATGTTTTTGAAATATTTTTCCTTTGAGTACCAGAATTTCAATCACCCCGTCAGCTATTTCTCAGGGTTTTATCTCTGCATCTAAATCAGTTTCTATAATTATTCATGAATTTTTATAACGGGAGATGTTCAAAATATCTTATTGAGATTTTTATAGGGATCGAAGTTCCATTTTTCACAATTCGCATAACATCGTATTATTTTACGTAGTGATAGATTATGAAGAATTAATGGTAGTTATTATGCGGTCTTAAAGAAGAAAAAATTGGAACATCTACGAAAGATATCTCAGTTAAAGATATTTTTAGAGAATACTCGAATGACCATCAGTTATATTACTTTCAATAAACAGAATTTTTTTCCAGCTTTACGTTTCAGCGGTACCAGGCTCAAAATACAAGAAGATCTCATTTTTTTAAACCTAAAACGTACGATAGAGCTTACTAGAATGGAACAACCAAAACCACAGGGTTCTATGGTAATTACAATGAACCATGTACAATACTTTCAGGCAGTATTCTGTACTGTCGATAATTATGCTTGAACTTTATTTTTCTCAGGGTAGAATGTTTCATGATTTGCCATTTTTAATCGGATATATCTGAAATTTTTCGGTATCACTGCAAGTTCAAGGTAATTCCTATTTATCTGAAATTCTTATACATCTATCTCTATGATTCATAAAGTGCCATTCTTAACCTGACATTCCTGGATATTGAAGAAATTCTAAAGTAATTCCAATATATCTGAAATTCCTAAGTATCTATCTATAGGTTTCCTGATTTGCCATTTTTTAATACAATTTTTCTAAAATCCCTCGGTATCACTGAAATTCCAAAGTAATCATATCTAATCTATATGAAATTCTCAGGTTTCTCTAAGTTTCATGATTTGTCATTTTTGATAGGATGTATTTGAAATACCTACAAACTTATCTGTATGTTTCATAATTTACCATTTATATTAGGATGCTTCTGAAATTCCTCAGTATCGATGAAATTTGGAAGTAATTCTAATTTATATGAAATTCCTTGGTATCTGTATCGTTCATGATTTATCACTTTTAATGGCAAGTATCTTAAAATACAGGGTATAGATGAAGTTCCAAGGTAATTCCAAATTATCTTAAATTCACATATTATATATAACACATTATAAATCACATATTATAAATCACAATTATTATATATATATATATATATAATGCTTCAATGGGTGGGAAGTATTAGTGCATTTCCAATTTTTTAAGCTATCATTATACCGAACTTTTTGAATGGGAAAGTTGTTAATAATATTTTGAATGTATACGGTACAGTATTATGTTGATATTTTTGTTGCCAAAATTTTATTAGATATATAAATTAGAATCACTAATGATGCTGCACAACAGCTGATGACATCGTCCATCCTCAGTTAAGAAGTGGGAGGAACAAGCGGCATTTCCATACATTTTTTTTTAAACCGGGAAATAAAGTCATTTTTTTTTAACGGTATGAGAACGGCAACAACACAAAAAAAAGTTTGAATGTTCATTTAGTTGGACGACCACTTAATAATCTTTGACAAAAAACCATTATGAAGCTCATTCAAGTTCGGAGAGGCGGAAAAATTTCGTACCGTGAGGGAGAACCAGAAATTGAAAACATTCGTGGCGGAACGGGATCTGACATTGACAGACCCCCCTACAAATGAATGCATTCATAATCACGTTGCATGAGGGATGGAAAAGTTCCTCCACTTCTGAGGGGAACATCAGGAACGATTAAGACGATGGGGATTGGGCGAGGGGGGGGGGACGCAGGTCTTCCCAGGGCTCCCTTCAGGCTGATCTCCCTTAGTGCTGATGAGGAAAAAAACGAAAGAAAAAATACGATTAGTCTATCGTAAGTATACAAAGTTTCAATGAGATATAATTGGAAGAGTATGAAAAATACGTTTCTTTCTTTTAATGGACATGAGATAACAAAAGATAAATTTAAACATGGTGTTCTGTGATGTATACCTGCGATATATAACTAAAATCTTTGTTTAGCCCTTCAGAGGGCGCGCACGTGTACAAAGTGCAACATTTTCCTAATTTTGATTGGTTTGTTTTTACATGTAAGGTTTGAAAGTTCTAAGTAGTTTCTATTTATAGCTACACCCTTTCTAATGCAGGTTTGATTTTCTGACCCTTTTATTCCTTTCCATTCATTGTTAGTCTTGATTTAAGAGTGGTAAATCAGCGATTATACTGAATTACAATACGGCAAAAGCAAGAATTGATGTAGTCGATCAAATATGCAGCTATTCCACGGTATCCCGCATATCACAAAGATGGACAATCTCATTGTTTTTTCAGGTTTTTGGATACAATAGGAATCAACTCGCAAGTGTGTCCTTAGATCCAAAAAGATAGACTGTTGAAACTTCTTAAAGTTGTATTTTTTACATTGATTTTTGTTGTTGTTGTTGCTTAGGCCCCTTGACATACAGTAGACATCAGATAAAGTCCCGAAGGCTATGGGCGATGAAGGTGCGGCTCCTGTTTTGAATTAGCACCACAAGTGTCGGAGTCCAACTTGGCTAAAAGACCGGTCCCGTAATTTTGAACCGAGTCAAGTGACGAGACCGGAACACTTGACCCCGCACCTCCTGAGGTAAATTTGAGAACTTGGAGGACATTGTAGCCACGCCCTATTTTACGTGCCCCGGCCACCATTAGTGAACACGGTGGTAGATTTGCAGCGACGAGCATCGAACCAGGGACCCTCTTGCCAACAGGGCTACCGCGCCCATTTACATTGTTTTTTTATTCTTTCTAATGAAATTTCAAAGCTCGTTTAGTTTGTCCTGCATAAGACTTATCACATTGGTCAGATATTTTATTTACACCGTAATTTTATGTTATACCTTTTTAGTCATCAAGGAGACAGAAGAAGAAAAAATTCCCAGGGGGATCAGGGAGACTATATTCTCAAAGGACTACTTAATATTCCAAGAGCACAGACCGCATGTTTCTGCAATGATTACGTTGCCAATCAGAACATTTTTAGGGTGTCTAAGCGTTCCCTGCTTGTAAGTCTGTACACTGTGTGCTGTAAGTCTTCGTATTTATCTCGGTATTTTTTTTAATACCTGGAAGTCTAATAAAGAATACATGTGAGATTCTTTGCGAGGTATCTCTATGAAACTGCATGCAATGTTCATTTATTCTCTTTTCATTAAATGGTCTTCAGATTTTTTTTCTTTAGAGTAAGAATTCTTGTTATATTTTTTCTCTCTCAAAAATGACCGATAAACATTTTTAGCCTTCAAAAGTGATTAGAAATTTTTATAGAAACAGTTTTTATGCAGTCTGAAGACAAATTATGTTGAAACTTTTCCAAAGTGCAAATCCGTTAAAATATGAAAACAAAGAGTTTGACACTTATATCAAAGACTAAGCAAGTTTTAATTTTTGGATTTTAACTTTTTATATAAAATTTTAAATTGATCAATTTTCTATATTCATAATCTCTCTATATAAAACAGTTCCGTAACTGACTCACTGACTGACAACGCATAGACCAAACCGCTGGACCTAAAGAGCTGAAATTTTGCATGGCGATTCTTTTTATAGTGTAGGGGTGCACTAGAGAGATTTTTGAAAAATTCGTAGATTTTTTTAAATTAAATTTTTAAGCTGTTTTTGAAACATTCTTTAAAGTTTGCATCTAAAATAATAATTGGAGGGTTATAAAATTTATATCACGAGAAAGATCCTAAAAAGTCCTTTAAAATGAAATCTTTTTCGAATCTTTACCTCCATTTTTCTGATTTTTGGTGATTTTTTAAGATAAATTTTTGGAATTTAATTTATTAAATGCTGATCACGTGGTTTCTTTTCTTTTCGTGATACTTTAAATTAATTTCTCTTCACGCGCATAACAACGAAATAAATTGACAAAGAATATTTTTTTTCTTTCTAATGCGACAGACAATTGGACATTATCCAAAAAAATATTAAAATACAGTAAAAAAAATGTTCGTCAAACTGTACTGTGTATATTAACTGTACTATATTCTTTAGTAAGTTCTTTTAGATTTAATTTGAATATTTTCTTCTACATTATATATTTCTTCTACACAAAATATCCGTTACGATTTTTTTTTATAAATATACATATTTTTTTATTTGGCGTTAATTGCATACATTAACCGTTGTATTTAATTTGAATGTACTCCGTAGCGAAGCATGGGTATTCAGCTAGTAATCTATATATAGACATCCATTTGAGGAAAAAATCAGTACTGAATGCATGTAACTGAAAAAATAAGATTTTGTGCTCCGGACCCCCTCCCACCCCCTAAGATACGGAAGCGAATAGACTCGCTATTTGTTTCCGTATCTTAGGGGGACAGAAAACTGCCGTATCTCAGGAGGTGAATTTTTTTTTTTCAAAAGAACAAATTTTTCACCAATATCGTTACTTTTATCGCAAGAAACTATTTGCATTGCCATCTCAACAGAAATCTAAATGAATGCGCATAATACATATATAGTTATAAAAACAAAATTTGAAAACCATTATTTTTATAAAGTACATTTTAAACATTTAGTAGTAAATTGTATTCATTCGAATATTTGACACACCTTTAAAAATATATTATTTAGAGCTAACTAGAACGTTTTACCACCCTATTTCAAATACTGGTGATAAAAGGCAGTAATAAATGGCGCTTTGATTTTTGTACATTAGATCCCTGTTAAAGTGTTACTCTTGAAGGTCTAATCCAGTTCCTATCCCCGTAATACTGTCAAAATGATCAGGCAGTTGAAAAGTCTGAATCTCTATAACATTCATTGTGCCGTCAGCATGCTATAGTAGTTAGCATTGCGAGCATTCACAAAGCGGGCTCTACTTTGAATCCCGGCTAAAACTTTGGAGTACCCGGTAAACTTTGTGCCTACGTTAAAGATTACACTATGTGATTTTAATGAGGAGGCACTTTTCGCACTTCAAACCACGGTAATTTGTTGGCAACTCTTTAACTGGGAGCCCCATACAGGTGAGTCAGTATTGCTCTCTTGGTACCATCTCAATTTTGATCGATCACCACCAGGGGCGATATCTGGAGGGTTCGTACGTTCTCCCCCCCCCGTACCTCATAGAAGGACTTTCCAGTCTATGGATTTAAAATGCCCATATCTGGCCTATTTAATAGCGTTAGGCGGGATTCGAACTGAGCATCCTCCGTCCGAAGCTGAACACGTTACCATTAGGATACCCAGGAACAAACTTGGTTTACTTTATATGTAGTTTCCATAATAGAGTAGCGAATAAGATTCGCAGCATGGATATGCGAATATTCACAGGACAAGTGCCTGCCACGTTAGAAAAAATGATGTACATGACACGGTGCTTACACTGCGTAACCTTTATCTAATTAATTAATCTAAAATTAACAGTCATAAACAGTAGGCCTGTGGCAAAGAAAGACTAGTTAAATGATATTTAAGGACTTCTTTATTAATATTAATTAAATACCGAATCAGTGGAGCTAAATCAATACTTTCCCCATTCTCAATCCCCGCGACCAAACTCTCCGAATGTAATCTCTAGTCTGCTTTTTTTTTCAATTGCGTAGCGTTATTCGAGAGCGCGCAAAAACTCGTGATCTGGTGATATCATAGTCTTGTGATGGGTGACTCACGTTCTCGCGCTCTTTGGAAAACAATAACACTTCCTGAATGCTGAGCTCAAGGACTGTCTTAAACAGAGATTGTGGAAAAGTCTAGCCATCTGTTGGCTGTTTCGTTAATAACTAGTGAGTTTTTTAATAGTAAATTACCATTTAACGCTAATTTGCCTAATTTTAACCCTAATTAATATAGTTAAATATAGTTTACGCTCTTGGATATTACACACACACACACACACACATATATATATATATATATATATATATATATATATATCGTTCAATACAAAGGAAATTTCGGTATGTTTTAATCTATAAATACTTTGTTCTCGATTATATCTCTCAACAATATTTTACTCCAAATTTTTTTATGACTCTTCTAGTAGTCTGGTATCGTCAATTCAAATTGAAATTCGAGTAATTTATAATGTTAAGTATCAGTTTCATACGATAATTCTGCATTTCCTTGTATCTTATTTATATACATTTATCAAAGCTATATATGTAAATATAATTCGGCTATAAATGAATATAAATGTTACTCTCGTTTCTTAAGAGACAATACAAAATTCTTCGCATGAATCTTAATTTGCTTCTGATCTCTTAACTACTAATTATTTCCTTTTTACTACTAATTTGTATCGATTTCGCGAGTCAGTAGTTTTAATACACTGTTAAGATTAATTAATTACAATTATCTTCTAAAACAAAAAATATATTTGCCAGTGGAGCTTGAATTCTTCAAGTTTGAATTAGTAAAATATATGGTGTATTGCACTATGTATAATACTGTTTCAGAAATATTTAGGATGTAATTTTACTGCTTTAAAATGTTAAGTTCTTTTAATATTCATAGTTTTTGAAATTGATGCTTATAATATTGTTCTATGTTTTACTTTAAGAAAATCATTAATAGCTTATACATTATAAATTTTTCTACCATTTCCTGCCATATAAAAAATTATAATTGAAAAAAATATGAATACAACGTGTAGTTTAAAGTTTAATAAAAGGGAGCAAAGCGAACAAGTTCTTTTTTCCCTCATGGTTTTAAATTAATGTTATTTAAAATGAGGAGTCATCCAGAATTCATACACCATGTAATAAAACTTTCAAATTTTTAACATCGTACTCTATATTTAATGCGTTTCACAATTTTGTAAATAAGGACAGGAAAAATATTCTTATTCTTTATAAAAAAATAGTTTTCTATGCATTAAAATACAATACAGGATTTGATACCATTCAAATATATGCTTAGCTTTATTTAAAAGCCTATACCATTTTATCATATATGATATTATGCTAACATTGGTAATGAAAATTTAATTTTTTTGTGTCGTTGATTTTTAATCATTTCTTTGTGCTCTATTCCAACAAAAGCTTTCACCGACAACATTTTTACAAATAGGAAATATAGCATCATAAATATATGTTGTCCTTCATTGTTTTTCGTGTAAACAACGATTGTCATTACTTTAAATATAATAGAGGCCATTAAGCTTTCTCTCTATCTCTTAGGTAAATTTTCGCTTAATGAGATTCTATTTCAATTCAACAAATGGTTTCGTGAGCAAACAAAATTTATATTAATCATAGCTGTCTAAATTTATGATGTTTAAATGTGGTAGCAATATATTAAGGATTTAAATTCCTAACCGATTTTAATGTTTAAATTGAAAGGGTTTCATTCTAAAGCATTGAACAAAGGTATAGGAATGTTCTGAAAAGATTACTATAAAAGGTTATTGAAAATTGATGTACTTCGTAAAAATATTTTATTTCAATAACTTTAAGTTTCAAGCCTTCATTTGATTCCATAAAATACTTAGTATATAGCTGTAATAACATAGTTAATGAATAGCTAGTATGATAGCGGTACATCATTAATATATATAGTTGTAGTTAAAAATTTAATTCCCCTGAAAAGACCTTTTTGAAATGCATTTTAACTATCGTACATTTCAAAATGTTAATATTATGTTCAGAAATAAGTCAACCTCGGCAAAATTTCTCCCCTCTTACTCTCGTATTGCCAATTGTTTTTTTCCGTATATATAAAGTAGAGTTGAGTAGAAAAGGCAGTCATATTTGACGTCCATGCCATCTATGTCCTAATTCCGCTATTAAAGTGTCATGCATGAGAACCTTCTCCAGTTCCACTCTGACACCCCTTACCCTCGCCGTTTCTCTAACAAGACCCAATCAATTGAAAGCTCGGTTGATACATCGCTCGGGGCGGAACCAGCTCTGACGTTGCTAAAAAGAAGTTCGAGCTTGAATATGAGAGATAGACCTCCTAAATGTAGTTTCAAAGGTTTCGTGTGGGACTTAAGCCTATTTTGTAGACCAAGAATATGCTTTTAATGAGGTGATGCATTCACAAATTAATGTAACTTCACGATAAATAAATAAATATATATATATATATATATATATATATATATATATATATATATATATATATATATACAGGGTGATTTTTTTTAAAAACTGACACTACTCAGAGCCATCTGTACCGCGATCTATCAGCCAGAATTCCACCAAAATTGGTAGAGGGAATAAGGACGACATGGGAAACGGTTTCCATGGAAAAAAAATATAGTTCCAAAAGTCGCCGATAGGGGGAAATATGGCACTCTTGTTGTCGGCGCACCCGAAAATTTTCATAAAAGGCAAGTAAAACATCAAAATACAAATTCAAGACTATGTAGTCGACAGCAGCGCCAGTATTTCAAGCTATAAAGATGAATACCGAAAAAGTTGTAAGCAGCAAATGAATAACAAAGAAATTTCATTGCAACACCACTTTATGCAGCAAATTCACTTCTCCCTCCTTCAATGTGATCACCATCCTGTTGGACGGCACATTGCATCCTGAACACTACGTTCTCAACGGCCAAGCGTAACATGTCACCAGGAATGTTCATCAAAGTCCGGATATGTTGTCCTTTAGGGCCTCCAACTTCGATACTCCACGAAGATACACCTTAGACTTTAAATAATCCCACAGAAAAATGTCACATGGGTTAGGTCCGGGGAGCGAGGTGGCCATGCAAATGAAAAAAATCGACTGATGGCCTGTAAAGCGAAGGCGCAATAGATTCCGCACTTTATACCCCAAAATGGCATATATTAAAATCGAATAAATGGCTTATATTAAAATGCATATTTCTCCTGTCTTCCTGTTAGTTAATATCATTTGTTAACTGACATTTCTTATTGCATGATTAACTTTTTGCAAAATTTTATGAAAATAATGCTAAGGAAACTCAGACTAAGTTTTTCATTATAATGCCTAACACCAGAACAAAATTTAAATAAGTAATATCAGCAATATTAATGTTTTAAATAGAGTAGAGACTACAAGTAGGGTTGCAAAGTGTGATTAATACAAAAGTAAGGATCCAAACAAAGTCAAATTCAAGGCTAATTTTAAACAGTTGAAATTAGCAGAGATGTTTCTTAATGGACTGAAATGGTATGAAATCTGCCAGTAATAAAGTAGTAAAACATCATACAATTAATTATATCAGAAGACCATTCCTGCTGATTTTATTTTTTCACTACGATGACTGTACACAAATACTGAGTTTAATATTTAAACAACGGTTGCCATTACTTTATATATAATAGAGGTCATTAAGCTTTCTCTCTATCTCTTAAGTAAATTTTCGCTTAATGAGATCCTATTTCAATTCAACAAGTGCTTTCGTGAGTAATCAAAATTTATGTTAATCACATATGTCTAAATTTACGATGTTTATAAATTTAGACATATTAAATATTAAATTGCGATTTTTGCTAATGTTCTAATCATATATAGACATCGAATAAAATACATAATAAAATGTCAAAGGGATTCTATACAGAATTAAATAAAAATACTATTCATTTTTGCTCAGCTATTTTGCCTTTTGCCATTAATTTGCCATTTTTTCAAAGTGGAAAAAATATCTAGTCTTCTATACTTTGGAAATAGAAGACTAGATAGTTTGGGTATTATAGTGATATTTATTTAGCTATTATAGAGATTAAAATTTGTTTCATCTTGTCCACACACTAATTTATATGTGTGTACGTTTACTGTACTTATCTATTGATATCAATACTGAGTATTTATAACCTAAAAAAGAATAGCTTAAGAATGACAGAAATGAAAATGACGGAAGTTAAAGGTTTTGCTGTACGATAACAACAAATAAATAACGTTTTGTAGTGTTTATCTCCAGCTCATCTTGCAAAAGGATTCTTCTTTAAAATAAGTTTGAAAGGCATAAATCCATGGTCAATAAAGTTATTAAAATGCGTTGCATATTTCCCATTTTATTATTAATGTATTGGAGGATAATTAAAAATTTCTGTATGGGGTAAACAAACTTAATAAAACTAGCTAAAAAATAATATAACTAGCTAAAAACCCGCTAAAAACCCTTTATAATAAAACTAGCTAAAAACCCGCGCTTCGCTACGGAGTACATTCAAATTAAATACAACGGTCAACGTATGCAATTTATGCCAAAAAATAAATATATATATTTATAATAAATGCGATAATCAATGTATACAATTGATGTAAAATATATATCTATCTATATATATATATTTATAAAAAAATCGTAAGGGATATGCATTTTTTTGGATAATATCCAATCGTCTGCTGCATTAGAAAGAGAAAAAAATATTTTTTTTGCCTATTTAGTTGTTACGCACGTGACGATAAATTTATTGAAAGTACCAGAAAAAGAAATCACGTGATCAGCATTTAATAAATTAAATTCTAAAAATTAATCTTTAAAAATTCACCAAAAATCAGGAAATGGAGGTAAAAATTCGAAAAAAATTTCATTTTGAAGGAATTTTTATGATCTTTCTCTTGATATAAATTTTATAACCCTCAATGTATTATTTTAAATGCAAACGTAAAAAAAGTTTAAAAAACAGCTTAAAAATTTAATTTAAAAAATCTAAGAAGAATTTTTGAAAAATCTTTCTTAGTGCACCCGTACACTATTAGAAGAATCGCCATGCAAAATTTCAGCCCTTTAGGTCTAGCGGTTTGGTCTGTGCGTTGTATGTCAGTCAGTCAGTCAGTGAATGAATGAGTCAGTTACGGAACTGTTTTATATATATAGATAAACTATTGTTAACTGTTATCCAAAATTTACTTCGTTTGAGGAATCAACAGTTTAGAATGTAACTTTTTATTGTTATAAAAGTAGCTTGAACAAAGTGTGTTTTGTTTTACAGGAAATAACTTGCTTTTTGTATAAGTTATGGATATTCGTGACATAAAGTTTTTATAAAGGTGCTTTTTTTCTCTCTTGGCTAAAAACCTTCTCTAAAACTTTAGAATCAAGTATCAAATTTCTAAAAGGATTGTACTGTCAGATGCAACATTGCTGTACTGTACTGTCTATGTATACTCTTTTGTACATTAATTAGTACTTTAATTCTACTTATTTAGAAATGGAGTTTTTTTTATCATTAAAAAGATATATTTGAAATTCCTCTTGATTTATCACTATGATATTTTGTAGGCGGTCTTTTGTTCTATTTTTCTTACACTGTCTCTAGAATTTTTATTTTCAGGTTAAAATTCCGAAAAACTTTCCTTGAAGCAAAATGTATTAGAAAAATAACATTTTCTCTTTAAAAAGATTAATAATATTATGAAAAAATACAGCTGGAAGACATTATTTTCAAACATTTTGGTATGTTTAAAGGGAAAATAAATGTACAATTATAAATGTATTGGTTCGACAAATATATCCAAAATTAGAAGGATTATCCAGCCCGTTCCGAATATATATTGTCACTTCGAAGCTATCATTAATTATACGTTTAACTATTATTGTATCCATTTTATATACATGTATGCATTATGCATCCCATTTCTAGAGATATGTTTACCTGTATGTCGTTTCCCCATTAATTCAAGTCAGATAAACTTATTTATGGACATTAATTTATGACTTGTAACTCATAACACAATATTAGGACAAATCTTGACAATGTAAAATACAGTAATTTTCCATGAATATATCTTGACGTCGCAACCATGTTTATATAGCGGAAATCATAAGGATTTCCACTGCAGGTTCGAATAAATATTATAATCTCTATCGAAATTATGTATTCACGTCTTTGGTAAAGTATGTATGGGATTTTCTGTCGGGAGTAAAACATTACGATTAGGCATTCAATGGATAATTTATTTCTGTATTTTATGTGATAATCGCTCATTTTGCTCAAAGTTCCCTTTCCGACGATTCTCCTTCTCAGACAATCAGAAAATTCAGAAGAGTGTTTATTCAGATAACTTTAACCGCCTCATTTGCACAGTGATGCATTGTGTCTTTTAAATAACAAGGGGAAATTTTTTTAAACTTTACTGCTAATCTTTATTCTAATTTCAATGTTTTACGATACATTTCCTTCTGTTTTAGCAATGTCTATCATTTACTAAAACAAAAGTTCAATAAATGTAAGACTATTTCGGCTGCTAAAAAGTGCTGATATTGTTTTCAGTTAATAATCTAATCGATACGCAGATAAGGAAAAGAGGATCGCTTGGATATTAATATTTCCTTAACTAGTACCCAGTTTGAATCCCAGCGAGTTAGCACTAGGCTACCTCGGACCCATTTATGAATAACCTATTAGGAAAAATAATGTAGAACTTATAATATTTTTAAATCCATATGGGAATTTTGGGACTCCTATATATGTCTTCAAAAGTACTTTTATTGTCAATGGAGTGAAAAAAAATAACTGATATGTAAAAGAAGTTCTTGAATCAAAGAATAGGAAACTGACTTACTTAGGGTAAAGATTTAAGAATCGTTATGCTAACTCTGCTGAGTGATCAGGGCGAAATAAGCTTTCATCTAGTTCAGAAGATTCGAGTTTGTGAGTCAGTACACCTACACCTCGCTATACGGCCGCTCTTTTTACGGCATTTCGCTATAACGGCTTTTTTTAATTACGGCCCTTTTTCGATTTACGGCCCACAATGTTTCGTCATACAGCCACAACAGGGGAAAGTGATGATAGCAGCATATTATAGCTTAGGGATTCTTCATGTTAATGTTCGTCATCACATTAAAACAGTTGTCAAACATTTTATTTTATTTTTTTTATTATATGTATACATATGTGCATATGATTTCTTTTGTTTTTTGTTTATATGTTTATTTTTTGAATTTCTGTTTATTATTACATATTTTTGTACTTTTATTTTTATGTAAGCATTTTTCTAGGAAATAAAAAGAATAAAATGCTTTATGAACTGAAAACTATATTATTTATAAAAAATTGGAACATATCCAATTAAATTTTTATGGGTTTTGTATCAAAATAATTGATTTGTTATACGGCTTTTCGCTGTACGGCCAACATTTCCGGAACGTATCTAGGCCGTAAAGCGAGGCATGGGTGCACTAGAATGGTTCACACGGCGTTTAAATTGTTTGCCCGATTCGGGGCGAAATAAGAGATTGTAAAAATGTTTCCAGATAAAGTAAATAATTTCAGTAGTTTTGTCGAATATCTGATTCATCCTTCGATGCTTTCGATGCTATTTTATTTTCGATGTCTAAGTAGTTCCATACAAGTGTTCAGATAAACTTGAACTAACACCCTGCAAGTTGCCGAATGACCTTTCATCGTAATCCATTGTCATCACGGCCGGACAATGGCCGAATGGCTAGAACGCTGGCATTTGGTACCAGAGTCTATGTGTTCGAGTCCCACTCTTGGCATGGACGTTTGTAGCCGTCAAAAATCGGCTTTAGCAGTAGGTCCCGGTCAAATTAACCTTCGCGTAGCAAAAAGTTGATAACAGCACTCCAAGCAAAACCACTGATATATTATATCACAAGGAGTGATTTCATCCCGAACTTGGAACACGGACTTTAATTACATTTCTGACTTTCCTTGAAAAATATACCGCATTTAATGAGCATTAAATTTTATAATATCCATTTTTAGCTCTCTTTAGAACATGGGATTGTAAATGATCCTAAGCGTATATTTATCTTATTGTAATGAACTCCTTTACCTTTATACACATGAATCAATGAAAAAACTTTCTAATTAAGTTGAAAAAATTTCTAGACCAATCACATTAAGATATTGGATAGCGACAATAATATCATATAATCTTGATTCGAATATACAAGTTCTAACAGAGTGCTATACACAAATCTTCACTCTACTTTAGATCTGCATAATCAAGGATTCAGCAGGCTGGCAAAGAATTCTTTTGGAAATGTCTGCATTGTAAGATGCTCTTTTATAAAATTAAACATTACTGATTTTATACATACATTTGCTTTCTAGAATAGAACGAGTCTAAATTTTGAACATGAAAAGAATTTGGGGACGAGATTTTAAGAATTAAATAAACAGTCATGTATCTCGATTTAAGCGCATTTGCATTTCATTAAATTTTTAACCCTCTAGGATTCTAAGTTTCCATATTTTATATAGAACTTTGAACAAAACATTGCATTTTTTGTTTAAACAATAACACACACTTAATTATGTCTTATAAATGTACATATCAGTCACAAACTTCTTTCTTTTGATGTGTTATTTTTTACTTTGGAATTAAATAGTACTTCATTTTAAAAGTTGTTTCCTCTCAGACTATTGAAATAAATTATATATCTACTTTATAGAATTCTTTACATTTTAGAGTCGTAAAAATTTTCCAGCACACTTAAACGTTTTAGCTCTCTGGAAAAAAGTTAATTTCCCCCCTCTATATCGACTGTTTAAAATAGACATCCTTTATAAAATCTGAAATCAAATATTTTATGCGGTCTGATTATTCGCCTGTAACAAAATGTAGAATATTTCATTCACGAGGGAATACGCAACATTGATAGTTCTTTTCCTCCGTATACTTTGTTTCTTTTTGCATGCCATGTTTTTTTTCCCACACGTTTAGAGGACTTTTAAAATTTATGGTGGTATTCATAAAACGGTTCCGACCCAGAGCCTTGATCTCTCTTTCTCTCTTCTTTGAATCATCGAATCAACAAGTTCAAAACATGCTTTTATTAATTTGATAACGTTTCTCAGAGCACTGGAACGTTGTCTTAAAAGTTAATGTCGTTGTCTACCAGCAGGATTTTATAAACATGCAGCTCTACTTAATCTAAAATTCAATAAAATCCAGAACTGCTTCAGCTATCAAATGAATCGGCATTATTTACGGTTACTATCCTCCGGATATGAGAAGACGTATATCAGTGAATTTTTCTTGAATATAACGTAATGCAAATTCTATAGTGTGAAATATAAAACAGAATAATACTGTCTTTCTGCTTCGGGGAAACACATTTACTGAGCTACGATCTCTACAGTACATCCTACTTTACACCAAAATTTTGTTTATTGAATCAGATAGGGAAAATAGGAAATATATATTGCTTCAAGAGTTCGCAATGTGAAATATAGACATTTTAATTATTATTATTATTATTAGACATTTTAATTTGGATATAAATTGTGGTAAAATAGGCCGTTCGCTATTTATGAACACGGGAGTCCTTCATGTTTCTAGTACGCCTAGCATGAGGGGTGTGTTGTCCAACTTACGGTGTTGCGGATACATTCAAACAAAAGACAGAAAATCAAGAGTAGCAAGCTTGAAAGGTAATTTACCGTACTTAAGATTCCTCTGTTGATCAAATCGTGCTTATTCGTTTGAAGATACAGCAACGAGTTTGTTCAAGACTGATGTGGCACGTTTAATGAAGCTGTGTAGAAAGATACAATTGAGAGAGTTATGACCAAATTTTCAACACAAGGTCTAGTTACAATTGGACTTACAGTTTAAAGACGATACCGAATGGTTACGAACATCCACGCCAGCAGACAAGGCTCAAACCCACAGGCTGTAGGACCGAATGCCAAACCCTAGCAAATCGTTTATCGGCCGGCTAGAAAGATACAGTGGTAATTGGAGAGCATAAATGGGTGCAGAAAAATACCTCCCTTTACTACGCCATTTTGTGTCGAGATGGAGGCCACATTTTTGTAAAAAAAAAGTCTTCATCCATTTGCTTGATAACGCGGCATGCCCTCCTGTTGCTTGTATGCAGATCTTGTTATCACCGTGATGGAGGAAGGCTTTCGGATATTCACCATTTTCCCTAGACATGACTTTTATCTCTTCATGGATATGAAAAAACATCGGAAAGAAACACATTTTTTTTTTTTACACAATAAAGATATCTGCAGCTCAGCAGGAAGGCTCTAGCTTTCTAACAACATTCCAAATGGCTTCGCAAATGGTACCCACTGCCTTTCAGTCAACTGACAAAAGATTTTGAATATAAGCGTGACTAAGGGGATCGTAATCTTGGTGTGTGATTAAACGTTTTGCCGATTCCCCTATCTTTCCAGCATTTTACATCTATTTTTCCCTCGCATTTTACTTACTACTACTTTCCCCACTCTTGTATTTTATGGGGGGAAAATGTACAAACAACACCATCGTATGAGATGCCATTAACTACAACTGAGATGCATTTTCAGAGTATTCATCAGTCAAGGACGCCATATTTGCCCATTACAGATCGGATGACTAAGAAGATGACCACAAAATTTCATCTGCAAAATCACTCTTAATTTGTACCATTCATTGAATTTGTTTCAATCAAGCCAGTTGTGGAACGCTTGAGATGCCTTTAACGTAGGATTACGTTCCTCCGTAACGGTCCTTCGGAAAGCAAAATTTTAGACATTAACACCGTCTGTCGTCGCGAGTTATAATTTTGGCAGCGCACCAAACCCAGTCTGTATCGCTTGGGCAAGAAGTAAACAGTTAAACAGAAAATGTGTCAAAATTTATATATATATATATATATATATATATATATATATATATATATATATATATACACTTACGTATATATAAATACATATATACATAAAACACATACATACATTTATACATACAAAAGAAGTAAGCAACGATAAGTAATCCTACGTTAATAACCCGCGGTAGTTTCGTTAGAAGAGACTACCTGAATTTTTTTTTGGGGTTTTATCTTTTGGCCATTCCTAGTACGATGTACTTAATCCATTTTTTAATTTTTACCCTTCAATTTTGAATTACAATTGCTAGAAGATAATATTCTCTTCATTTAAGTATGTTTGTCCCTACCTCCATGTCCTCTAAAATTATGATATATTAAAAGTATTTGAGAGGAAGTTAAAAGATATCTACGTTAAAATGTTATTTATCTATTTATTAAAATATGCAAAATGTCAGTTTCTTTGTAAAATGTATTGTTTAAAATTTCATGTTTTTACTTCAAATATTAAATTTCTTAAATAGAAAAAAATCTTTATTTTGGCTGTTTCGAAACAATTTAATAACCTCTCTTCATGACTTTCAGAAATAATGTACTATTGTAATATAATAAACTCATACTTGTGTTATAAAAGTTATAATACAAGAAACTGAAATATAATTCTTTTTGTGTCTTAAAATAGTTATTTGGACACGTTCCTGGTTATCTGGAGCAAATCATTTAATGTTAGATTTTTTATAAGAAAAAGATATAAAACGTTAGTAAGAGCTTTAAAATGAGAACTGGAGAAATACATTATGATACGAAAAGTAGTTTATAGAATATTCCATTCGAATAGAAATACCGTTTTCCGTCTAGATCGCAATTGTTATATGAAAGCAATTTTATCAAGCGTAATTTTTTTTAATTCTTTAATCTTTTAAGTCTGCTAGATTATTACTGCATTTTTAGCTAGACTGTATTACAGCACAAAGTTTGAATCAGTAATTTGCGATTGTACAGGAAAGAGGAGGTCTCTTGTTCGAGTCCCGAGCCTAGTAGGTGATTACAAGCTTGTTTTAAATTGTGAGGAAATGTGGCATAATTCAACGTTTTAACGGCACTTGAAATGAACTAAGTGATTTTCTCGAGTTTCAAAGATCTCTTGGTCTAGTTCTGTAGAGGGAGAATTATGAAGGTTCTTAGAGAATATCATGACATAGCATAGTGTCTATAGTGACATAGTGTCATAGGGGCCGTGGCGGCCTTGTGGTACCGCGCGCTGGTTTTCGGTGCTGAGGGTCCTCGGATCGAATCCTGGCGAAGCGCCACTAAAATGCCCCCGTTTGTGTCGTCCCTTCGTAGGGGGTAATGCTGGTCCGCCTATATGCCTCTCCCATAATAAAATGGCCAGCAAACTGCGGTGAATTATAGGCGAATGTCTTCGTTACAAGTGCCTCCGCATTGAAATAAAAACATAGTGTCTTTATGGTCAGAACATCTATCTGGGAAACAGAAGGTTGATTTCAGGGAAGAAAGATTTGATTTCAGGGTTCATTACGTCCGTATAAAATTATGATTAACGGATTAACGCAAGTAAATGCTTTTACCTAAGAGGATTGCTGAACTTTTCAGGTGGTTTTATTGGTAAACACACGTGTTCAGATGGTAAGAATCTGGGGATCGAAATGTTAGTCAAGGCATTTACTTATTTATGAATTATATGAGATAATGTACTCGTCCGCAAAGCGTATTCAAATTTATTATTCCAACATGGAGACCATGACTATGACAGGTCATGATGAATATTGGATTTATGTGACGAACAAAATGTACATCAGAAGCTTAAGAGATCATACCATCAATACCATGGTACAAGGTAATATATTATTTTCTATAATTTGATCGTAAGCACAAATATACTCCAATACTACGTTTTAACTGGTCAAAGATTTTCCGAGTGATAAGTATAATTTTTTTGACACTTTACAGCCACTTTGGTATCAACTATATCTTTGAATTTTCTATGTTTTACTAAGAATCGGTTCTACCCGAAATAGATACTTTCAAAAGCATTTGTATCATAACTATCGTAAATCCATACGTAGAATAGAGCGTTAATCGATATATTGCTGATGTATCCACTTGAATATTCATCCGGATCTCCCATTCATTGTAATTAGGATCACAGTATTCCCACGAAAGGGGAAGATCGGTGAATAACTTTACGATCTCAAGCCCAAACTCTAGATAGCGTTCGTAATGTAAAACACACATAAAGCGGTAAAGAAAACACACTGTTTTGTTAATTTAAAAATGCTGAATCACACAGTTACAAAAATTGTGTGAGAAAGAGGATTTTGTGATACAGTGCATGCTCAGAATTCATAGATGAATATTAAAAGCTTGTAAAATACAATTATTAAGAGATCAGTTTTGTGTTCACCTATGTAGTGCCCCCCCCCAAAAAAAAAAAAAAAGCAGCCAACGAGAATTACCGTGAGTAAATAGCCACGACAAATGTCCCCCAGAGTGGAAAAAAATAGTTCTGTTTGTAGTAAAATTTAATAGTTTAAGCACAGATGTGGTAACCGCCAAAGTACTAAATTAGTTATTTTTTAACTACTGATTACAAACTCGCGGACAACGAAACCTGCTAAAGATAAATGTCAAAAAGTCGATATTCAATTGTAGTTACAAAAATTTGAATAATTGTCAGTTTTCGACAAAAGTTTCCCCAACCTTTAACAACTTCTCAAATATTGCTTATTTTGCATTTCTTTCCATTGTATTTTCAACGCTTTTTATCATTTCCCATTTCTTCTAGGAGCGAAATGTATAGATGCAAAATTCACATTTCCTGCCTCGCGATATACTTAATCTATTGAATGGCGGATAGGAAACCCGAAACTACTCTAAACATTTGAGTTTATGCCAAAGTCAATTTGTAATTGCGCCGGGGAACATAAATCATAAACAACAGAATGTGAATGAAAAGTACTTCCTTCCGAAAGAAAGAAATGGGAGAAACCTTACAGCTTGGAACTAGTCTTTATTTTCTACTTCTTTATAGAGGAACAACAGATGCTTCAAAAAAGTCATTTATTGTTGGAACTGCCAACCTTAGAAACAATGCTTTCGGAAGACAAAGCGGCTACAAAAGAAATAATGTAGATAATAAAGAGGAAACACAAACTTTTCAAAGAGAGCTTCTTTATCATTTGGCATGGTATCAATAAAGCAATAAAGTGAACAACACATGCAATCAAGATGTAAAAGAATTTTGTTTTTCACTGAGATGGGGTATTTTTTTTCGGGAAAAAATATTTTTTTCTAAAATAAAGTGTTTTGAGAAGAATCGGGTTCAATTTGGGTTTTTTTTTAAAGACGCATGAGTGATATTGATTTAGGAATTTCTGAATTAAAGTTATTATCTTCCCCTGAATTAGTTAATAATACTGTAAAAAAGAATCTAGATGTATTAACAAGTTTTTAATAATTGTGTTAAAATATGATGGAGTTAGAGAAGTTCTGGAAACTGTAATTTATCGACCTCTTTTGACAAAATGTTGGTTATATTGGAAGATTTTCGGTGATGGGCTAACTTAACCGAACGGGCTGCATCTTTATCAAAATTCTGACTTAAGAATTCGCAAAAACCATTTATCACTAGAATGGCATTTTAAGCCGTTACAACTGGAGTTTGAGAAACGCGGATATTTTTCCATACTCACAAAAAAAAAATACTCCTATTTACGCCAGTGGTCTTCCGTTCAAGTTGACAACACGTTTTCTTCAACAGCTTTAAGTTACGCCGGTTGCTTTCATTCCCCATTGTAAAAACCTTAGTTCCCTGGTGATGTGATTTACCAAATGTTTCACTCTGGATTGGTGGCTCTTTCAGTACAGGAAAAAAAGTATTAAGTTAAACTAAGTGACTGTAAACATTTGTTTGTACGTCGTCTCATGTGATTTTTTTGTTATCAGTATGATGTCAAATTAAATAAATATTTACTAGACTTTCTTATTTCATGGTTGGTGTCTGTTCGGGTTTTTTAATTTACCAGAGTATAGTTGTTTAAATATTAAAGTTTTATCAGGGAAGTAGGAGGGGGGTGTTGGCATTATGTCATCAAAGGTTCTTAGGGGCAAAAAAAAAAATAAAAAAAGGATCATACCAACGAGATAAGAGAGAAAAAAATTCAGGTAGTCCCTTCTAACGAAACTACCGCGGGTTATTAACGTAGGATTACTTATCGTTGCTTAACTCTTTTTTTTTCAAACGTAGAATTATGTTCCTCCATAACGGTCCGCGGTAAATCAAAATTTCAGATGTTAAAACCATCGCCGCGAGTTATGAATCAAGAGTGGAAGCATATATATCGCGTTTTATACTGACATCCTTATATATGCACCCAACAGTCAGTTCAGCCGATCTAAAATTATTTCTGTTTAGTGCGCTCATGAAATTTTCCGAATCAAGTTTACTTATAGATGAAGAGTGTGATATTGATACCAATTTATCGATCATCATGATGGGCAATTTTAATATAGACGCAAAACGCAACGAAAAGGCTTTCGATTTCCTGAAACAGCACTTTAATTTAGATATGGTTCCGTCCAACTATCCGAGTACACTGGGAAACTCATTTATTGACTTGACATTGACACGAAACATTAGCCCCAATTTTCTGACATATGTAACTTTTTTCTTACCATCAACCTATTCTGCATAGGGTTATCACTCTTCTTATGTAGGAATTTTATTGTAAAATAAAAAAAAGAGGTAAGCAACGATAAGTAATCCCACGTTAATAACTCGCGATAGTTTCGTTAGAAGAGACTACCTGATTTTTTTTTTTTTTTTTTTTTTTTACAATAAAGTTCCTACATACGAAGAGAAGGATGAGTGATAACCCTATGCAGAATAGGTCGATGGTAGGAAAAAAAGTTACATATGTCTACTCTGCCACTCTTGATTTATACCTCGCGACGACGGTTTTAGCGTCATAAATTTTGCTTTACCGCGGATCGTTATGGTGGAACGTACTCCTACGTTAAAAGGTGGTAAAATCTTATAGGAAAGAATTATTTTTTTCTAATTAAAGCGCTGAAACAGTTGGCATCGTGCAGAACATTCCAAATGCTAAGCCGTGGAGAAATTTTCCCTCAGTATTTTTCTAGTCAGATAACAAAATGCTCATTTTTTTTTTTTTTTTTTTTTTGCAATTTTTTCAGATATTATTTTTTTTTAAATATGAATATTATATGAAGTTTCATTATATATATATATATATATATATATATAAATATATATACACTGCTGGCCACTGTAAATGCAACACCTTGAAGGAAACATGCAAATAACATGAAATTTACAACATGTATTAGCGGAGGTGAGATATGCAAATGATTAGAATTTTAGCGCAGACGCACATCACGCGCGCCTGTGGCGCCACTTCAAAGCGCTATTTAAGGCTTGGAGATTTCGACGATTTCAAGTTCGGCAATTGTGTTTTTCTTGTGGTTTTTTCAGAAAAAAACGATCACTTATGCCTCGTCTAAAACAGCGATCATCTTTTGATCAAGTATCCGAGTTCGACAGAGGAAGGATAGTGGCCTACCGAGATTGTGGATTATCTTTCAGGGAAATCGGTAGTCGTGTTGGACGAAACCAAACAACTGTAATGCGGATATGTGATCGTTGGATGCAGGAAGGTACGACGGACCGGCGTGTTCGATCGCATCCACCTCAGCGCACCACTTCACGTGATGACAGGCAAATTGTGCGCATGGCAGTGACGGATCGCCCAGTAACATCACGAACCATAGCACAGCACAAGCAGTCTGTAACGCATCACCCAGTGTCTGCGCGTACCATTCGACCCCGTTTACAGCAGAGTGGTCTGTCCGCAAGACGTCCATTGCTTTGTCTGCCATTGACGCAGAACCACAGACGTCTCCGCCGCCAATGGTGCGATGACAGAAGGATGTGAACGGCAGAATGGAATGAAATTGTCTTTACTGACGAGTCACGCTTCTGTCTGCAACACCACGATGGTCGCATTCGAGTCTGGAGACACCGTGAAGAGAGGATGCTGAACAGCTCCGTTATGCACCGCTACACTGGTCCTGCACTGGGTATTATGGTATGGGGCGGTATTGGATATCACTCTCGCACACCTCTAGTACGCATTGCCGGTACTTTAAACAGCCAGCGCTACATCTCCGAGGTGTTGGAGCCAGTTGTCCTTCCTTACCTTCAGGGCTTGCACACAGCCATATTTCAACAGGATAATGCGCGACCACACGTGGCACGCATTGTCCAACGGTTCTTCGTCAATCGCCAGATTGAATTGCTTCCCTGGCCGCCTCGCTCTCCGGATCTTTCGCCGATAGAAAACATGTGGTCCATGGTTGCTCTACGATTGCCCCAGATTCCATCCCCAGCTGCCACAGCAGATCAACTTTGGCAACGTGTGGAAGCTGCTTGGTCTGCTGTACCCCAAGAACTCATCCAAAGTCTCTTTGAATCAATGCCGAGGCGTGTGGCAGCGGTGATTTCCAACAATGGCGGCTACTCTGGCTACTGATTTTGGCAGGAATTCCACTTCACAGAAGTCTATAAATTTAATCATTTGATACTTGGTCAACATGTTATCTACAAAATAAATTTTGTTGTGATATCTCTTGTCTTTCTTGGTGTTGCAATTTGGGTGGCCAGCAGTGTATATATATATACTTATGAAACGGAATGATTTTCCTTTCAATAAAGAGCGTGTCGTTCTCAGGTATTTCAGCACTTTTTTAAAAAAGGAATTTTAATTATTAATATCTATTGCTACGAAAACTTAAGTTCTTTCTTGAAAATATGAAATCAAAAGATAATAATTTTTGAAAACACGCCCATCGCATTTTAAGATCTATTTTAACATGCAGAAAACACAATTAAGAGATAGGCATTTGGTAATCTGTGACTAGAGAAAATATTGAGATGAAAATCACCCATAACATTTTGGAACGGAGATCTGCGATGTCCACTGACGCACCTCCCGCCTCAAGTTTCGGGTTATCAGGAGGTATCAAGATTGTTTAATATCAAGTTGCTTCTAGCGAACAATAGTACGTTGTTGGCATTATTGCCATCGAAAGAATTTTCTCCCCAAATAAATTATTTTTTTGCATCACATGTGACAGACTCTAGATATAAAACATATATGAGGTATAAAGAATATATATACGCGAAAATCAAGACGAAAAAAAAAACTCTGAAAGGAACTCTCTCGCTGTGGAAGTGAAACTTCTTATCATATTTGTAAAACACATTACTGAATTGCGGAGTTATCATTTCGGTGCCAGTCACGTGATCATTTCTTGCTTGGCGCAATGGCTTTGCATTGATGAGAGACTACTTTCTTTTTCGATAACTGGTGTTTGATTTTATATACATTCACCCCCTGAGGATCGAAGAGGAATACTTTTTTTTAAACTTGTCTATTCTATTTAAACTATTGACTAATTAACTAAATAGTATTTAGTACATTGCGTGAATAATACATAAAATAAGATTTTTGACAGAAATGACACATGTTATACGTTACGGTTCAAAACAACTTTAAATGAGTTTTATCTTGTATTTGTCTAAATATGAAGTAATAAAAGTAAAGAATTCAACAATAAATTTTTGACATCTGGAGATAAATAAATTGTACAATTTAATTGTAGCCATTCGGGATCAACTTAAACTCTAGATCTGAATGCACCGACCAAATAAAATTTTCTATGGGAGCTGTCGTAAAAGGATTTAGAAAATTTTAATTGGTCGGTGCATTAATAATCTATATTACAAGCGACCCGTAATAAAATCTCGATCTGAAATTTGGTTGGGAAAGCTATAATTTTCTTTTGCATCACAGGTCCCTTCTTCAGGATCATCATGATACACAGCCCAGCCCTTAAGGAACACGTATTAAACGTGTTATTCCAAATCCGTGTTATTCAAAATCTTGCAATTTGAGACCTACGCTTCGTACAAAAATGGACATTCGGTTCCAATTGTTTACATTTTAAAAAAATAATTTTGAAATTTTTACTAAACAAATTAATGTTATTAAAGAAAAAATACTATTTTTTTAATCATACGGAAGATTTTATAGACTCTTTTAAAAGAAAATAAATATATGGAGTCTAAAATAGATGTTTTAAATCTATATATCATTAACAAATAATTAGACCAATTGAAATTTAATGCGTAAAA
The DNA here is from genome assembly GCA_907164885.2 of Dolomedes plantarius. Classification (NCBI taxonomy): domain Eukaryota; kingdom Metazoa; phylum Arthropoda; class Arachnida; order Araneae; family Dolomedidae; genus Dolomedes; species Dolomedes plantarius. The sequence continues at coordinate 134,811,873 of OU015492.1, forward strand.
CAAAATTGCATACCACACCACAACTACGTCAACTGTATTAATAGGGAATTTCCCAAATTTATCAGTGTTTTTCGATGGTTGTCGCATCTTAGTTGAGCTTCCATGTATTTCGAGTACAGTGTAATTCAAGGGTTGACGCGATTTACTGCCGCATTATCCGAGTTTTCATGCAATTCAAGTACTGTGATTCAAGGGATGACTGTATAATGTTTTTCTACTTCCCCTAATGTAAACTTTCTAAGCATTCAACTGTAGACCTTAATGTTTCAGAACCAAGAATTGATAACCCATGAAAGTAGTTTATGAAATATACATTAATAGTCACAGGAGTGTACAAATAATACTAATATAATGGATAATTATGAATCAATTTAAATATTTTTCTATCTAATCATTAAAAACCTTCATAATTATTTAATACAAGTTGATACTTAAGTCCAGATACCTGAAATGTATGGAAATAAAGCTCCTTGACGTGCTTTAGCAAGAAACAAAACAAACGTAAACGAAATATGTCAATTAAATGAAATATGTCAATAAAATGTGAATTGGGCTTTGAAAAAAGTTTCTCCTCCTCTTTCGCAAAAATAAAAAAACAACGAAAATCAGATTTATTTCCGAGGAGTCCGCTGTTGAGTAATATGAAACTAATTTAAATTAAATGCGATTGCTAAGGAGTTTTTCGATGTAACGATGGAAACAGGGAGTTTTATCTAGTGTTGCATGATTCTAATGCACGGCATTTTATCGTGCAGCTAAGCCTAATTAATAAAAAAATCAATTTATTTAAAAATGTTAAGTCGTTATTTTTGCAAGATTAATCTATCAATTACTCAATATTTCCTACATAAGTGTACTTACGTTAATTTTTTTTCGTTGTTAACGTACGATTTTTAGCGTTTTTTAATTGCACCAGAATGAAAATCACAAAGGGTCGTTAATCAGATGGGTTCAGTGCCTTTAGGAGAATTATGTTTGTAATATAATAAAATTAAAAATGACACATGGTTAAGCTATTCTGGTATTTTACTCTATTCAGTGACTGAACATAAAAATTCAAAACTTTATATAAAGAATCTCTAATCTGTTTTTGCAGACAGATTAATTGTATTTTGACTCTACACACAGGGGGTAAAAAAGTTGGTCGGTGAACCCACTTCTTCGAGTTGAAATCCACTGCATTGGGGAAACTCACTTTGGTGAGTCTTATAACCCATGTAGGGGTTCTAGAACCCAGATTCCAAATTCTATAAAATTTTTCAACAACTTGGATGTAAAGGGTTCTGTTTTAAATGAAATCATTTCTAGATGAAGAAAATAATGTCTATATTGAAAACAATTGTCATAAGGTAAAAATTAATTATTAACAAAATATTAACAAAAGTTATTTTCTTTAATTCCAAATTAATCTCGTCCAAATATGTAGACCTTATGTTCCAAAGATTTAATTGCTGCCTTATAAAAAAGGGATAAATTTTAAGTACATTCAAAAATTTTCATTCCAAATACTACGTTCCAAATGAACTACATTTCAGCCTTTCAAGTTACATGATACTTACGTTGTAATACTTAAAGTTGGTTCTTAAGCTCAGTAAAATCACGGCAAAAAACTCATGACATGAATTATTCAACACGCTTGTTTCGATAACTCAGTTGCAATTATTCAGTAGTATTTTAACTAACTTACATCCGCGCAGAAACACGGGTAGTGGGTTGCTTAACCCACCTCTTACAATAAAACAGGTGAAGTGGGTACAGCAAACCACTTATTCCAGCGAGTGACCGATATTTTTTTCTCTGTGTAGCGGATTTTGAACAAAAATGGTATTTCAAAGTTCCTGTCGGGCTAGCCCGTTTGGTGACCGGCAAGTTATTTAAAACCAAGTCTAATTCTAAAAAAAAACCTATCGCAGCTGGTGAAGGCATTGCCGTTGTCAGGTTCTAATTCAATAAAAGCAAACCAAGTTTCGTTCAAATGAGAGTCAAAGCGGGGGGTAAATGTGCGAGACCATTAATCATAACCGGGAGAGTTTAAGGGGGGCCCCGTTCTCTTTCATAATCGGGCAAATGGCTGCGTTCGGGGTTTTATCTGAATTTATTAGATTGCGGGCAGTCACGCTATCCTCTCCGGCCCATTCATGCATCAACCTAGGACCTCGTTTCTGTTTTAAATTCCGTAATTATACAAAATACGTGCGAACTGTAACGTGTGTTGTGTACATAATTTATAGCTTTAATTAATTAAGGGTCGGTACTGAGGAGTTTTTATAAGATGCCCAATCTTTTCTCCAAGGGATATTTGTTAACGCTGACGGATTTTTTCCCGAAAAAAGAAATCGATGTAAAATTAGTACAGTGCCCTCTCAATAAATTTTTAATGTGCTTTGATTATAAATTTTAATAGGTTTAGAGCAAGAAAGGGGGTCTGATAAAAATCACGAATTCAATGAAGGCTCTGCCTCGTGTGTTAATTTCAGTGTCTGTGGTAGTCCTGAGTAACAAGTTGTGCGGATGGCGGATAAATTTTAGGTTGAATTCCCAACGCAAAATTTCGGCGAATGGAAATGCTTTTTATTCAGAAATAAATATCATCAAGTACATGATATATCATGTTCAAAAATTCGAGTTTTGTTACAAAAATAACTGAAGGAATGGTTACTTTCGTTGTATTTACTGACATTTCTTAGTAAAGTGATACGTATTAAAGTACCGTAATTAATAAGCTTTGTTACCAAAATAACTGAAGAAAACGTTACTTTCGTTTCTATTTACTAAAATCTCTTCGTAAAATAATAGACAATCTTACTAATTAGAACTAACAAGGAGAAATTTTCTATATTCTCTAGGCAATTTGTGACTCAGCCAATAAACACTGGTAGTTGTAACTGCTTCCATCGAGAAGGTGATATTCTTTATTTACAATTTCATAATGCAAAAGATTACTGTAACTCTCTTTGGTTAAGAATATGGAAAATTTGTCTTCATTCAATGAAGAATAGCATTCGATGAATAGCATTGAATGAATGATGAATATTTATACATCAATAGCATTTCTCTTATTTTGCTGTAACCCTTGCGTCAGTCTTTAGATCAAAACCTCGTTATGCACTTGTATATACATATGATACTCGGTATCACATGTTAAAGATAACATCAAAATTTTAGGATGTCGATGGTTTTCTTACAGATACGAGTTTTAAGTCCTTACAGAGTTAAGGGAACTGTATCACTTGGTGTCTACCTAGTAAGGGTTCTTAAATCTCAAATTAATTTTAAAATGCACTCAAAATTCGAAACAATGCAACTACAAGAGAATGAGTGACATTTTTCTATTTCATTTTGGAGTTTACAAATTGTGATGTTTGACTCTATCATGATTTTTTAAAAATAAAATCAAATAGGATTTCTAATTTTTTTTAAATAAGTTTTGATACGTATGGCACTATGTTTTGATACGTATGGTAATGAGTTTTGATACGTATGGGAATTAAATACAAGGTTTTGGTCCCACTCTACAGTATAAAGATGCTTGTCTACATATTAAAAGCGGTTCTTATATTGCAGTTAATGAAATATGTATGAATACAGCGATTTGCCCTAATTTAGTATCTAATTTATTTATATACGTACTTCGAGAATTAATAATGACTTCAACAAATTCTAATTTTTAAATGTTTGGTCATCAAAGGTGAAGGAATTGCTAAAATATTTTATTCAACCGCAAATTAAGCAAAATGTTTATCAAGTGAGAAACATGTTTTTATTTAAAACATTTTCTAGCATGGTAATACTAAATATGCTGCCACAAGAAGTTATGATTGATAATATATAAAGAAACATAACATTTAAAACAGCAGTGACCGTATTAGTGGATAGTTTTAATACAACTAACAATACTTTTTTATGTAGTGAGTATTTCGAAAATGAGTTGAATTCATTGCACAAAAATGCAAAAATGTTTCGAGAAAATATTGTTATAGTTCACTGATGATCTGTTCACTTCTGTCACATGAGTGTCACTTATTTTCATGTATATAATTTTTTGTAAGTATATTGGTCTCCTATTCAACGTTTAACTCCTTTCCACCTCAGAAAGTACGATAAATATGCCCTTACAGTCAAGTTTTTAAATACTCTTTTTAAATACCCCATAACCAGAAATCGCTTGGTTATGGGGCTATTTAAAAAGGAAGGTGTATCGTGGAGGTGTTGCGACATTGAATGACTTAAAGAACTCCATAACGCTTCATGTGCGAAGCCTCACAACTGATCGGTTACGGTTTGCTGTTGAACACACTGTCCATCGACTTGAAATTTTGCAGGTGAATGAAGGTGGTCACGTGGAGCAACTTTCCCTACATCGTCCTGGCCACGATTCACAACTGCTCCTCTTGTGCAATTTCGTCCTAATCTGTTCTTGTTTCTGCAAACTGAACTGTTTTTGTTTCTCCCTTACCTTTACTTAATGTGGTTCGATGGCAAGGTGATCAGAAACTAGTCAATAAATGTTAATATTGTTTCTGTATTCCGTTTTGGTCGTTTATTGTGTTAAATTTCATGTTTTTCCCGAAAAGACTTCCTCTGGTGGACATTTTGGAACTAAATTTTTTTTCGAAATTCCGTGAGCGCATCTCGTGTATAGCCCATACATAAAATTTCGTTGCATTCCGTTCACCCGTTTGCGCTGTAGGATGCCGTTTATAGGGGAAGTTTAATTATAACCACAAGGTACATTGGTGATATGAACGCTTGCTTAAGAGCTGGGGTCGATGACGTATTATCTAGAGCAAATATAAGATCATATGATGCAAATGTTATAAAAGACTATGATCTAAGAAAGACCTAGTTACTCGTAAACTCTGCACTATCATCACCACTCCCACCCCAGGAATATGCGCACGATTGTGTTTAAAGCTGCTGTGTACTAACCATATTGGATTCGCTCACTTTAACGTTATCCCATGGAGAAAATTTATCTACTATTTATAGCTACATAAATGCTAATAATCCAATAAAAATGGTATTTTCAGATAGCCTGAAATTTTCTGCACCTTACAACGGGATTTCATCTACCAAAGGAATTTTTGAGCGTTTAACCTCCCCCCATACTATATTTTCCCCCAAATAATTTAAATTTAAAAATATTATTGCATTCCTTTTTAAAAACAAAAAAAGCCCAAGTTGTGAAATTTCTTTCTCTATTAGAGTACAATAAAAAAAAATCTTTCAATCTAAGTCTGCAATTCTCGGACACATTTTCTCCAATCCAATAGGATTAGTATACAGCAGCCTTAAACCCCATTTCTAAACCAAAAATATCAGTGCTCAGTAATTCGAAATATTTTACATAAAAAATCCAGAATTTCTGTTAAAAAAAATTCTGAATTTTTGCGAAAATTTAATTTTAGAAAAAAAACAATTTAGACGTCTTCGAAAAAAATTGTCAGTCAAAAATCTTGAGCTTGACGTGTATGTAATTGTTCCTCTCTACGTTCAATTTAATAACTCTCGCTGTTTGTACGGTAAAAGTATCTTAAAAATAGATTCTTAACGTCAGAACGCAAAAATATATTTTAATTACGCCCTGTACAAAATACTAAGCCGTCTGAACTAATTTATTTTTCCTTAGATTCGAAAAAAAATAGTCCCCTTTTTTAACCATAATTTGTTTCAGTCCTTCGTACGCCTGTAGAATTGATGAACTCGGGAGGTCGAGAGTAGGTAGAAGTCAGAGAAAAATAGGCAACATTAAAACTGAAAGAAATGGAGAACAAATAACAACGGAGCTACATTCGTCTTCGAGCTGAAAGAAATGGAGGTCATCTAACCTGATAATGTTCCTGTCGTCGCAAGACTGAAAATATTTCACATTTATGTCTATAGATTGTAAATGATTGTGTTGGCTCGCAGACCCGTGTTTTATCTCTTTTCTTCTGATCTGGAGGTTTAGGAATTTAACTCTGCGATGTGTACTTGCTTGCTTTAAAGAGAATTATTAAAAGTCAGAGTTGATGGTGTCAGAATTTTTCTCTTATTTAGTTTTTCAGATAATCTTTCAACACTTAATATTGCACATCTATATATATAAAACAATTCCGTAACTGACTGACTGACTGATTGACTGACAGATAACGTACAGAAAAAACCGCTGGACATAAAGGGCTGAAATTTTGTATGGCGATTCTTCTTATAGTGTAGGGCTGCACTAAGAAAGATTTTTGAAAAATTCTTCTTCGATTTTTTAAATTAAATTTCTAAGCTGTTTTTGTAACATTCTTTAAAGTTTGCATTTAAAATAATAATTTGAGGGTTATAAAATTTATATCACCCGAAAGATCATAAAAATTCCTTTAAAATGAAATCTTTTTCGAATCTTTACCTCCATTTTCTGATTTTTGGTGGACTTGTAAAGATTAATTTTTAGAATTTAATTTATTAAATGCTGATCCCGTGATTTCTTTTCATTTTGCGATACTTTAAATTAATTTTGCGTCACGTACATAACAACGAAATAAATTGACAAAAAAAATATTGAAATATGGTAAAAGATAAAATTTAACCACTAGACTAATTGAGATGGAAGTTTAAGAATTTAATTCAGAATAGTATGTTTCAAGGATATTAAACATACAAATTAATTGCATACATTGACCGTTGTATTTAATTTGAATATTTTCTTCTACGTTATTATGTCTATAAAAATATCTGTTAGGTTTTTTTATAAATATATTTTTTGGCATTAATTGCATACATTGACCGTTGTATTTATTATAATTATTTATTTTTTGGCATTAATTGCATACATTGACCATTGTATTTAATTTGAATGTACTCCGTAGCGAAGCACGGGTATTCAAATAGTTTTCTATATACTTTCAATTACTCCACCCCTTTTATATCTTATGGTGTTGTGATCAAGTTTCTTCTCTTTGTAGCGATGGCCGAATGGCTAGGGCGCTAGAACTCTGTGCCAAACATAAACAACATTTAAATTGTCTGTGGGTTCGAGTCCCACTATAAGCACAGATGTTTGTAACCGTTCGGAATCAGCTTTAAACAGTAGGTCCCGGTCTAGTTGACCTTGTATAGCAAAAAATGACTGTAACGCTGTGAACCAACCAACCATCTTCTCTTTGCAACTGACAGACAACATTGTTGATGAGTTCTCCAGTTTAAATTGTTTGGATTAAACACAAGAGTTAATGAATCAATACAGAAAAAGAAACTCTTTTAAGAAGTGGAGTTTAAAGTCACCGGCAGAATACAGGTAACGTGCAAAATATTTGCTGAAGAAAACGATCCATAGATTTTTAAAATTTAAAATATGAACAGATAATTTTAACAGTTTTCTTATCCAGTTTCAACGTTTTTAGTGTATTCAATCTTTTGTTTACAGGATTTTCATAATTTTTTTTATTAGTGTTAATGTTTTTACCTCTATAATATTACTCAAAATATTATTTTTAAGAAAGAAAAGTTCTCTTAAAGATGTCAGAAACATTCATGCCCACAGTACTTGGCTTAGCTGTCCGTCATTCATATGAAATACTAGCTGAATACCCGTGCTTCGCTACGGTGTACATTCAAATTAAATACAACGGTCAATGTATGCAGTTAATGCCAAAAATATATATATATATATTTATAAAAAAATCGTAAAGGATATTTTTAGAGACAAAATAATGTAGAAGAAAATATTGAAATTAAATCTAATAGAACATATTAAAGAATATAGTACAGTTAATATAGTAGAGTTTAAGGAACATTTCTTTTACTGTATTTTAATATTTTTTGGATAATGTCCAATCGTCTGCCGCATTAGCCCAAAGCAAAAAAAAAAATTGTCAATTTATTTCGTTGTTATGCACGTGACCCAATTTAGTTTAAAGTATCACAAAAAGAAAAGAAACCACGTGATCAGCATTTAATAAATTTAATTCTAAAAATAAATCTTTAAAAATTCACCAAAAATCAGAAAATGGAGGTAAAGATTCGAAAGAGATTTCCCTTTAAAAGAATTTTTATGATCTTTCTCGTGATATAAATTTTATAACCCTCGGATTATTATTTTAAATGCAAGCTTTAAAGAATGTTACATAAACAGCTTAAAAATTAATTTTTTAATCATCTAAGAAGAATTTTTCAAAAATCTTTCTTAGTGCTCGCTTACAATATAAGAAGAATCGCCATGCAAAATTTCAGCCCTTTAGGTCCAGCGGTTTGGTCTATGCGTTATCTGTCAGTCAGTCAGTCAGTCAGTTACGGAACTGTTTTATATATATAAATTGGAGAAAAAAATTTCAGTTATCATTGTATCATATTACGAGCCTTAACATTTTTTTTAAAATTTTGGAACTCAGATTTTTTCACTGTAATTGCTTCATGCTTTTTTTAAATATCCTAAAATTAGCTTAGAAAGATTTGATGGAGCCTTGTGTATTTCTCGGAATTTGTCAGTTTTCGTGATAAGATGTGTTGATGTCCCTTAAAGAAGTGTTTGTGTTTTCTCAATTCGTAAAACAAGCAAAGGAAACGACACATCTTTTCGCATCGTTGTTGTTTCAGCTCGATTTCTCTTCCAGATTTCTCTTCACCCTCTTAACGGATATGTATTTCCTCTTTTCTGCCACTGGCTACCACGCTTTTGAAAATGAAAGCATCAGGAAATGAGTAAGTGGAGATAATGTCGCAGTAAGAGAAGTCAGATGGGTTGACATCATTTCCGGATTTTTTCTCTCCTTTCCGTGGTCTTGAAACGAGAGGGGACAAATAAGTGATGCCCGGACTTTGGAACCTTATGTCACAGAAAGTGCAGACGTGGGAGGGGTCGGAAGACGCATTGCGTATTTTTATAACTTAGATATTATTGTATGTTTGTTTTTTAAGTTTCTTAGTAAGAGAAAAATCCGGATTATAAAACTAATTTTCTTTATAGGAACAGACATTTATAGGTGTTAGGAAGTAAAGCAGTTTGTTCCATTTCGTCAAATGTCTGTCCTTAATAGAACTGACTATCTAAAAAATTGTAGTGTGTAGATACAGTAAATAGGGTAAGCAGTCTAAACCCATTAATGAACGGATTAGGTTTTTCTTGTGTTTATTCGTTGAGACTTATAAATTGCAAAAAAATTAAAGCTAAGAAATATTTTCTGAATCGGTTTATTCTTCTGAAACTAGTATCTAAAAATACAAAAATTCGGGAAAGGCTTTTGTTCCTACTCAAACACTTGTTGGCATCTCTATCTGTCTGTCTATCTATCCACTCGTTGGCAAGTCATAGGCTAATTATTTCAGCAATATATTACTTGCGCATTTTGTTATTAATCAGTATATTTTTCTTAAACCCAGTATTCAGTTAAATGGCCATTCAAGCCTTTTTATTGTTGTTTTGGCTGGATACGTTTGTGTCTTGAATCTTCTAGGATTTCTGTAGAAGGGTAAAGAGGTACCCTTCGCTCCTTCCTTTTGCTGTTCCACGGGTTGGAACAGAAAAATACTTACAATGTTTTGCCTTCAAATTCGATTGTGCGATAAAAATATGTTACGCGAGAAAATTTTGGTACGTGATATTATGATTTCTTTTGGTTCAATTAATCTGAAAATGGAGCTTTTCGCAGTCCTAAGTTAGTGTATCTCTAGGATAGTTGTTGTATGTCTAGATTCTGAACTACAATAACGTAGCACCAGTACGCAGTAAAGAAATGAACACTCGACAGGATACAGGATCATGCGTATGATAAAGAAAAATAACCTCATATCGCTAAAAGCATAGCATTAGTAAGCTTTGAAAGACTGGCTGGTTGCGTTTTACTATCAACCTGCAGAATAGCATTCTTATTCCGTTCATTTTGTGTATAAATTTTGAAGGATAAGTTTCATATAATATGCAATAATATATTTAACCAAGATTATAAATGCAAATAAAAATAAAGTATATAAATACTAAAGAAGAAATTTAGGCAAACACAAAATAAACCGTTTGTTCTTTGTTTATTTTTCCATTAGTTTTATTAATTTATCATTTTTATTAAGTTTTCTCTTCATACGAAAAGGCCATTGACATTTTAGTGTAGTTAATTTTAGGTAATAAAAATAAAAAATATATAAATACTAAGGAGAAATTTAGGCAAACACAAAATAAACCTTTTGTTAATTGTTTATTTTTTAAATTAGTTTACCCTTTTTTATTAAGTTTTCTCTTAATACGAAAAGGCCATTGACATATTTTAGTGTAGTTAACACCCTTGAAAGAAGCATAAAAGAGATACCTTCAAAATTTAAGTTTTCAAGTATTAATGAATACACGTATTCCTACTCGTATTTCAAGATAATTTTTTTTTCAATTAACTGATCCTTAGAAAATGTGTTTTAATTTCCTTCTTCCAATGTAAACGATGACTTTCTACAGTTTTAGATGAACTTAACATTACCTTTTAACTGCATTTTCTAATAACTGGTGCGAATGAATTATAACTAATATTTAAAAATAACTCCATCAAATATCATGGGGAAATTTCCTTAATGCCACTCTCTTGGGGAAAGACTTCACCAAAGGCGTTCCTCTTGTGTTCGTGAGAATTATCTTTTCACATTTTTGAGTTTATTCTGCTAACTCGGATTCCTGTTGCTAATTCTTTGATAGGCAATTGCCGTATTATGAGTGAAACTAACCACATTATCTGAAGCAGAACAGTTATAAACCACCCTATTAGATAACATATAATTTCGTATAATTTTTAAAATCTGTGGTGTGTCACGTGATCCCCCCTCCGCCCCTATTCGCGGCTCTGTTTAATTTTTGAAATATGGGATAAAATCCATCCAGTCCTTCCCGTTTATTACGGCGTGATTTGCCGTCAAATTAGGACGGACAAAAAATGAGATCACGCTACCACCATCGGCAGCTATAAATCATTCCGGAACTTAACACGCTCAATTCGGTGCACAAGTCACGTGCGATTATGACTCATCGCGTTGATTTTAACGTTGCGTTAACTTAATGAATGTCTGGAATTCGTGTCCAATATTGATTTAATAGAGTGGGTGTGATTTCTGGTGGCGAGTTTGTTTTTGCTTTTAGTTTCCACCCCCCCCCCCCTCTCTAGCACATCGGTGCTCAAACGAGGGTCTCCCTTCATTGGAGTTTCCGGATATCGTGATAATGAGTAATTTTCTGTCATATACCGCGATTATTCATAAGAACTCGGGAGAAAATGGTATGTTACGTAATCTTAATTTATATATTCTAGCTTCCAACAAATGATTTAAATGTGGCGGAAAATGATTTCTTTTGATAATTTCTGAAGATAAATGAAGATTTTCTCCTTTTGTTAGTAAACATGAGGCAAACTACCTTAAGGCTGCCGTGTATTAACCCTACTGGAATTGTATTAACCCCACTGGAATCGCTCACCTCAATGTTAATCTATGGAGAAAATGTGTCCAAGGATTGACGACTTTGATTGAAAGATTTTTTTTAAAATTCTACTGCGTAATAGATAAGGAAATTTTACACCTTGGGGTATTTTATTTAAATGCAAATCATATTTTTAATTTTAAGGGGCTCACAACCTTTAAAACTTCAAAAAAATCGATTTTTCGTTTTTGCTATATTCTGATTTTTGGGACATTTCTGAACAATATGCAAAAAACCGCATAAAAAATTTTGCATTATTTCTCGAGTTATTAGAGTTTATTTAAAGCCCACTCTGTTGCCATAGCCATGTTATTCCAACTTTAACTTCAGTTTTCTCAAATATGTGAATTTTTGGATTGCGCGCACTGTTACTCCCAAACTATGTGTGCAAGACGCACAAAATTTTTATCAGATTTGTATTATAAGATTCTTTACACACTAAAACCAGAAAAGTAAAAAAAATTTGTAAAAACATTTTTTGCACTTGAACATGTTTTAAAAAATTGCTAAATTTTAATTTTTTTTAAATTTTATGTAAATTTTTCAATTTAAACTATATTTTTTGTATATTTTTTGGTTTTACATTAAACTTGAGTGTATTATTAATTTAATTTGACCAAAAAATAGTTCCTGTATGCATATTTCTTAATTTTATCATGCGCGAAACATCCAATGATTTTTTTCACTTTTTAGTAATGTGTACATTTAAAAATAAAATCTAAAAATTATTTATGGCTTTACAAGTTCTATTTTTGTATAAAATATAACTGAAGACTTGTAATTTTCATATAAAACAAAAAAATTATATATATATATATATATATATATATATATATATATATATATATATATATATATATATATATATATATATATATATATATATATATATATATATATATATTAATATTATTGGAGTTTCAGTAGCTCGAATTTGATCATGTTTAGGGTCATTTCCCAGTAGTCAAAGGTTGTGTGTCCCCTTAAATTATTCGGGGGAAAAATCTGGTATAATGTGTTTCAACCGCTCAAAAATTCCTTTCTTGGACGAAATTTATAAAATGAATCCTGTTGCAAGGTACAGAAAAGTTCAGGCTATCTGAAAATATCATTTTTAATGGATTATCAGCATTCATGTAGCTGTAAATAGTAGACACATTTTCTACATAGATTAACATTGGGGTGAGCGAATCCAGTGGGGTTAGTACATAGCAGCCTTAATGTTGAATCGAATAAAATAGACTTATCCTGACAATGTTTTCGTACATTTGATTCTTTTTTCACACAGATGCGTACTGTGCTTATAATATTTCCAGGGGAATTATCTAATAAAATAGCCGTTATAACACCTTACAACGCACGTCTAACATGGCCGAGAGTTGATTTTCGAATGTCAGGGTCGGTATCTCTAAACTTAACTATCCGGGGTTGTAAGGAGGTTCGCTTTTTAAAAGGTCAACGGCAAAGGATGTAGATCTGGTTATTTAAATATCTAATCTATTTAATTTTTAATCAACTATCTTATTTATTTATTAAATTGCGAGATGTTTAACTTTAAGTCTAAATTAGTATGCCTAAAAAGTTAACAATCTTCCTTCATAACATTCTTATAGCTCAGAGATAATCATTTGTGAGAGCTCAATTTGAGCTCACCTCGAAAACGATCGTTTGCAAATTCATCATCTTATCTTCCCGATGTGATGAAGTTTCATTGTCACTGACTTCCCTCATAACCTTCGACATACTTCGATATTATTCAGAGGTCTTTCACAAAATTATAAGAAGACAAAATCGTCCACTTTTATTTTCTTGGCTTAAAACATACTACTGAGCTTCCAGAATTGATGCTGATAGCATGCTATTACGATGATTGCATTGCTAGATACAACCGTTTTATAATCAAATAGCTATACTACCGTGCAGTACATGTTTACTGTATGTCTGTCTATTCCGTAATTTTGTTTGATTTGAAATCCTCAAAAAGATATATCCAAAATTCCTCGCAAAAGGGGCCCTACGAATTTTTGAGTAGCGTTCCTCTGCTCTGTTTTCATTAAAGTGCCTTTGGGATTTATCATTTAGAATAAAAATTCTGAAAATATTTTCCTTGAATCAAAAATTACTCAGAAAAAATACCTTTAAAGTGATGATTTTTTTATAAATTTCATAACCTATAATTTCATAATTCTTTATAAATCCTGATGACAAATGATTTTGAAACTTCTCCTACGTACAAAAGAGAAAAAAATAAGCAAATAGTGCTATTTTTTCGGCAGATATTTCAAAAACTTAGCGTGCTATAAATTCAGAATTAAAATTTTTTATAGGCAAATTATCGAATTGTTGAAGTAATTTTTAGAGGCAGGATGATTTATATAAAATGGCATATTTGAAGCTAAAATTTAACTTTTTTTTGTAAAAACAAACAAACAAATATTTGCGTCCTGAAAGTATATTCGTTTTCAAATTTGAACCGTAGTCCCTCCATGAGGACAACTCGTAGGATATGGTACGAACCGTCCAGATGTCGACCCTCTGGTTGCTTGGTTAAATTTGCGGTGCACCAGGGGATGGTGTTAATTCACCTACACGTTGCCTTCATTGTAAGCAACCAACGTCTTTCGCGATGCTTCATCTCGGTAAAATGTTGAAAGAGAATAAACCTGCCGCGTCATTTAGAAAAAAAAAACACCCATTTGGTCTCAAGCAGTAGCTAGCTCCTGGTAATCAGGAGGTATGGATTTTTAGGTCAGTGTGACTGTGTGTAGAAGTATAATTTGTTTTCCGTGCCTCAAAATCTGATAATACGAGAAGGGGACTGTTGAAAATATTACTTCTCGTAGTGAAACCTAAGTGGCACACTCCTTCGCCAGGGATTTCCACGTCTGCATGAAGAGCGCCAGATCAGCAGTTCGACAGATTTGAAGCTGGATTCACTTAGCTGTTTCGACTTTGGTGTTAGATTTCTTGTGTTATTTAACAATAAACTGTTTTAGTTTTTGCTAAAGTGTTAGTCTTTCTAAGAATGTTATAGACCCTATATTTAAATAATTTCTCCATTATTTGCTCTACCGTGTTTTATTTACTTGAATTCTAGAATGATGCAGAGTAGTATGGTTATTTTTTATAAAGGGATTTAAATTCCTACACTAATCCTTTAAAACGAAAGGGATTACCCATTTTGATTTTATTTAATTCTCATTCACAATTTTTAACTGTGATTTTAGATTAAATAGTCAAGGTTTTCCGACTGGTTTTCTAACAATTCAAATCAGTTTTTTACAGAACGAATGACCTTATTAAAGAGATGTTAAGATCTCATTTGCCATTTATTGAATTATACTGAAAAGTTGAATATTCATAGTTTCTTTCATCAATTTATCTGCCGGAACTTACCCTGAATCTCAGTAAGTGTTAGTTTATGATAGTGTTTCCCCTTACCAAAGCGATTTTTCACCAGATATGACGAAAAGTGGGCTACCAGTTGGTAGACAGCTAAATTACCTAAATTATTATTTGTTTGTTATGTTTGATGAACCATAGGAAACAAAAAGGAGGGAAATTTCATTTAAACTCGTAAATGTTTCATTGTTGTGAATTACTTCAATTGTTACAATCTTTTTATAAAACCCTAACAATGAAACAAATGGATAAAGGAAACTCTTTCAGTGAATATAAACAAAGCGAGTTAAAGCTCTTAATAAAAGAGAGCACATTTGGATTAAAAGGCTTTTTATTCTAAATAATAAAATAATTAATTACATTTTGAATTCTGATAGAAAGTATTGAGGTAAATTGATTACACATAAACATAAAATTCTTTCATGAAGATGGCAAACAATGACAAAGATTTCCAACATAATCATAGATGAAATTCATATAAAGTTAAAACTGTTTCATGACGACGCAGATTATATACGAAAAAAAATTGAACTTTGATTCATTTTCTGCTGGGAAAAAATAGTAAGGAAAATAGTTTCTTTTGTCATTTTTACCATGTAATAATCGTAAAAGAGAATCTCTTCCTTAAGATTATATTTAATAAACGTTAAAAAAATGTTTCCATTGGGGGTTTACAAATTTAATCTTAGATCTGTTTAAAACGACATTAAAAGAAACAAAATTTTATTTGTTGCGGCTGTTATTGGAAGATCAAATCGGAGGGAAAGAATCAATTTTTAACTAGCAACTGTTACGATCGTGTCGGTTCATGATGTTTGTTTCTTTATCCTTTCAAATTATCGCTTAACTGTTAACATATTTAACCATTTCCATTTGTTGTTCCTTTCGTCAGAAAATAAAAGAGTAAATGGTCTCCACTTTGAGACCTGTTTAATCAGTAGTTACGAAGTTTAAATTCCAAGAAACTTGTGAACATTTATAATTGTGAATGAATAATGTGAAAGGAATTCATGCACTCAGATCTCTGAAAGCTAAACTATTTCATGGGCATCAGAAAATATAATATTAAACAAGCTATGAGTGCATAATGCATATGTAAAATTATAAAAATTAAGTAACCAAAACAGTGAAACAGCGGTATAAAAGGTGATAAGAACGATGAAGGTAAAAAATGGACATATATAAGAATGTGACAAAACCCGTAATATAAAAGGTGACAAAGATGGTTAAATACGTAAGATAAATACAGTAACGTGTAAAAGGTGATAAAAACAGTGATATAAAAGTAATATCAGTAAACACCAAGATTTATTTCTGCAAAGTTTGATTTTCATTGACCTAGTCCTACTGTTTAACTGGGGGAATTTCCCAATCCTTCAATTTTAACTTTCTTGGGCACATTGACCTGTTTTCCCACATTTAATATGAGTTTTTTTTATCTGCCTTATGTGACTTTTTTGACTCCCGATGGGGCCAAACCCATCTGGTACCACGACTGTTTTTTATCACACTTTATACTTGACAGTACTTCCACCTTTCATGTATGACTTTTAAACACTGTATATATATATCACTACTTTTATATCACTGCTTTTATCACCTTTTACACGTTACTGTATTTATCTTACGTATTTTACAATCTTTGTCACCTTTTATATTACGGGATTTGTCACATTCTTATATATGTCTGCTTTTACCTTCATCGTTCTTATCACCTTTTATACCGCTGTTTCTCTGTTTTGGTTACTTAATAATTTTTATAATTTTACTTATGCATTTTGGTTCTGCGTTTGGTTTTGGTTCTGATGTTTGGAGCAGCTTGTCCTTTCTGGACCTTGAGCCAATAAAATTCAACCAATCAACCAACCTGATTTTCATTAACTTTACTTTATAACATGGTTTCTTAACCTGTGGTCCTTGGCCCCCTTTGGGGTCCATGAATCAGTTTCAGGGAGTCCGCCGACTTGAAGGAGAATTCTAGTCCAGGAACACGCTCATGTGGCAAAACATAAATTCCAAGACGTTTTATTTGAAATTAAAGTGGATATATAGGTCACTCTTTTCAACAACGTCATATCTAAAAAATCAGCGATTTTAAGTTATGCCTGTTTAGAATGTATTGAAAGAGTAGTATATCCCTGCAAGATCATCATATCTCACCGCTCAATATTTAGCCGCTAGAGAGCAGAATTAATATTTATTTTTAATACATTTTATTCTACTTTTAAAGTTTAAAATCCCTCTCCTGAAAAATCGCGTTTTTTTAGATATGACGTTGTTGAAAGGACTGAGCGATATGCGTTCAACTTGAAAATTTAAAAAAAAAGAACACGTGGTAGCCTTTGAATTCGAATTAAATCACATGTACAAATGAACAGTAGTAAATAACATGTCATTAAAGTATGAATAAATTATTCAATCACAAATTTGTTTTTGTGATGTGTTGATATCTTTTGTAATCATTTTTATTTTGTTTTTTGCATATCCTTTCCGTTCTAGAACATGAATATAATTAGAATTTTTAGAACTATTTGTTGCTCTATTACATTTCCAAATTTTCTGTTCAAACGGTTCGTTATATTAGTGTTAATTATCAGTAAGAAGGTTCCATAGCTTTTACCAGATAATCATAGGCGTCCAAGACAGTAAAAAGGTTAAGAACCAATGTTTTAAGCACTAAGAGTATCTGTGTGTGTGTGTGTGGGGGGTAAAATATCGAAAAACGTCTTAAAAATTTCTAAACATATACCTAGGAATATGATAAATATTCTGTATAAGGTTTTATGTTTTACTTAAAATGATTCATTAGTAATTTACTTCGATCCGTCGTGTTATAGTCAAGTTATGACACATGTTGAGTGGGGCGCTATCATCGGTACTAGAGTCTGTGGGTTCGAGTCCCACTCTTGACATGGACGTTTGTAGCCATTCGGAATCGGCTTTAAGCAGTAGATCCCGGCCTAAATAAACCCTAGTGTAGCAAAAGTTGACCGAAGCGCTCTAAAAGAAAAACCAAACCCCAAGACACCTGTGGAGTAATATTTGAAACATTTGTCGGTAGTCAGTGATATAAAAGAATAGAAATGATTATTTGCTCCCTTCTACCGTAAGATGCAAGATTATACGAAAGACCATGGTGTACAATACGAGGACCAAAGTGTACATTGATGTCAAACAAGCAATTCAAGTGGTTAATTTTTAATATAAAAACAAATCAGGATAGATATTGCATTATTATAATATTTAAGAATTTAAATCACAGTAAAAGAATGAGCAAGAGGAATTTGTAACCTTGAAGATTAAAATATCCCTGTAGTAAAATATTTTATAATAGATGAAACTGGGTATTAATTTTTTTCAAACATCGCAGAAACCGCTCCAGTGATCCGAAGTTTCTAAAACACAAAAGAACTTCACACTGCATTCTTAAAATTAAAATATTTTACTGTGCGAAACTTTATAGTCTGACTGCATTAATTTTTTAATTTATAATAGCTATTTCTCAACCATTTACTTTTCATTAATAATCTCCTCTAAATGTCTTAATGACACATACAAATAATATGAATCCCAAAAAACGTTCGAATATGTTAAGAAGCTTTAAAATATTTCATATTTTTATTAATACATTTTGTAGTTCTGCCTCTCAATAACTATCCCGAAGTAAAAAACAAAAAAACAAAAATTAAGGAAATTTGATATTGAGTGTCATCCTTATGAGATGATTTGTAGTCCAATTAGATAAAAATAGAAAAAAATGCCTACTTTGAAGCGGTGATAAATTAGCTTTACTTTTTACTTGAGCCCCCCCCCCCCTCCTCGCAATTTCTACACGCCGGCGACTTCTTCGTTCTTCCTCAATTTTTCGGTAGCTCTTAATGATCGGCCGTCTGAAGCCGCCATTTAATGTTAGCACTTTTATATAAAATCGATATACAATTAAATGAGCTTACTGAAATCCCTTTTGCCTTGCAAAACCCTGTACGTTAATTTAGAAACAGGACTGAAGAGACTGGCAATAAACTTTAGAAGATATAGTATTTTAGGGATCTATCGCAAGTGGGAAAAAAATTCTTGCAGCTTTACATAAATGATAATCGAATCTTCTTTTAATATTAGAAAACGTGCATTCTAAAAGCATGCTCAAGCCATATATTTTTATATTCGTTAAATAAAAACGTATATTATATTATAGAAATCGAAAATTTTTATTAAAGAATTAAAATAATATCTTGACACTTTGTAATATAACTGACACATTGTAACTGATCCCATTGTAATATTACTGATAATTAGCAAATTTAATGTAAAATCGCTGTGTATTTTGAGATAGAAATAATTATCTCATAAGTGATTTGAAAAAATGTTGTTGTTGTTGCTTATATCCCTTGTGTACAGGAAGGAGATCCCCGGTCCGATGACATTAAAACAGCATTCTAGGTACTTTAAAAATCAAGAACTACCTAAATCAATTATAGCCAAACACTCCAGAGAAACCGGACACACGTTAAAACTTTCTGATAAAGAAATTCATCATACTGACTTCTGAATTAGATTTTCTTGAAAACTTCGCTAAGTTTGATAATTCCTCTGTTTTAATTAAGGACAAGTCTGCGTTACCTTTATCTACTGCATGGTGATATATTTGCATGTAGTTGGTGTATTTCATTTTGTACTTAATCCTTTGCATGACTCCTTCTTCTCGGGTCTATTTTCCTGCCTGTTCTTTATTTCCCTGCTTTATCTGTTAGCTTTGTTAACAGGCGTGTCCCTTGTGGGGTCTCGTAGTCTTTGAACTTCCCTCTTCCATTTGGGCTATACGCTTTCGAGCACCGTCCGACTCCCGTACAATTTCCCTTAGAATCTTTGGTTGTCGCCCCTATTTATATCAAATAGTTTCGATGACCCTCACATTTGGGAATTGTTCATAGTGACAATCACACCTAAAGTCCTTTGGCCTGAACATGAACTATTAAGTATATCGAAACCATGTAGCCATCGTTTTTAATTTATTGTGGAATTAAAGAAGGGTTGATCAGGTGGGAAAGTTCCTACATATAGTCTTGCAAAATCCCATACCCTAACATTCTGTATATTTTAATGTGGTTATCTAAACTTGCATATAGGATTACAATACGTTCCAGCTTGAACGTAATTGTTCCAATTTCAAGTATATTTATTTATTGTAAATTCCCTTATGATTGGTCTCAGTTCGTTAACGAGATAGCCAAACGTTAAAAATTAATGACTCGCTTGGAAACACTGTTTTAAACATAGTCGAACTGTTTGATGGAATGGTGATAAGAAGTTAAGATCTAAGGAATGTAATACATAGAAATTCCAGAAAAGAAAAACGGTTTGAGCAATACAAGCACTTTAAGTGCCATATTTTATTTCTGAATTTAAAGCAAGTTAAATAGAATATTTTCTGTTAACCCTGCATTTCCATTCCTGTCTGAAAAGTAATCTCCATCATTAACAATGTTTGGTCTGAAGAAAGAGGTTGAATGGTTAAATGATTAATTAATGTTTTAATTTTCTCTAAAACAAAAATAGATGTGGGGTGTTTTGACTTTGTTCCAAATTATTTATGTTTATAAGCACCAAGTACAAAAAGCCCTAAATGAATGGTTAGGGACTTTTATTAAACTTTGTTTTATTTCAGTTGAATACATTATATTATTATTCATTAAATTACTTCATTTTGTCCTGGTTTAGATAAATTATTCCTATGGTACGCCTAGTTATCTTATGGATGTTGAGTTATATATACTCGCATATATATATATATATATATATATATATATATATATATATATATATATATATAAATAAATAAATAAATATATATATATATATATATATATATATATATATATATATATATATATATATATATATATATATGACACGGTAGTTAACCGCATAACTTTTTCCTTAAATAATTATTCTAAATAGCAGTCAACAAATATAGGTCTGTGGCAAAGAAAGACTATTAAATTACATCTAAGAACTTTATTAACTAACACTAATTAAAAATCAATTCAATCCGCGCTAAGTTCCATCTCTCAGCTCGCGGCGCGCGGCCTCGTCCAGTGGCGGACAACTCTAATCCAGTTTTGTTCTTTTTTCCACTCACTGCATAACGCGCCAAAATGTCACTTAGATCAGCATAAGTTCTTTCTCCAAAGTTCTCGAACAACCCTTCGTGGGAATTTCGTCAAGGCTACTCATTCTATTTTTAGCTCCTCGCGGTTTTTCCCCTTTCGACATTTCTACCTTTGTACATTTCGCGTTAATTTATGAAATGTGAATAATAGTGACGTTTGACGCCTTAAATTTAGATCTTCTCTGAAGCCTCCTTTGAATTATTTTAGCTATTTTCCTTTCTCTAAAAAAGATCCTATATATATATATATAGATATATAACAATTAAACAATCAATTGAGAATTAAGAGGGAATAGGAAAAAACCTAATGGTCTCAAAGCGAGGAAAAGTATCAAGAACCAAAAAATCGGTAAGTAATTTTATTTGTAACATCTCCACAGAAACTCTGTGATTTTCTTTCATTTACTAATGTCATGGTTACTGGAGACGATATGCGAGTAAATGAAACATTTTTTTCTGTAAGCTCATCTACAGTGGCAAGTCAAATGGCTTATAATTCAATAATTAGCACTTAGGTGTTATTGTTATGTCTTTGACAAGTTTTTTTTTCTCCCCATTTCAAGTTCACGGAATTTTCCAATGAAGCAAAAGATATAGAAATGCGTTGTTGACATTTAACACGAGAAAATAATATAAAGAATTCAAATAATTCCTTCGTGCCTATTGAAAATCTTTAACACCAAGTGTTTTCATAATTTTAATATAATGTCTAAAATATATTAAGATGTGTACCTCAGTTGTAATGCCACTGAGTAATTAACGTTATTTACCTACGCCATTATATGTTGTGAGCAGTCCGGGAATGTGCGGTTATTCAAACATTATAATTAATTTTTGATCCTGAACAACTAGAGAGCTAGATGGGCTAGCTGTCATAAAAAAATCGCCAAGTATTTTTGACCATCTCTACATATAAAAGAAAGAGAATGTCATTTTTGAAGCATTTTTTTAATGTCATAGTCCTGTCAAAATTATCTGTTGTATTCGTCTCGGGAAATTAATGCTCCAGTTTCACTCTCTATGATTTATTTTTATCTTGTAAATATCAGGATCCATATATATTGGTTTCTTTACTTTTACACACACACACACACACACACACACACATACACGCACGCACGCACGCAAGCGCACGCGCACACACACACACGTATGTATGTATGTATCTATCTATCTGTCTGTCTGTCTGTCTGTCTGTCTGTCTGTCTGTCTATCTATCTATCTATCTATCTATCTATCTATCTATCTATCTATCTATCTATCTATCTGTCTGTCTGTCTGTCTGTCTGTCTGTCTGTCTGTCTGTCTGTCTGTCTAATCTATCTTATCTAGCTGGCTAGTTAGCTAGTTAGCTAGTTAGTTAGTTAGTTAGTTAGTTCTTTCAATAATTGACGTATTACAAAAAAAAACTTTTGTGGGGATATATTATGGACAAGAAATACCAAGAAGTTTATCAGCACTTAGATATTTGACGCTTCTTTGGCAGTTTGTATTGCTTGAAAACTCTCAAAAGCAGATAATCACTCTTTACACATGTAGATTAAATTGATATTTTACTCGTAACATTGAATTACCGCTTCTAAAAATTGTACACGATAAGTTTTCTATTAAAAAATATTCAACCTTTCTGATATGCTAAAATAAAATTTCGATCCTAAAAATGTATACAAATACAGAGTTTTTTTGATCTGTGGTTTTCACTATCCCCCTGAACTTTCATTTCAAGAAAAAGGATGCTTCGTGCTAAAATAAAAAGATCAAATTCATTCTCGACGTCAAATTTGTGGCACATATTAAAATTACTCGCCAGCACAGCTTGACGCACTGTCGTAATTTGTCAGCTGTCGTACACGAATATAGGAGATAAATTTCTTTTTCTTGCCAGTTTCCAGACGCCTGCTTTTTTTAATAATTTTTTTCATAATTTATGGCCGGTCTTGTAATAACCCGCGGCTTTCTCGAAAAGAAAAATCAGACAGCCGAAATTAGGGCTTATTAAATGAGTCTTATATGTCGCTCGAGAGACTTTTTCTTTAATATCGTGCTGGTCATGTTTTTAAAACAGGCGATAAAATTTTATAACAGAAAGGCAGGTACTGATTTCCCCAGTTTTTTCTCCCTTAGGTGATAAGAAATATATTTCTCTTTGAATAAATTTGTTCCTTTTGTATTGTAGTTAAGTACTATTTAACAAAATGGGAAGATAGTCTCAATATTAATATCTCATAATTACTATGGTGGGATGTTGGTACAGAGGATGGAACTTTAATAGTGGTAAGTAGGTATGTACAAATTATACAGAAGAGATACAGGGGTGAAACTTTTATAGCCTTCTAAGTAGTAACCAGCATTGTTTAGCACCCATTGGTAACGTCCTGGAAGTTGAATGATGCCGTTGGCAGCACCTGATTTGTTGATCCTTCGAATGGTCTACAGCCTGCAGAATCTCTGGTGGAATCCACGGAGCTATTCCTTCCTCTTGGGGAGGAGATCAATATCAAGTACAGAGAATATGGGGGACTGTAGAAAACTTCCCTTCCCCGGAGAGCAAACACATCAACCCCAGTGTGCCCACAAGCATTTTTCTTCCATCAGTACGATGCAACAAATTATTTCGTACAATAGATCGGTAAATAAAACATGTCTGTGTTCATCCTGTCACTGTGCAGGCGTGTGATGTTGGTGGGGAGAGCTCATTCGCTCTGAGGTAAGGCAGGTATGTGACGTACGTGTGGTATAAGCTGCTTTCATGGGTTCTGCGTGGGAGCTCTACAATAGTGTTGCCACTATTAAAGTTCCCTCCCTCGTATCTAGTAGGATGTACATTTGAGTCGGAAATTAAGGAATCAGTACAATATCTAAAGGTCACAACCAAACAAAATCAAACGAGACGACTTGAGCAGAACTGTACGCGTTCAGTAGCAATCTGTTGCAATTGTATATTTGTCAAAAGTTATTGCAGGGTTCACATGGTAGTGTTGAGAGCGATAAAAGTAGCAGTTCAGCAGTTACTTGAATGCTGTCAAAATGTGAGCAATGCTCAGTTGGTTCATAAGGTCATATCCCCCCTAGTGACAATCTCCTGTTCTGTGACCTGTATAGTTCTGACATTTATATGTGTCTTTCATGTGGCCTCCTCTGATTCATGTCCCACTATGTTATTTTGTGTCCATTTCTGTGACAGTTCTGTAGGCTTCATCATTTCGGTATTCCTGGAGATTCCTTTGATATATTTTTTCTCATCCAGGCATCTCCTGTCAAAAGCTACGAGTGGACATCAGACTTCTCCACTTTTGAACACGAGAATACATTTTACTTGCATTAATGAGTTTTATAATGGCCATACAAAATTCGCCTAGTTTTTGAAGGCATGTTCTAAGAATGAAAAAAAAGCATTTTATATTCATGGCATTAAATTCAGCGTGTTTCCTTTTAAAGTCAATCTAGTTATGAATTACTTAAGACAGTATATTTTTAAAAGCAGAGAAAAGTTTCTGAGGCAGCATATAAATGAATTTATTTGCAAATATAATTCACCTGTGTCATTTTGCTGAAAGTATTTTTTATATTCTATTATACTGAAAAAATTTTAGAGTACTAGAATTTCTTTAAATTGTCATTAGTAATATGGTTGAGAATTTAAAAAAGACTTTCACACGTCTGGCGTAATACAAATATGCTAAGGGATCACAATAATTACAATGATACATTGTTTAAAAGCTAAATTATACAAAATCTTAAATTTATATTTTCATTTCATTTCCTAAAATTGAATGACGCATAGAATATAATTAAATATGACAGGTCAAAAAATAAATTTATTAAGTTTTGCAATGAACAGAAAAAAGTTTATAAATAACCCTATAAATAACACACTATAAATATGAAACATTATAATGGAGAAAGAATTGTTTTAAAAAATCATGAAGAATTTTGTAAAATTACGATTTTCTTATAAACATGCCAGTTTATTGACCTTTATTTTTGAGTCTCGGAATGTACGAAATAGTAGACGAGCAGTTAATACTATCCAGTCAAAATTACAGTTGGGTGATCATGAGCAACCATTTCGCAAACCGAAAAACAAAGGCCCTTTTCGTTGGTTTGAATATCCGTGTCGGCAACTTACAAAGCCGCTTGTGTTGTATATGAATATTTTGTAAGCTAAAATATTTATTTACGGAACAGATTTAGATTCCTGCAATTTTTTCCTCCTGGCGGAGCGAAATAAAGAAAATTTTGTGGTCTGGGATGTCTGGGCAGTATTTTTTCGCAAGTTATGACATTTCAACTAACTATAAAATGTAAAAATGGGATACATTTTGCAAATAAACTTGTAAGATATTGGCTTGTGTTTGCTAATAAAATTTATGTTTGCTTGCTGTTCTGAACCAACCCCCCAAACGCTGTTGCAGCAGCGCCTCTTTTTAAAAAGAAGGGTGTTTGTTTATCAGTGTTCAGGAGAGACCCCCTTCGGGAGAGTCGTGTTTTGCAGTGATTGTGACAGCGTAACCGATGGGTCTGAGTCTTTTATTGAGATATTTAATAAATTGAGTTTTAAACAGTCCATGGGTGTATACTTTGTGTGGTGTCCTGAGCTATCTACGACACTTGCTAATAAAATTTATGTTTGCTTGCTAATAAAATTTATGTTTGGTCACATTCAACCAGCCCTAGCATTTCGATACACTTTGCGCTCTATTTTCAGAACTCAATAAATGAGAATACCATATTTTTATTAACCCCTTCCTTCTCGCTCCTGTCAAAATCACGGGGTGAGGTTTCTCATTCTATTTCTCCTGCTCGTGATATTTCCGGGCTGGAGTGTTTAAAAGTGATGCACCAAAAAGATTAAAACAATCCATTTCATTTACCCTGAAATTTTTTTATTTCTTATTTTACATACCAGATGGCAGCACCAGACTATTTAAAATCTAATTGGGGATAGATTTTTAGATGTGGCAGATCAAGAAAAAAATGGAATCCTCCGAAAAAAATGTGTACTTTTATTACCGTTTTCTTGAAAATTATGCGATCGTTAAGGGGTTAAAAGGGAAAACGTGAACATTGAACGAGCTGCTTGGGGAATGGAGGCTAAGTTTTTTTCTCCTCCAATGTCCGAAGTTGGAGATATGAGAACTTTTAAATCAAAGTCTTTGATTTATGGTTCTGACCATTGTTGCAACTCTTCTGCGAAAGAAAGCGAAGAAGATACAGTGAATAGGCAGACTTAGTGTCTTTTGTAGGAGCTTGTAAGCTTGAATTTGAGAGGAAGGTAAAAGATTCAGATTTAACGTTAAGGCTGCTGTATACAAACCCTATTGGATTCGCTCACCTCAATGTTAACCTATGGAGAAAATGTGTCTTCTATTTACATCAACATAATTGCTGATAATCCAATAAAAATGGTATTTTCAGATAGCTTGAACTTTTCGGCATCTTGCAACAGGATTCATTTTATAAATTTCATCCACCAAAGAAAATTATAAGCGTTTAAAAAAAACTATACCAGATATTTTCCTCCGAATAACTAAATTTTAAAATATTGTTTGCATTTTTTTTTTAAATGCCCAAGGTGTAAAATTTCTATCTTTATTACGAAGTACAATTTAAAAAAAAATATTTAAATCATTTCAACTTTTCTTATTTTATTTCAACTTTTATATTAAATATTTTTTAAATATTTAAAAAAAAATATTTAATATAAAAGTTGGTAATCTCTGGACAAATTTTCTCTATATGTTAATTAACATTGAAACGAGCGAAGGTTAGTACACAGCAGCCTTAAGGTGTTCAGTGGCGTCAGTTTTTCGTCAGAGCCAGGACCATTTTTTATCGTACACACGAGTGAAATATAGTTTGTTGTTGATTTGTCGCTATTCTCTCACAATACTTTCTATATCTTGACCATTTTCGAGTCAGGTCAAAGAAAAGAGGTAATTCTTCACCAATTAATGTACTAATGATAAAGTATAAGGTATCATTTTCGTATCCAAAAATAAAATAGAAGACATTTCTTAATAGATTCTTTTTTTTTAATTATCGAGCTCATGAAAAGAAATTTTGACACTAGTCAAATGCAAAGGATTTTGTTAACCTTTAAAGTCGTGATCCGACAAATCATTATCATGTAGAAGAAATCATAACTGTAGCACCAACTCTTATTTACATCTGGTTTATTAACACATTAAAATCTTGGTTAAATAAATCATTTACAAAGGTTCGTTCCTACGACGTTACTAAGCTCATGAGAGCCGGGCTCATTATTCAAAGTCCGTACGAGACCCTCTCTCGTACGCGTGTTGACCCTTCAACAGTCCAAATCTCTCTTCCCCCCTTCGTTACCGGCGTCTGTATTTATCCATTCTTCTCAGCGCCTTCTCGAACCATCCATGACGAATTTTCTTTCCTGCCGACTTTTCCAAGGTAAAAGCGCGCCGCTAATGGATTTCACAAATCATTCTAAATGATTTGCGTCCTTTTCAACTATTGTCGCACTTCTCCAAAGGTGTATATCGTTCGACACCTGTTTGCGTTTCTTTTGGGCTCATTGAAGACGCTATTACTCACGTTCATCAATTCCACTTAGGAATGGGAGGCGAGAGTCTGACAGATTTACCGAAGTAAAATTAGAAAACACGAGTGTGTAGAAAAGTTCAGTTCTTTGCTACCATTTTCCCGAAATTTATCTTTGTATGTCCCGTAAACTTTGCCCTGATTGACACCCGGACATGGAACTTTTTTCTGATGTGACCGAAGTGCAACTGATGCTTGATTCTTCTAACCTTTGCATGAGCTTAAAAGGGGAATCTCTTGTTTCACACATTTTGCTCTTGAAAAAGCCGACCGTTACTGTAACCTAAGGCCGTCTGCACACGGAGCAACTCAAAAGAAACTGATAACTGACTCAAATCACAAACCAGACCGTGATGAGTCGCAACCTATGTAATTGAATGGAGCCACGCACACGACTGGTTTGTGATTTGAGTCAGTTATCAGTTTCTTTTGAGTTGCCCCGTGTGCAGACGGCCTTAGTGTAATTTTATATCAGGCTCCAATACCCCTACGGACCATGCCATAGGACACGATTACTTGGGTAATTCATGGTGCATAAACCTTTCCGTCCTAACGCTTGAAAATTCCATTAGATTTTTCTAATATGAGTGGGAACGTACAAGAATATTATTAATATAATTGGACGGATATTTATTTAATAAATACATTGATATTGTTAATCTATATATTTAAGTTGCTAAGCCGACATTTTGGCAAGTCGGTGAGAGAAAACTGCGGCATCAATTTACTTCATTTTGGTCTTAAACGACAGATTGTAATCAGTAGATTTGTCAAATTTGGTTTTTTGTAACAGCAATTTCTATCAATTAGCGATAATTTACAATTAAAAATTGATTTCTGCGCATGCTCAGTGACATGTTTAAATCTGGCTTTAGAAACTCACTGTTTCTGTGCATGATCAGTGACATATTTTAATGATAAACACGTTTATTCCGAGGAGTCTCTCTAGATCTCTCTCTGCCATTTTTATTTTTATGATAATTATGTCTGTGAAATATACGATTAAACCTGATGGAAATTTTTCATTTCGCGCTGTTTAATTTGCGATAATTTACAATTTAAAAAAAATGCTTTCTGCGCATGCTCAGTGACATTTTTAAATCTGGCTTTAGCTACTCCCTAAGCACGAGGCCGCTTAAACACATTAATTTGTTTCTGCGTATTATTATGATTTTCAACATTTGGCAATGATTTGTTGAGTATAATTTGTGTATTAGTGCATTTATTTACTATCTAGCCGTCAAGTTTTGACGGGTACCAACTAGTAGATTATTATTTTCGGAAGTTCATGGTAGTAAATGAAAATAGGTATTTATTAAAATTGTCTAAAAGAGGAGTAACATTGGGGGGGTAGAGTGTAAGAGAATATTTTAACAAAAGGCTTCTATGTTAATAAAATATAAGAGAGTAATCTTATAAAAGGGTACTATATATCCTATAAAAAATATATGAACACTTATAAAAGCATTTAAAATATTATATAATATTTACGGAACTCAAATTATCTGAAAAGACGGCATGTATCATTTGGGGAAACTTTTCTAGTAGTCATAATTATGAATTCTATTATTTTTACTTACACCTAATCCACTCCTATAGTACTTGTGGGTAACAAATATTAAATAGGCAACAAAATGTCTGATACTCCACCTTGGGGTTTAGGAGCCTTGCATCAGCTTCAGTAGAAGTAGCCAAACGTACATTGCACCTGTACTAAAAAAACATAGTAAAATTATTCGCATGATTCTAAAGAGGGCTATTTCCTTCGCTCTAAATGGATAAACATGAAATTCAATCCCAACATAAAATGTTTTGAAGGAATTAAAATTACCCGCCTGCACAGCTTGTGGCACAGTCGTAATTTGTTAGCTGTCTTACATGAATGTAGGAGAGAAATTTCTTTTTTTTGTGGTGGCTTCTAGATTTTTTTTTATTTTTTGGTAATTTATGGCTTATAACCAACGTCCTTTCACTGGAAGAAAAATCAGACAGCTGAAATTAGGGTTTCTGAAACGAATCTTACACGCTGCTTCAACTATATTTTAATCGCCTATTAGTCACACTCTCATATGTTTCAGCGGCAAAATTTTCGGTCTGGTGAGTAGAGATATTTTTCCAATTTTTTTGGTCGTTTTAGAGGATGATAAACTTATATTAAAAAAAAGAAATTATTAGATATGATATATCTATAATTTTGTAAGTTAAAATATAATTTTGTCTTACAAAACAGAATTCATAATGATGCATAGATGCTAGTAATTATTGTGAACCAACAAAATGTTTGAAACAAGAATTAAAACACTAAAATATACCCAAGTTCATAGACGAAGTTTATAAATACATTAATATTTTATCCTCATACGGACATGTAAAGAGCAATAGTGGAAATATGTACCTAGTAATTAATTCTATGAGTAGCCTCTATAAAGAAATATTGTGTCCTATTACAAATTTCTTTTACAGAGACACAGGTGATGTACTCTTCTAAAAATATTTTGATCTGTTTAGGAGTACATATTTTTATGTTTAAAACTATTAAATAGAACAAAAGAGAGGTTCTTTTTGTTTGGTTTGAACTTGACGTGTATGACATACAAGACACATTCAGAAAAAAAAATTACTCAATAGTTACGATTCAGTGGGAGAAGAGTTTTTCACTTCAGGGGAAGATAGAGCATTATACGTAAATGTCCACTTATCTGAATAATTGTACCTGTACAAAATAGGTCAATGCTATTATATAAGTCGTTTACCATCAATGCACTGACAAAGTGCCGAAATGAAATAATAACCTCTCTAAAATCGCTTTAACGATGAAGGGAAGTTCAAAAATTTCAATGATGAACGTATGTACATATAGACTCTAATAAGGAAATTGTTGTTCTTGTTTATTCCACTTGACCGACAGCAACATCAGATCAAGTCCAATTATATAGGCTTCATGGGCAGAATGGTGCGGCTCCGGTTTGAATTAGCTCCACAAGGGTCGCAGTCTGACATGGCTAAAGGACCGATCTCATAATTTTGAACCGAGTCAAGTGACGACACCGGAACACTTGACCCCGGACGTCCAGAGGTATTTTGGGAACTTGGAGGACAATTCAGCCACGACAGATTTTTCGTGCACCAGCCGGCATTAACGTACACGGTGGTGTATTTGTCAGAGACGGGCATTGAACCAGAGATGTTCAGCTCACTGGCTCGCTGCTTTTGCCAACTGGGCCACCGCGATCCCTATATGGAACTTAGAAATAATATCTAAGGAATAATATCATGTGCAATTTAATACAACCTTGCATGGATCAGATATAAAAGTGTGAAACTCAACTTTGGGGGAGAAAATAAAACATGAATATAATTTGAAACCAGTGATATATGGAAATGATTCTGTAAAGGCTAATGTATCTCGATTACTTCAAAAGAAAATGTTCATCTTACTTTACAGAAACTTTACAGGCCCAGTTAATATTTATAGAATTTCAGTATTTCTGCAAAAGTCTGCTTTAACTCAAAAGTTAGTAGTTTAATAAAAATATCTTTTTATATGAGATAACGACACATAGGAAAAACTATATATACATTTCGACTCCCGCGTCGTTGAAGAAGAAACTCACATGTAATGACAGCAGGCCCTTCCTCCAGAGACAAGTCATGGTTCAGCAGTTTTATAACTATTCATATTGATTTACGGCATAAGAAATGACTTTAACAGGTATGTTAATTTATCTGCATTTCCTTTTAATGAATTTGCTCGTAAAAGTGTTTTATGATAAATTCCTGGCAGGAAAATTTTCACGAAATGGTTTGCTGTTATTAAAGATGACAAATCGTCTTATTTCTGCTTCATAAGAAGAGAATAAGATGAAATTTTTAATATTCATGAAAGCAATCCTCGTAGTGTAGAGATGAACCTTAACTCCATTGTAATTTTATTCCCTCTAAACTTTATTAGATGTCGTATTCCCGGCTGAATTTTCCTGTAATAAGATATGCTGAAGTAGTAGGTTTCCCATGTGGATGGTTTTGGGTTCAATATTGATTTTTAAAAAATGTCCAAATAATACACAAAAATACATTTTACTGGATCTTATATGACTTTCAAAAAGCAGTGATGATTTTTTGCAGCTTCAGTACAGAACAAAAATAACTCACAAAGCAAAGTCACAAAGATGAACGCCACATTTACAGGTGCAAAAACTACACATAAAACTCTTACAATAAAAAAAAGCTTTTCAAATTCACATCACAAGCCACACCACACCTTTGCGAACTCAGCTGATTCACCGCATCTAAAAACTGCATTCAGAAGCAGTTCTTTGACTGCATGCAAAAATAATGATGTTCGTACAAAAGAAACCTAATATCTTAATCTGATCATGTCCTATTTTTTTTTCAAGTACAATGTGCTCCTTAAATGTTTGTTGAAAGAGGCGTCATGCAGATCAGAATCGTGATGATAAAGGCGCTAGAATTGAAATGACGCTAAAAATAGTGAATAATTTCACTGTGTGAGAAAATGTGCACAAAGTACACAACTTCCCAAACCTTTGCGGTCAGAACGTTATTTTGAATTTTTGCACCAGACACTGTAACTGAATTCGCGTGCCCTTACCGCATTTGTAAAATGATAAAAGCATATCCTACATGTATAGCTATTGCAAGTTATTTCTATAAGGATCTATTTAGCTCTCGGTGTAGCATAAAATTGACCGTGGTGCTCTATTTACCCCACGTGTAAAAGAATAGAAACAGTAACGCTAAAAAGTAAAAAGCTCCATTAGTGTCTTACTAAAACATGTTATAAAGGTTGTAAGAAATTTTTCTTACTTATTTAAAAATGCTGACTTAATTTAAATAATTTCTTCGGTGAATCCCTGAAATAT
This sequence comes from Dolomedes plantarius, assembly GCA_907164885.2. Taxonomy (NCBI): domain Eukaryota; kingdom Metazoa; phylum Arthropoda; class Arachnida; order Araneae; family Dolomedidae; genus Dolomedes; species Dolomedes plantarius. Next base: position 134,844,319 of record OU015492.1, read on the forward strand.
CCAAAGCTTTTTCTTTTTTCACTTTTTTTTAAAGTTTTGTTAAAATGTTACTTCATTATGTAATACATTATCATTCTTATTTAATACTTTATCATTTTTAATACCCCAAAATTAAGTGTCATAATGTTAGCTAAGTACATGCGAGTTAGCTAAGAACTCTTGAAATGGATGTTCCCTAGAGAAACTTAAAATATTGTGGGAACTAGGCACATTTTCAATCGTATTGCGTCATCGAAATAAAACACCAGCATCTTCGTAACTACTGATTAACTGCAAGTTGTTTTAAATACAGGTAACCCTCCTATAACACGGTAGATAGGTTCCTAGAAAATGCCGTGTTGTGTGAAAATATGTTATATGAGACCCAGAGACAGTACAAAAAAGGGGGTTACGTTCCGAAAACTTATTAAAAGCAATTTTTTTAATTCCATATAAGCAAGTTAATTTTTATTAAAAATATAAATGCATGTATAATACAAACCGAATAGAACCAAAAAATATTATTTTCATTTAATGTGACATTAATTTAATAAATTTCTTCCTCATCACTGCTCAGTACAATCAAACGAGAACATGCTTTCGGTTGAATGATGTCACCTTCACTTTCAGAACCTTTTTCTTCATTTTGATTTTTTGCACCTTCTATCCTCTTTAAAAAATCTGTAATTTTGGTTTGTTTGCTGGTTCTTGCAGGGTCATTGTAGATATCACGGTATGGAGACAAATAATTTTGCAGCTCCCTTTTGAATTTTCGGCTTCTTTCAACGGAAGGATCTGCATTCAAGAAAAATGATTCAAGATTTTCAGCTAAGCTAGGGCCTTCTTGTAATTTTATAGTGTTATAAATGAATAAATTATAATGTGTTTATACATTTTCATGTAAAGCCACTATAGTTTATTATTCCTTCCCATCATTATTTTAAGGTAATTTAGTTTTTAAATGTGTTAAACAAAAATCGTGTTATCTAGTGCTGTCGAAGTACAGTGTTGTACAAAGGTTTTCGCAATTTTTTTATCGTGTTAGAGCGAAATCGTGTTACACGTTGCAGTGTTATACGAGGGTTCCCGCAATTTATCCTATCGTGTTAGAGCGAAACCGTGTTGTAAGATGCCATGCTGTAGGAGGGCTACCTGTATACTAAAATACATGGTTGTAAATTATTCTTAATAAATAATCACAATTTTATGGAAGAAGAAATGAAGTACTAATGTTTTAGTTTTGCTGTTGCATGTATAACTTGAATCTGAAAGAAATAAACTCCAGGTTATTTTTGCACCAAATATTTTTTTTACACATTCCTAAGAGGCAACGAAACGATTACTTGTTAGTTATAGGGAAATTGAAAGTCTACTAGTGTTATCAGTATCATGACACTCTTTTCCTCATCTGCAAATTTTCCGTAAGTGCGTTTCAAAATACCTGTCATGTATCTTGCTAAGGTAGGATTCATGTGATAAAGTTTGATGGTAGTCAATTATTAATAGAGCTAAGTACGAATGCGCATGGTTCTAAATAATGTAAGCGTTGAATTACAACAATAACTTGCAACAATAACTCTTCTTATGTTAGTTTATGATAGTAAAATAATAAATGACTAGCCGCTGCGCGACCAACATGCTCACTTTTAGTTTTATATTTTCTTTTGCAAAGCAACTCAACTGAAAGTAACATATGTAAGGAATGTTATCATTACCTGTCATCATAAATATACGTTGTTAAGGGGTATTCTCTATAAGGCTAATTCTAAAACATCTTGATTAAAAAATGTGAATTTCCATTACTTCAGAACAGAGTTAAAGATAAGACTGAGAAACCCAACATCAATGATTTTAAAAATTACATCCCTCTCTGTATGTACTATTTTTCAAAATTAAGATATCTACATTTTATCATTACGTCAAATAAGAAACTGTTGGGGAAATTATTTTCACTTAAAATAATGGCGTAAAAATTCAGCAAGTACTAAAATATAGTGTGGATACATCACTCTCTGTATGTATTATTGTTCACAATTCAGATATCTGCACTTAATCAAATAATAAATTGTTGGGAAAATTTTTTCACTTATAAAATGGAGTAAAAATTCAGCAAGTACTGAAAAAAGTGTACAAAATTAAGTATTACTGGCTCTCGGTTGCTATGCCGGCAACAGCTAAGCCTAACCTCGCGATCATTTATGCTCTCTCTTTTACGCCTCTCTCAATGAATTATTTCTTCTTCGCTTTCTTTCTTGAGGCTATTCTCAATTTTCATTTGATAGTACAGCTCGCTTTTGAGCATTACTGATTTCAGTGCGTAAATCCATGTTGACACGCGACTGCAAATTGCGGATGGCCGCGAATGTTTACATTTGGTAATTGCAGCCGTTGCCATTCGGAGTATATAAATATCGTCAATTTTTGTGCCGCATACCTACGCGTTTTATATATATAGATAGTAATGGTGCCATTAGGACTATTTGTTTTGAATATATCCCAATGTGTGAAGTTTTGTGATTATATTATATAGGTGCGGGAATTTCGTTGATTTACCTGCATAAAATTTCCTATCAGTTCAAAACTTGATAATATGCCTTTAGCTACTTTTAAAATCAGAAAAATACACTTTATTGCTTATGTTTAACAAGAAATGTTTAAACTTTCAAACGGAGCATTGAAACAGGAAAATTTCTCATCCCCCGTGGATCTTTATACTGTTATTTCTTTCTGATTCAAGTCCTCAAATTTGCATGGCTTTCGCGCAAAGTCGCACATAAACAATTGGCACTGACCGCACAATACTGTGCATTGACTTACAGCAATTTATAGGATTTGTCTCAACTTTTCGACAGTTAGATACACAAATTAGATGCCCAAATTAGCTGTTCAACTCAATGCATGGTTTCAAGCTCGAATCCAACGTAACAGGTAGATAACAAGATAAGTAATAGCTCATCAGTGAGAGTAGATCGACTGCGATATCTAAACCGTAAAAAAAAAAGAAAAGAAAACACTGTAATGAGGTTTACACACGTATGGGCTCCGTCAGTGGCTCGAAGCGAAAACTAAAGTTTACTTTTAATTTAGGAGAAACACTGAAGTCTTTTCCAACATGTCATGCGTGTGAACATTTTTTACGACCAGCACAACATCCAACTGGGGAGAGGGAGAACGCATCAAGTATATGCAAACGAAACGGTCGAATTGCGTGACGCTTTGCCATCTAATAGATTTCAGTAAAGTCGGGAACACGTACACTCTCCAAAGCACAAAGAGGCTCCCCATAAATATCGGCATGATTTATGAGGTGGTGTTAAAGTCAACGGTAGTCTCGTTACGCTCTGAGAGATCATATTTTTAACCGAATTTGTAGTTATGATTGTGAAAAATACCTCCTGTACCCTTTCACAATCACACGGAAGCAATTAAAATACAGGACGGTTTATGTTTACCCTCAAACACTGTAAGAAAAGAAAGATATTTATTGACAGGGGTTGAAATGAATACAGAGCTTTTCTGCCTATTCATATACATTTCTGGTATTGTGCCTTATTGATCCTGCATTCTGGTTGAAGGTGATATCTGACTAAGAATGTTGAGTGGGTTATTCAAACTATTTCTGAATTTGAATATTTTCGTACGTTTTTTAAATATATATATTTTAGTTCTCATACTGAAATGGAAAAATATTGTTTGTCTTGATATATTTAAGGGAGATGTATAGTCTTTCATCGGTAGAAAAAATTTTCCAATGGCCAAAACCTTATTCGAAGTTATATTTAAAATTTTTGAGCTTGCGTTCAAAACGAAAGAAAAAAATAACTTTCTTCATGTATTGATCAAGAAACTTAAATTTTCCTTGCTGAGCATTTTTTAAATTATCTTAAGTCAAAATCCTTTGAAGTTTTTGTGAATCGTTATTTATTTCAGCATTCCCAGTAAGTTATAAATTAAGTTTCTTTGGCGTCATAGGTAATATTATTATGATTGTTTGATCTGAGTTCTTAAGGGACAATTATATCGGAAACCATTTGGGTAATCCAAATTTTAGGCATCCACATGTTAATTATAGTATGGAGTAAAAGTGCGTAATTATAATAAAATTATGGATTAACTTGTGATGCTCAACAAAATGTTCTTTTATTTTTATTCAGATGCTAAAAAGTGTAAACTAGCAGCTTCCTCATTATATCTGTAAAAGTATAGCACACGGAGAAAAACGTCATAATGAATCTGAGAACGAAGTTTACTTTGCTGTTTATTAGAATGGACAGCAATAAATTATACTTTTATTGGTATAAATACATAATTTATTGTAATTTCGGCAATGTATACTTTATTGTAATTTTGACAATATAAAAAACATGCAATTTTACATTTATTGGCACAAAGAATACTCTTATTTTTTTTAATTATTCCGTATTTGATCTTAATAACGGTAAGGGAAGATGAAAAGAATTAATGGCAAGTCATGTTTACTTGCGATATATATACAAATAACTTCACTTAATCATATTTTTTTTCTGAAACTTACATTCGGAAATCGTAACGTTCGAATATCTTTTAAGCATTGAAATTAAAAATAAGAAACCATTGATGAAATTATCTAGTTTCCTCCGAAATATTTTGCTTTCGAACAAATTAGAAGTATACTGAAATAATTAGTTTTACAATGCAGAGGGTCGTTAATCATAACTAGCACGATGACGGTTCATCTGTTTAGTGTAGTTAGACAATATTTATTTCTTTTAAGGTTTAATTGTGTATTTGATATGATTATAAGTATTTACATGGCATTTGCTTATTGCCGTTGTTATTATTACGAGTGTGTTGGTTTTATCTTTTCGGTAATTTAGTAAAGTTCTTCAGATTATAAATGAATTGATATTTGGTTAAATGTCTGTCACTGAGGTAAAGATCATGGCCATCTACTTCTATATTTTAAATTACGACTATTTACTAATATATATATTATATTAGGTAAGGCTCCGCGAATTGAAAAAGACAGCGTGTCCGTATATTTGGCTCCGTGAATGGCAGAAAATATTTATTTATCTGTTTGCATTTAAAGCGTTTTTGAGTTTTGTCTGACATCATCTTTTCTGAAATCAAGTGAAGGTTTCATACAGTGCTAACCTGGAAGTAGTAACTTATTTTTTAAAGAGTTTTAATTATTATTCACATACTATATACTGGGAAAGGGAACCAGTACATTCTATCGACTTATTTGTTTACCTAACTCTCTAAATAGTTATTTCATGCATACATGTGCAAAATACCGACTCTAGTCATCATCCATAATGTTTGTAGTTTGTCTAAGTATCTCTATATTTCAATCGTGCATATAGTTAATACATTTCCTTCATCGTCTATATTCAACTGTAATTAAGAGCAGCTAAGAAAAATGTGACTAACTTGTCTGTGTTAGAAATTGGTGAAAGTGTGCCCTTCAGCTAGCTGCTGCTGGCAATAGAAATTTAAAAGATTGCCTCACATGATCATAGTAAATGAGCGGACATATGACAGGAAGCCGCCAATATGTCAAGGTCCAGCCAGGGCAGGAGTTTTGAAGGAATACACCGAATACCAATGAAACCGGCCATCTGTCAAAACCGTAACTAGGATCTTCTGAGTAAAACAATTCATATCACCCATTGACGAAAGTTCGAGAAATATGTCGATTCAATAGGGCTCTTGCCATTTTTGCAGGATCTTCAATTAAGTTCTATAAACAGTCCTGTCAGGTTCTCGCTCTGCAGTGATGGGACTGGCAACCTAGACCCTAAATCAAAGGTACATTATGATATTCAGAATGCACTTGTTGTCAAGATGTTCAGTTTTCATTCCTTCCAAAACCCCTCAGTTCCGCACTCATTATACTTTCCTAAGGTAGACATCCAAACGTCCCCACCAATTTCTGGGTGGGCTGTCTATTCTTCGGACCAAAGTCGATGGTGGGATAAATTTTATGATATGGTTTACATAAATTTAGTAATCCTTGAAGGCTATTTTCGGGTGAAATTTTAGCAGTTCATTATGTTTTTAAATGATTTCTTTTGATGATAACTTTTAAGGGCAAATAGAAGTATCTCTGCAAGGTAACGATAGTTTTCATACTTAACAAGTGGCGGAATTGATTAACTTTAGTTTATTAGTTTTCGCTTTGAAATCCTGCTTAAAACTCGCTAAGGGAACTTGAATATACCCCATGTTCTAACTTTTCATTTTGATTGTTATTCATTATTAACCTTTTTTATTACCCTATCTCTCAATGTACAGAGAACGGGAATTATTTTTACGACTGTTTCGAGTTCTACATGAAATATCCAAAGTGTATGCCACAGAAACGGAGAATAGCGTGATGTTTCGCCATTTAATAGATCCAAGTTATAGGGAACACGCCCATTTACCAACTCGTAAAGAAGTTGCTATAAATTTAAGCTATATTTATTAAGTGGCATTTAAGTCAACGACATCCTTGAGTTGTAAGAATTGTAGCTCGCATGTTATACTAAATATCTTTGAGAAACATCTGAATCTAGAAAAAGTACTGAGATATTATTCTGTATTCCAACCACATATTACTTCCAAAGTTGTTAAAAAATTTTATAGTCTCAAATGAAGATTACTTTCCGGTGAATAACTTTTTTTCTGTCTGAAAAATTCTGTTAACAACAGCTTAATTCTTTGTACGAATTAACGAACCATAAACGAACATCTGAAGAAAGATATTTACTGAAAAATCTCGACTATAATACGCACCCGAGTATAATACGCATGCTTTATTTTGCGCGAAATTTTCGGAAAAAATTAAAACTCGACTATTATACGCACCCATAACTTTTCAATATTTTATTTAAAAATTGCACAAATATTTATTAACATAAATAAAATTTGTAATAAAAAGAAACGAAAACGTCAAATTCGGTAACAAAAACTTAAATTGTTAATTCAAAACAAACAATACTGTCAAATTTTATCAGTATTAAACACTTTCGCTAGAATACAGCTCATCTATCGTTGTTGCATCCATGTCACAATTATTATTGTTGCCGTCGTAATATATATCGCCATCATCATCCTCACTTGACGATATGAACTGGGAGTTCCGTTTATTTAAAAAGAAATACCTGCTTAGTAAATTGGTGGATGAATCACAGTGTGTAGATGCGCACGCAACCGTGTTGCGGCAATGTCTTACAGCTGTTGTACGTTCGTTTATCCAATGTTTAAAACACGTTTTTTTTTTGTAAGCGAGTACAATACGCACCCTCAATTTTGCGGACTAGAATGTGAAAAAAAAGTGCGTATTATACTCGAGATTTTACGGTACTAAGTACAAAAGTTCATTATTCAACAAACATGACATTCGTTTGTACTTGTGATGGTTCGCATTAACTACTAATCATAAAGTTACAACTAATAGAATTTTTTATAACTTTGTGGGGTAAGGTATGCAGAGGACAGATGTTTTCCTGTATAGAACACCCTAAAAGCATTACGAGCCATGATTGCCTATTCAAATATTTCTGCCATATAAATATCTTAGAACCCTTGTACCAGCTGTGTAATAGTCGAGAGGACATGGACTTTACCAATATCCTGAGTTTCCTCGCTCAACCTACTACTGTTTGAGAGATATTGGATGGCTAGGGAACTTTTGGATTCGTGAACATTTTAGTTCTCTTTTGTTTGTTTGTTCTTGATTTTATTATTTAAAATTTTATTATTTAAGATTTTATTATATTGTCTTCTAACCCGCCATTGCAAATAAATAAAAAAATATACAGTCGATTCCGGTTAATCAGACCACATCTGGACGCGTGGTCCGATGATTGTCTATTCAAACATTTCTGCCATATAAATATTATCTCAGATCCCTTTTACCAGCTCTGAAATAGTCGAGAGGACATGGACTTTACCAATATACTAGTTTCCTCGCTCAACCTCCTACTGTGGGAGAGATATTGGATGACTAGGGAACTTTTGGATTCATAGACATTTTAGTTCTCTTTTGTTTGTTTGTTCTTGATTTTATTATTATATTGTCTTCTAACCCACCATTGCAAATAAATAAAAAAAATATACAGTCGATTCCGGTTAATCGGACCACATCGGGAAGCGATCATTTTAGTCCTAATAACCGGCTGGTCCGATTATACGAACATGTGCTATTAGGCTTATGCAATAGGATTTGTTTCGGTTCTTTAGGATTCGGTCCAAATAAGCGGCTGGTCAAATTAACTGGTGGTCCAATTAATCGTATTCGACTGTATATAAATAAACTCCTAAATTTAAGAAAAAAAAGTTTTTGATGTGGTGCTATTTTACGTTTCAAGCATTTGCTTGACGATCGATTAAATTGGTTGTAGTTACGTTTTAAGATGGAACTCATGCGTGTCATATTTCAGAAAGTGAATGTATAGTGTTTACCTCTGCGTAAAGTTCTACATCGTAAATGGTAGAAAAATTCTGTATTTTTAAATAGTGCACCAACAAATCGTTAAATTTTCATTTTTTTTTCACTTGCTAGTTAAATGAGTAACTTCCCGTTTGATGTAGCTGAGTCTGTCTTTACGTCATAAATGCAGGCATAAATTGAATCACACTGTCAGCTAACTCAGTTTGTCAATTTGTTCACCCGAAATTTCTCCTTTTATTCCTTATTAATCATTCATAATAGATTTAAATTATATCGAAATAAACTTTGATACTTTAATCTGTATTTAATAACACGTTCACTTCAGGAATTTGACTTTTAAAACTTAATAAAAGTTAAATTAAAATTTCTCTAAAAAGCTTGAATCATATCTGAAAAAGGATTTGATCCATTTAGCTCATATGATCTAATTTTATAAAATTTATATTTGTGGTAGACATCATCGAAATGAATGTAGAGTTTTGCAATTCTGAGGATATATTTGAAAGGTTTGAGGTTTTTTTTTTCCTATGTGATGGTCACATCCTATACTTTTTTAAGTCTTCAGGAAGAAAATCGACTATTTTGCTACAAGTCTTAGTTTTTAGAGCATTCTTGTAGATTATTAAATCATGTATGTTATGTTTTGCGTCTAATTATATAATTTCAAGCTTCTTTGATTCGATGTTGTCGTGTCTAGCAATAACGCAAAAGGAAAAAAAAACAGCACTATCCATAGCAGAGGGGTGTCATTGCCTCGAAAGAGCATGGACTTCTACATGTTGGTCCACGAAAGGTATTATATTTCCCTTCTACCACCCAATGGGAATTTCAGTGGAGGCATTCCCCGCTTCGCTTCAAGGGGACGCGCCTTCTAGGGGTTACAGGCTCCCCTGAGGGTCTTTGAACTGATATGTAAAGAATAAAGATACATAATATTCTTTTTACTTTTGATCTATTTCATCAATAGAACAAGGTTTTTTTGTTCATGTCTAGGCCGAATATGGGCACTTTAAATCTGTAAAGCGGAAAGTCCTGGGGTTCAGAGAGGGTGGGACTATCTCCCTAGATGTCGACCCTTTGGTGGTTGATTGGACAAAATTGAGGTCGACACCTAGCTTCATCGGAATCTTCGACCCTTGGGTTGCCATTGTAAACCGGAGCCTCACCCCTCAGCCCGCAAAGCCTATATGGGGTCTGGTTTGGAATACTCCGGCCAGGGGGCATAGGTAACATGTTTTTTAGGAAGAGTAGAAAAATGTTCGCCTTTTTTACCATGTTTTTATTAACTCGCTTTCTTGTTTGTGTGTGGGTTTGTATGTTTGTCCAGTACAAATCTTGCAATCGATTTTTAACTAACTTCCCGACAAGCTAGGCATTTGAAACTTTTAGAATAGCTGAGAACACGGTGACAATGCATTTTTAAAATACTTTTAGCCGTCTTTAAGCAGATTTTTACCATGTTTTTATTATTTTCAGTTAATTTTGTTTTGTAGACTGGTGCAACCATCTGTCGGCCGGGACGGGAATGAAAAGTTAAACGCAAGTTAACTTCCAATTAACTTCATTTTCTTTCAAGTTGATGGGATAATTCCTCAAAAAAATTTTAAAAAAGTACTTATTAATACATAGAATTGTCAAGTTTATATGATTCAACAGAAAATTTAAAAACATGGTAGATTAAAGGTTCTTTTTATCTTGTAATTATTGTGGACTTGGTTTAAACGGGTTGTTAGATCACGGAAGTATGCGATATAAAGCCAGTCATGACCTAGTGAACTTCTTTTGAAAGAAAAATCCTTTTGGTATGAAGTATTATAGTAGCTTAAAATATTTTTAAATTGTAGAGAATATACACTAACGCTCTACAAACAGTGAAGAAAGGGCATAAAGTATAAATAACACCACTGACTATAAATATAGTAAATATTGATTTGGAATAGAGAAAAAAAATTAAATTCTATATTTTATCTCCTGCAACGCAATTTATTTGTGTAACTTATAGAACACTCGCGCACCGAAAATGTGTGCTTCTTTCTTAATAGTATAAAATAATAAAAAAGGACTAATGAATTTTCTACGTCGAAAATATTGATAATCAAATATAAATTCATATTCCCTTTCGAGAAAAGTCTTATTTTTACATGTACATATTAGCCCTGAGCTATAATCAAAGAAGAATTCTAAGCAATGTGCTTAATTAATAATTTATGAAAGTCGTACAATTTATTTAAACGTAATAATTTTTAAACTTAATTTGAATACATAAATGGAATTTCTTAAATGAGAATTTTAAATTTTTTTATTTCCAATGTTCATCATGACTCGTTGAAAACTTCATCAATGGATGCCTTGAAGCTGATGACACAAATGGCAACGTTATATCTTTATAATAATCAGTAAATTTATTTAATATTTCAAGTAAATATGAACTTATTCTTTTTTTCATACGTTTTACTTTTCTTATAATTAGAATGAAAGAGAAGAATGAGAGTTTTTATGGTTCGAGCCGAAATGAGATTTTAATTCCAAACTAGCCTCATGTAAAGATAATAAAGTAAGCTGCGGCGTGTCTGAGATCAAATCTATACAACCTAGGTTGTAAAAAACGGTTATTATACATGTTTTCCCGCAAACTTGTGAGCACTGGAGATGACTTGATTTCGAAATGGCTTGTACTTATAGACATAAAATTCCGGAGATAGTTATTTTACAGTTGTTGTATCTTTAATTTCCATGTCTTTGTACTATACCAGTGAGCAAATGCACGCAAAAGAAGACAGTCAATGTATGCAAAGGAAACTACGGAAGAGCGTAACTCTTTGCTGTGTAATACTTTGTCCGACAGTCTATGATCATACCGACTTGGCCTTTCAAAAATTATCTCATAGATATTTTTTTTTTTTAATCCAGAAACCTGTGAACGAAGTCCTTGGGTATACAGGAAAAAAAGGGAAAAGATACAAACCTGTAAAGGAGGACAAATTGGAAAACATAAACACGAAAAGCAACTAAGATAAAATTTTCATACGATCACGGACCTCCCAATAACGTCTGTACAGAGAACGCCCAGTTAAGGCAGGACAGGACAGGACCAGGCCCTGATTTGCCACTAGGCCCGGTAGGCCCGAGCCTAGGGGCCCCCGAATGTTGGGGACCGCCAAAAATTTTAACTTTAAAGGAAAAAAAAAAGCTCAATCCAATTTTTTTTATATTTTACCTTTTTTAATAGCAAATTTTTTATATATCCTTTCAAATTTGATTGATTGATTCATCATATGTATAGTTATAGGAATAGTTCATCATATGTATGTTATCTATATTAATAAAAGCGAATGTTTGTTGGTGTGTGTGCGTGACTGCTGCCTCCAGACGAATCTATGAAACTTACAGCCGTGAAATTTGGCACACGGGTAGTGTGGGCTATGGGAAAGTGCACCTCGAAGCTCGAATTTTAAATTTTATTCTAGAAAATTTCTTATTTTATGTTTTGTGGGATATTTTATGTTTTTTTAACTTCAGATTACGATATCTCGGCAAAAAAGGATCGTAGAATTTTGATCTTTTTACAATCTAAGACTACAGACATTTCTCATTCAAACAAGACCTCATTTGTTTAAAAATAATTTAAAACAGACTAATAATTTCATCAAAATATTAAACCCACTTTTTCGAGAAATTTAAGCAATTTGAGGATCTACGGTCGATGCTCTTCGAGTTTTTATCTTACAAATAATATATTTACATCATCTGGAAGATGAAACCTTTCTCATTTATATATACATATTTCAAGTCTCTATCTTAAAATTTCGTTTTTTAATTGAATTTTAAAGAACGATACTTCAACACAAATTTTCTACGCAGTTCTTCAAACGCGGTAGGAAGAACGGAAAATTCTCCCCTTGGGTTGTAAACAACGATTGAGTCATTCGTTCACTTGATTCATTCATCGCCCTTAATGTAAGAAAAATTTAATTAGAGATCTTGAATTGATTAAATATTCTTCACGGTAAAACAGTTTTTCATTATATTATTTTTTAATTTCGTTTGTTTACGTTAAAAACGTAAACAAACAGACCTTTTGACCAAGTTTTTTCCGATGTATTTTTTCCATTAAATATTACATATTTGGAAAGAGCTTTAAAAACTTTTAATTCAAAATTTTTAATCATAATTAAATCATTTCAAGATGTACTGATTTTTTTGGATATTTTGCCAGTTAAAAGTGAAAATTCGAATGGGAATCGATTCGTTTTGGGTTGACTGCGTACCATTTTCAAAAATTGCAAAACGGTTGCTGCTTGATGTTGATGCATAAGTTGAAATCTTTATAAACTATTATTTTTTAATATAATTGTTTTCAAGTGTTTGTTTGTGTGTGTGTGTTTACTTACGTGTGTTATAATCATTGCTAAATTCACTATAAGGCTGATTCTCGAACATCGAGATTAAAAAATGTGAATTTCCATTACTTCAGAACAGAGTTAAAGATAAGACTGAGAAACCCAACACCAATGATTTTAAAAATTACATCCCTCTCTGTATGTACAAATGTTTTTTTCATTATAAAATCTATGTAGTTTTAAGCTGTAGAATACGTGTTATAATTTTTTAAACAAAATGTTATTATTATATTGCTTGAGAAATGAAAGAAATTTAGAGTTTGAAAGTAGTATAAAAATGACAGTTCCGCAACAAGGATTAGAAGGATTAAGGGGAGGGGCTTAAAGTGGGCGGAGCTAACTGAGTGACGTGGACCAATCAGAGTGCAGCTGGCCACCTGGCGGTCGATTTGGACCAATCAGGAGAGGGCAGCGCTGCTATCGCCCCCTAGCGGGAAAACCTGGAACCTTGTAGTTCAGCAGAATCTTGAAGAGAGTATGTGCTCCGCGGAGCGCCACCTATAGGTCAAATAGGGAACTAAATTTCGTACAAGGATTGGAGGTCAGGGCTTATTTTTTTCAGTGCTGCCATCTGATGCTGAAAGCTAGAACTACAATTTTTAATCAGGAATATATATTTTTCAAGACTTGACAGGAGCTGATTTCGAACCCACATCGAAAATGTTAGCTGACCAGTGACATGGTCGTAATCCGATCGAGCCACCGGGATCTTACCATTGTAGGGTATTATAAGGTATTTAAAGAGTGAATATTTTAAAGGGAACTTGAGAAATATGATAGAGGATTCTGTGGTATATTATTTGAATTAGTTAATTAATCAATTAATTATTTTTTTAATATGATACATACAAAGCGCCCCCTAGCGGGAAAAACTTGAACTAAACTAGAACTTTAAATATTTAAGATTGTAAAACGATTTTACGCCGTTAGCAACATTAGTGAATAAATTTAACTTTTAAAATTCTGATATCGAGAATTTTACGCTGCAGGCGCCATCTATTGGTAAAAATTACAACTACATTTAAAATTTAATTTTGTAAAAGGTTTTATTTTAGTTTAAATTCTAAATTAAAATATATTATTAACTTACTATTTTTTTAACGATAGTAGTAATTAGTAAAAAATAATTATAATTACTTATTATTACTTTAAAGACATATCTAATTTATAAATAATATTTGAAAAAATATTCTATTAAAAGGAGTATTTACAAGTCTTTTAACATTAAATCTATAAGAGAAGATATTAACAAGGATATTTTTACGCATAAAATTATTCAAAACAGCTGTCAAATTTAAAATATCTTTAATTTTCATGCTAATATCAATTTCAAGTGTAATATAATTTAGATATATCTTTAAACACATTTAAACATAACTTGAAGACATTAAATTATACAATTACCATCTAGAACCTGAAACTTAAAACATATTATCAATTTAATAGTTTGGAAAAAGTATTTATTTCAGAACATTACATACTAGCATGAAAAAAAAAAAAAATGAGAAATATTATTTGATCTTACCTTGAAAAACATTCCATGACAGCTAACAAGGGATATTTTTAGACATAAAATTATTTAAACAAAGCGGGAATTGCCCAGTAGAGTTATTTTTTCCTTTTAATATTAGAAATAAAAACTGAAATATGATTCAATCTAGATAATTATTTAAATTAAATACACATAACATATCAATCCATACTATTAAATCTGCAAGAGAAGATATTAAATTTACGCTAAAAAAATTTTTTAATTGTTGACATATGCATACTGCAATAGTCTACATTATTATCAAAAAGTTCATTGAATTATATTCTATAACAGAGAGAATATTTTTATGAATTTACTAGAATTAATTATCAAAAATAAATATAACGTCATCTATTGATTAAAAATGAAACTTAGAAAATTTAATACATGGTTTTGAGTATATTTTTCAAAACTTTAAATATTTTTAGTCGAAGGGCTTATTTTCAGGACTTTAAAATTGTTTTGCTATGTTTTTTAACGTGATATATAATTTTACATAGATACATTCGCAAAATAATACAAAATAATAAGAAATTTTTACATAGATAGGCTAAAACGAATATTTTTTTTCTTTTACTTGATATTTTTACACATGAAATTATTTTACAACAAGCGTTAAGTTTAAAATATCTATAATTTTTCTTAAGAATATTACTTTACAGTATAATATAATTTAGATAGAGCTTTGAAACCATTGTAACATTTAGTATAGAAAAAATTATTATTTGATCTTACCTTGAAAAACATTCCATGAAAGCTAACAAGGATATTTTTACGCATAAAATTATTCAGAACAGCTGTTAAATTTAAAATATCTTTAATTTTCATGCTAATATCAATTTCAAGTGTAATATAATTTAGATATATCTTTAAACCCATTTAAACATAACTTGAAGACTTTAAATTATACAATTACCATCTAGAACCTGAAACTTAAAAATGTATGCGTCAATTTGATTATCTTTATACAGTTTATGTACAGCTTTGAATGTATTTTTAAACCTTAAGTTCTTTTACCAGATAAACAAAACTTAAAAACCATAAAATTATTTAAGCAATGTGAGAATTCCTCAGTAGGGTTATTTTTTCCTTTTAATATTAGAAATAAAAACTAAAATATGATTCAATCTTGATAATTGTTTAAATTAAATATACATACCATAACAATCCATACTATTAAATCTGCAAGAGAAGGTATCAAATTTGTCTCGCGATGTTAATAGAGAAGATTCTTACATTATCATAAATAATACAGACTTTATTATTTTTAGAAGATATTTACATGAGTTCATTTTAGAAGTAATTGAATCAAGGTTTGAATCCTACAGCAGTAAGGGGTATATGCAAACATGAAGACTTTAAATAATACAATTTCCATCTAGAACCTGAAACTTAAAAATATATGTATCAATTTAAGTATCTTTATATAGTTTATGTACAGTTTCGAATTTATTTCAAACCATAAGCATTTTTAAAACTTTAAATCTATGTTATAAGTTAAGACGCTTACTAAAATTAAAACATTTTATAGAGATAAAGACTTGAAAGATAAAATTTGCAAGTTTTAATCCTAAATATTATATCTTATCCATAAATATAGATTATTAATACATTATTTTAAACCTTATATGCTTTCAAAGATTATCCAAATTGTGATATATTGTTAAATTTCACAGGTTTTAAGATATCTATTTAACCTAAGATGTTTATAAATCCTACCTAAATTGAATAGTTTCTGCATAACAACATAAACTGCGTAAACAACCAAGTATTAACTTAATTTACATAAGAACATAAGATTTCCTTTTGATAACAAAATTATACATATTGCTAAATTAAAATTCTTGCTATACTTTCATATAAGATAGTTTTCTACATACAAAGTAATAGTTAGAATTAAAATTGCTATTAATTCTAATTTTAACATGAAAAAACGTATACGTTATAAAACTTATATAATAAAATAGGTCTTTGAAAAATATTCTATAAAAAGTAATAAAACATATTACGGAAACTTTAAATTAATTTATGATAGACTTAATATCTTAAGCATTTAAATAGTTTTTAGACTATTATTAGTATGCATTTAATAAAGTTTTAATATTAAATGAACATCAAACATATATTAACTTAGATGTTTTAACCACAAACAATAATTATTAAAAATAATAATTAAAAAATATAAGATTCGAAACTTTGAAACATACTATTATATATACAATGGAAGATGTTAAATTTACGTCGAACTTAAATTATAAGATTGTTTCTAACACCGTCACAATCTCAATGATATATAACATTGAGGTTTTAAATATTCTGCAAATGCTATGAGACATTTGGTATAGAAAATAATTAGCATTAGATCTTACCTTCAAAATCTATAATTTATACAAAACTGTACATATAATTTTTTTCAAAACATGATTTAATTAAATAATATACACTTTTTGATCAACTAAATTGAATAGTGAATTCTTTGCTATTGAATGGGTAAATACAATAGTTCTACCAAGATATGCAATTTTATATGTCGATAAAGGTAGTTTAACGTCACAGTTATAATCTTAACAGATAACAAAACCATAAATAGTTAAAATTTTTACCTGAAATATATACTTATTTTTACTTAACGTTAGGAAATTGCAATATTTATTGAAATATAGACACGTAAAATGACTTCCTACCGTTAAAAGTTTTAGCAAGAAATTTATCAACACTTTAAAAAGTATATTTCTTCTTCAATCATATATAAAAGCTTTTAATATTAACACAAAACACAATTAATTCTGAAATGGTTTTATCTAAATTCACATTCACTAAAAATTGTTTTATTCTTTAAAAATTATTTTAATATTAACATAAAACTTAAACAATTTTATCTAAATTCATTCAAATATATATTTTAACTTAACGCAGTATAATAAAATTGTATACATCTATAACATTTACATTGAAAATTGTTTAATTCTAAAATTTCTTCTTTAAATAAGAGGTTTTAATATTCACACAGCATTTTAAATAATATGTTTTACTAGAAAATAAATTTTCAAAACATGTATAAACTTACGAAGTCATGATGTGAAGTAGTCTTATGTCCTTAATGTGACGCGGAGGGAGCTGATTTAGAATCTGTTAGAGGCCTGGATTCTTCATTGTCACACGTAGGCTGCGAAATGCTGCGTTCGTAAGGAACTTCATTCCCGTTAATTGCTATTTCACGAGAAAAAAATTAATCTTTTAATGTGAGAACCAAGAGTAAAATATGCATGTTACTGTATGTTATCAGCGATAAAAGTTCACTAAAAGTCGAAGTTAAAGTGCATACATTTAACCTGGAATGAATCTATGATAAGATAAATAATTATTTTACTATCATTTAAGGAATCGTTCACGCTCCTTTTATTTAATTTGTCAAGAGTTGGCAACAATTCTACAAAGAGTTACATTCCGTTATCTTTGTTTGTTTTAGTAAACAAGACTTAATCAGTATCTTTAGTCCAAACTGTTGAAAAACAGGAAGTGTAACATCAGATAAGATGTTTCATCAAAGTTAAACAATTGATAAGAAGACTCTACCATATCCGCTGTAAAATTAGTTGTAATCATAATTTTCAATTACGAGGTACACTTTTACAAAGTGCTGTTTTATTAGTGTTATAATAGATAAAGTTCCAAGTTCATATGCTGATATTGACACTTCTATTAATGAAGCGTATAGTAATTATAGCATACAGCTAAAACCCATAAGGAAACACAGTCATATAAATGGTTATTCTACTACAATAGAAGAATATGTGCAGACAATATTTTTATATATCAAACAGTCGTAGTTAACATACTACTTGTTTAAATACTGTTTATAAGACTGTAAATAATATAAACTTAACTTAATTACTTTAAATTATACAATTACCATCTAGAACCTGAAAATTAAAATATATATATATATATATATGCTGCAATCTGTAACGTTTAGCGCTTTTATCAATTTTAAAACTGTATTATAAGTTAAGACGTTTACTAAAATTAAAAATATTTTATGACTTAAAAGATAAAATTTACAAGTTTTAATCCTAAATATTATATCTTATCCATAAATATAGATTATTAATACATTATTTTAAACCTTATATGCTTTCAAAGATTATCCAAATTGTGATATATTGTTAAATTTCACAGGTTTTAAGATGTTTATTTTACATATGATGTTTATAAATCCTACCCAAATTGGAACAGTTTCTACACATCAGTCAAATATTAACTTAATTTACATAAGAGCATAAGACTTCCTTTTAATATCATAAATGATGCTAAATTAAAATTCTTGGTATACTTTAGTATAAAATAGTTTTTTTTACATACAATTAAAAAAAAATAATTATAAATCGTTACTCACAAAGTATACTCTCCTGAATAATCCTGTTTATATTATATATATTCATTTTAAGTATATTTAACTGTTCTATATCTAATTTTATAGATGTCGGTTGCAATTTAAATCCATCACAATCTTCATCAAAATGCATCTGTTGTATATGACAACATTCGCCGCTGTCTATAATGCAAAGCTCCTCATTTGCGATAAACGATGTGCAATTTAATCCAATAATAAAGTCCGATATTTTATACGCAAAATCCCACCATGTGGGTAAGCATATTAGCATCTCATCTTCCTTCAATATATGAGGTTTGCTAGTATATTTTTTAATCTTTATAAAAACTTCTTTCTTAAGATCTTGAATAACATAAATATAAGTGTTATTTAACAACTCCCAACAGGCTTGAACTTCTCTTGTTTTTATATACTTTTGTCTATCTTTAAGCCATTTTTCTCGTAATATGCATGGATGTGAAATACGTGCTTTATATTCCTGCCTTAATCTTTCTATGTTACTATTATCTTCTTCTCCAGAGGAGATAATCTGAAAAAATATACAAATTAATAAGAATATAATTATAAAAATAAACTTTTTTAAATAAGCAGATTATACTACTTCATTTTATTAAATTAATTTGCGTTAAAAAATAATCATAATACGTTTAGATTAAATCCATTCATAATAAGTCAACATTCCTAACACTTTAAAACTATTATATTCAATTTGAAAACATTGCATAGCGAAGTACGAGTTAACATATTATGATAAAGTTTAAAATATATATATATATATATATATATATATATATATATATATATATATATATATATATATATATATATATATATATATAAAATGGATTATTGCATTAAAAAATATATGTTTAAAAATATACTAAATCAACATCATTCGTGTTTAAAACATATAATTAAAAATAAAATACTTACAACGAAGTTGTCAGACTCATCAGAAAAATTAGAAGTATCTCCAATAGATGTATCCATCATTTCCTCATTTTCTTCTAAGCAGATAATCTAAATAAATAAAAATATATAGCGCATTATAATAAGTTAATATTTATAACAAGATCAAATTTAAAATATTTTATCCAGAACACTGTAATAAAGTTAACATATGTATATATATATATATATATATATATATATATATATTAAAGTTTAAAATATACAATATAATAAGTTTACATTAATAGTCATCTATATTAAAAAAAAATACAAGTTTAAATTTTAAAAAAATACTAAATTATTATTATAAACATTATTATCATTATTCTTTTTAAAACATCCAAATAGAAATAAAAATTTAAAATATTTACAAGAATATCATCATGAGAACTAGCACCTTTCTCTGCAAAATTAGACATCTTAGTAATGTATATACTATACTAAAACTACCGTTAAATGCTAACTAGAAAAAATAAAGATAATCTAATCTTCCAAATCTTCTACCAAGTATTTATAATCAGTTTAAAGTAGAAGTAGGGTTATTTAAATTTAAACTCCGGAATGAGTGCGATGCATTAAAAATATTCACAAACAATTCCTTATCAAGCAGATACCAAGAACGAAATAATTCATTTTCTTATTTTTCAAAAGCTGGCAACACTATCGCATAAATTTTATAGAATTGATACCAAACCCGTCTTCTATCAGCTACTAATTTAAAAGCGGATATACAAATTACCCGTTAAGAAAATATCTTTTATCACTATAGACTATCTACACATGCATATCTAATCATTCATTACCAGCTTCACTGATACACAACCATTCCACCTTCTTACATTTAATATTTATGTGTAAACACTACTATCTTTAATGTAAGAAGGTGGAATGGTTGTGTATCAGTGAAGCTGGTAATGAATGATTAGATATGCATGTGTAGATAGTCTATAGTGATAAAAGATATTTTCTTAACGGGTAATTTGTATATCCGCTTTTAAATTAGTAGCTGATAGAAGACGGGTTTGGTATCAATTCTATAAAATTTATGCGATAGTGTTGCCAGCTTTTGAAAAATAAGAAAATGAATTATTTCGTTCTTGGTATCTGCTTGATAAGGAATTGTTTGTGAATATTTTTAATGCATCGCACTCATTCCGGAGTTTAAATTTAAATAACCCTACTTCTACTTTAAACTGATTATAAATACTTGGTAGAAGATTTGGAAGATTAGATTATCTTTATTTTTTCTAGTTAGCATTTAACGGTAGTTTTAGTATAGTATATACATTACTAAGATGTCTAATTTTGCAGAGAAAGGTGCTAGTTCTCATGATGATATTCTTGTAAATATTTTAAATTTTTATTTCTATTTGGATGTTTTAAAAAGAATAATGATAATAATGTTTATAATAATAATTTAGTATTTTTTTAAAATTTAAACTTGTATTTTTTTTTAATATAGATGACTATTAATGTAAACTTATTATATTGTATATTTTAAACTTTAATATATATATATATATATATATATATATATATATATACATATGTTAACTTTATTACAGTGTTCTGGATAAAATATTTTAAATTTGATCTTGTTATAAATATTAACTTATTATAATGCGCTATATATTTTTATTTATTTAGATTATCTGCTTAGAAGAAAATGAGGAAATGATGGATACATCTATTGGAGATACTTCTAATTTTTCTGATGAGTCTGACAACTTCGTTGTAAGTATTTTATTTTTAATTATATGTTTTAAACACGAATGATGTTGATTTAGTATATTTTTAAACATATATTTTTTAATGCAATAATCCATTTTATATATATATATATATATATATATATATATATATATATATATATATATATATATATTTTAAACTTTATCATAATATGTTAACTCGTACTTCGCTATGCAATGTTTTCAAATTGAATATAATAGTTTTAAAGTGTTAGGAATGTTGACTTATTATGAATGGATTTAATCTAAACGTATTATGATTATTTTTTAACGCAAATTAATTTAATAAAATGAAGTAGTATAATCTGCTTATTTAAAAAAGTTTATTTTTATAATTATATTCTTATTAATTTGTATATTTTTTCAGATTATCTCCTCTGGAGAAGAAGATAATAGTAACATAGAAAGATTAAGGCAGGAATATAAAGCACGTATTTCACATCCATGCATATTACGAGAAAAATGGCTTAAAGATAGACAAAAGTATATAAAAACAAGAGAAGTTCAAGCCTGTTGGGAGTTGTTAAATAACACTTATATTTATGTTATTCAAGATCTTAAGAAAGAAGTTTTTATAAAGATTAAAAAATATACTAGCAAACCTCATATATTGAAGGAAGATGAGATGCTAATATGCTTACCCACATGGTGGGATTTTGCGTATAAAATATCGGACTTTATTATTGGATTAAATTGCACATCGTTTATCGCAAATGAGGAGCTTTGCATTATAGACAGCGGCGAATGTTGTCATATACAACAGATGCATTTTGATGAAGATTGTGATGGATTTAAATTGCAACCGACATCTATAAAATTAGATATAGAACAGTTAAATATACTTAAAATGAATATATATAATATAAACAGGATTATTCAGGAGAGTATACTTTGTGAGTAACGATTTATAATTATTTTTTTTTAATTGTATGTAAAAAAAACTATTTTATACTAAAGTATACCAAGAATTTTAATTTAGCATCATTTATGATATTAAAAGGAAGTCTTATGCTCTTATGTAAATTAAGTTAATATTTGACTGATGTGTAGAAACTGTTCCAATTTGGGTAGGATTTATAAACATCATATGTAAAATAAACATCTTAAAACCTGTGAAATTTAACAATATATCACAATTTGGATAATCTTTGAAAGCATATAAGGTTTAAAATAATGTATTAATAATCTATATTTATGGATAAGATATAATATTTAGGATTAAAACTTGTAAATTTTATCTTTTAAGTCATAAAATATTTTTAATTTTAGTAAACGTCTTAACTTATAATACAGTTTTAAAATTGATAAAAGCGCTAAACGTTACAGATTGCAGCATATATATATATATATATATTTTAATTTTCAGGTTCTAGATGGTAATTGTATAATTTAAAGTAATTAAGTTAAGTTTATATTATTTACAGTCTTATAAACAGTATTTAAACAAGTAGTATGTTAACTACGACTGTTTGATATATAAAAATATTGTCTGCACATATTCTTCTATTGTAGTAGAATAACCATTTATATGACTGTGTTTCCTTATGGGTTTTAGCTGTATGCTATAATTACTATACGCTTCATTAATAGAAGTGTCAATATCAGCATATGAACTTGGAACTTTATCTATTATAACACTAATAAAACAGCACTTTGTAAAAGTGTACCTCGTAATTGAAAATTATGATTACAACTAATTTTACAGCGGATATGGTAGAGTCTTCTTATCAATTGTTTAACTTTGATGAAACATCTTATCTGATGTTACACTTCCTGTTTTTCAACAGTTTGGACTAAAGATACTGATTAAGTCTTGTTTACTAAAACAAACAAAGATAACGGAATGTAACTCTTTGTAGAATTGTTGCCAACTCTTGACAAATTAAATAAAAGGAGCGTGAACGATTCCTTAAATGATAGTAAAATAATTATTTATCTTATCATAGATTCATTCCAGGTTAAATGTATGCACTTTAACTTCGACTTTTAGTGAACTTTTATCGCTGATAACATACAGTAACATGCATATTTTACTCTTGGTTCTCACATTAAAAGATTAATTTTTTTCTCGTGAAATAGCAATTAACGGGAATGAAGTTCCTTACGAACGCAGCATTTTGCAGCCTACGTGTGACAATGAAGAATCCAGGCCTCTAACAGATTCTAAATCAGCTCCCTCCGCGTCACATTAAGGACATAAGACTACTTCACATCATGACTTCGTAAGTTTATACATGTTTTGAAAATTTATTTTCTAGTAAAACATATTATTTAAAATGCTGTGTGAATATTAAAACCTCTTATTTAAAGAAGAAATTTTAGAATTAAACAATTTTCAATGTAAATGTTATAGATGTATACAATTTTATTATACTGCGTTAAGTTAAAATATATATTTGAATGAATTTAGATAAAATTGTTTAAGTTTTATGTTAATATTAAAATAATTTTTAAAGAATAAAACAATTTTTAGTGAATGTGAATTTAGATAAAACCATTTCAGAATTAATTGTGTTTTGTGTTAATATTAAAAGCTTTTATATATGATTGAAGAAGAAATATACTTTTTAAAGTGTTGATAAATTTCTTGCTAAAACTTTTAACGGTAGGAAGTCATTTTACGTGTCTATATTTCAATAAATATTGCAATTTCCTAACGTTAAGTAAAAATAAGTATATATTTCAGGTAAAAATTTTAACTATTTATGGTTTTGTTATCTGTTAAGATTATAACTGTGACGTTAAACTACCTTTATCGACATATAAAATTGCATATCTTGGTAGAACTATTGTATTTACCCATTCAATAGCAAAGAATTCACTATTCAATTTAGTTGATCAAAAAGTGTATATTATTTAATTAAATCATGTTTTGAAAAAAATTATATGTACAGTTTTGTATAAATTATAGATTTTGAAGGTAAGATCTAATGCTAATTATTTTCTATACCAAATGTCTCATAGCATTTGCAGAATATTTAAAACCTCAATGTTATATATCATTGAGATTGTGACGGTGTTAGAAACAATCTTATAATTTAAGTTCGACGTAAATTTAACATCTTCCATTGTATATATAATAGTATGTTTCAAAGTTTCGAATCTTATATTTTTTAATTATTATTTTTAATAATTATTGTTTGTGGTTAAAACATCTAAGTTAATATATGTTTGATGTTCATTTAATATTAAAACTTTATTAAATGCATACTAATAATAGTCTAAAAACTATTTAAATGCTTAAGATATTAAGTCTATCATAAATTAATTTAAAGTTTCCGTAATATGTTTTATTACTTTTTATAGAATATTTTTCAAAGACCTATTTTATTATATAAGTTTTATAACGTATACGTTTTTTCATGTTAAAATTAGAATTAATAGCAATTTTAATTCTAACTATTACTTTGTATGTAGAAAACTATCTTATATGAAAGTATAGCAAGAATTTTAATTTAGCAATATGTATAATTTTGTTATCAAAAAGGAAATCTTATGTTCTTATGTAAATTAAGTTAATACTTGGTTGTTTACGCAGTTTATGTTGTTATGCAGAAACTATTCAATTTAGGTAGGATTTATAAACATCTTAGGTTAAATAGATATCTTAAAACCTGTGAAATTTAACAATATATCACAATTTGGATAATCTTTGAAAGCATATAAGGTTTAAAATAATGTATTAATAATCTATATTTATGGATAAGATATAATATTTAGGATTAAAACTTGCAAATTTTATCTTTCAAGTCTTTATCTCTATAAAATGTTTTAATTTTAGTAAGCGTCTTAACTTATAACATAGATTTAAAGTTTTAAAAATGCTTATGGTTTGAAATAAATTCGAAACTGTACATAAACTATATAAAGATACTTAAATTGATACATATATTTTTAAGTTTCAGGTTCTAGATGGAAATTGTATTATTTAAAGTCTTCATGTTTGCATATACCCCTTACTGCTGTAGGATTCAAACCTTGATTCAATTACTTCTAAAATGAACTCATGTAAATATCTTCTAAAAATAATAAAGTCTGTATTATTTATGATAATGTAAGAATCTTCTCTATTAACATCGCGAGACAAATTTGATACCTTCTCTTGCAGATTTAATAGTATGGATTGTTATGGTATGTATATTTAATTTAAACAATTATCAAGATTGAATCATATTTTAGTTTTTATTTCTAATATTAAAAGGAAAAAATAACCCTACTGAGGAATTCTCACATTGCTTAAATAATTTTATGGTTTTTAAGTTTTGTTTATCTGGTAAAAGAACTTAAGGTTTAAAAATACATTCAAAGCTGTACATAAACTGTATAAAGATAATCAAATTGACGCATACATTTTTAAGTTTCAGGTTCTAGATGGTAATTGTATAATTTAAAGTCTTCAAGTTATGTTTAAATGGGTTTAAAGATATATCTAAATTATATTACACTTGAAATTGATATTAGCATGAAAATTAAAGATATTTTAAATTTAACAGCTGTTCTGAATAATTTTATGCGTAAAAATATCCTTGTTAGCTTTCATGGAATGTTTTTCAAGGTAAGATCAAATAATAATTTTTTCTATACTAAATGTTACAATGGTTTCAAAGCTCTATCTAAATTATATTATACTGTAAAGTAATATTCTTAAGAAAAATTATAGATATTTTAAACTTAACGCTTGTTGTAAAATAATTTCATGTGTAAAAATATCAAGTAAAAGAAAAAAAATATTCGTTTTAGCCTATCTATGTAAAAATTTCTTATTATTTTGTATTATTTTGCGAATGTATCTATGTAAAATTATATATCACGTTAAAAAACATAGCAAAACAATTTTAAAGTCCTGAAAATAAGCCCTTCGACTAAAAATATTTAAAGTTTTGAAAAATATACTCAAAACCATGTATTAAATTTTCTAAGTTTCATTTTTAATCAATAGATGACGTTATATTTATTTTTGATAATTAATTCTAGTAAATTCATAAAAATATTCTCTCTGTTATAGAATATAATTCAATGAACTTTTTGATAATAATGTAGACTATTGCAGTATGCATATGTCAACAATTAAAAAATTTTTTTAGCGTAAATTTAATATCTTCTCTTGCAGATTTAATAGTATGGATTGATATGTTATGTGTATTTAATTTAAATAATTATCTAGATTGAATCATATTTCAGTTTTTATTTCTAATATTAAAAGGAAAAAATAACTCTACTGGGCAATTCCCGCTTTGTTTAAATAATTTTATGTCTAAAAATATCCCTTGTTAGCTGTCATGGAATGTTTTTCAAGGTAAGATCAAATAATATTTCTCATTTTTTTTTTTTTTTTCATGCTAGTATGTAATGTTCTGAAATAAATACTTTTTCCAAACTATTAAATTGATAATATGTTTTAAGTTTCAGGTTCTAGATGGTAATTGTATAATTTAATGTCTTCAAGTTATGTTTAAATGTGTTTAAAGATATATCTAAATTATATTACACTTGAAATTGATATTAGCATGAAAATTAAAGATATTTTAAATTTGACAGCTGTTTTGAATAATTTTATGCGTAAAAATATCCTTGTTAATATCTTCTCTTATAGATTTAATGTTAAAAGACTTGTAAATACTCCTTTTAATAGAATATTTTTTCAAATATTATTTATAAATTAGATATGTCTTTAAAGTAATAATAAGTAATTATAATTATTTTTTACTAATTACTACTATCGTTAAAAAAATAGTAAGTTAATAATATATTTTAATTTAGAATTTAAACTAAAATAAAACCTTTTACAAAATTAAATTTTAAATGTAGTTGTAATTTTTACCAATAGATGGCGCCTGCAGCGTAAAATTCTCGATATCAGAATTTTAAAAGTTAAATTTATTCACTAATGTTGCTAACGGCGTAAAATCGTTTTACAATCTTAAATATTTAAAGTTCTAGTTTAGTTCAAGTTTTTCCCGCTAGGGGGCGCTTTGTATGTATCATATTAAAAAAATAATTAATTGATTAATTAACTAATTCAAATAATATACAACAGAATCCTCTATCATATTTCTCAAGTTCCCTTTAAAATATTCACTCTTTAAATACCTTATAATACCCTACAATGGTAAGATCCCGGTGGCTCGATCGGATTACGACCATGTCACTGGTCAGCTAACATTTTCGATGCGGGTTCGAAACCAGCTCCTGTCAAGTCTTGAAAAATATATATTCCTGATTAAAAATTGTAGTTCTAGCTTTCAGCATCAGATGGCAGCACTGAAAAAAATATGCCCTGACCTCCAATCCTTGTACGAAATTTAGTTCCCTATTTGACCTATAGGTGGCGCTCCGCGGAGCACATACTCTCTTCAAGATTCTGCTGAACTACAAGGTTCCAGGTTTTCCCGCTAGGGGGCGATAGCAGCGCTGCCCTCTCCTGATTGGTCCAAATCGACCGCCAGGTGGCCAGCTGCACTCTGATTGGTCCACGTCACTCAGTTAGCTCCGCCCACTTTAAGCCCCTCCCCTTAATCCTTCTAATCCTTGTTGCGGAACTGTCATTTTTATACTACTTTTGAATGTAGTATTTATATTATTTGTTTCATTTCTACAGTTTTAAATGACGTTAATTAATTTCTTATGTTTACAGTAATCTATGTTTTCGTATCGTTTAACATAACAATTTTTCCTTACGTTAATAGAAGTTCAGTTAAAATCGGAAAATTGTAGACAACTTTTAAGAAAGTTGGATTTTTACGCTTTTTCAAACTGTGAATTTGAAGATTATGATCCATAACAAAAATTCGATGCTATTTTTTTTCTCATTTTATTTATATTATATTTATTTTTCTCATGGTATATCTTTTGAATACTACTGAAATATGAATTCTACTGTTATTCAATTAAAAAAAATCATAATATTTCATATTTTAAGGACCGTCCGGCAGTCAATGCGCTGAGGAGGGCCCTACCTGAATTCAATTCGTGCATTGTTTTAATGTGTTTATTTTTTCAATTTTTTGCATAAATAAGGAAAAATAGTTATGTGAAACGATACGAGAACATAAATTACTGTAAACATAAGAAATTAATTAACGTAAGCCCCCCCCCCCCGGCAACTA
Source organism: Dolomedes plantarius (assembly GCA_907164885.2). Lineage (NCBI taxonomy): Eukaryota > Metazoa > Arthropoda > Arachnida > Araneae > Dolomedidae > Dolomedes > Dolomedes plantarius. The sequence goes on from OU015492.1 coordinate 134,872,852, forward strand.
TATTTGACGTACAAATTTTTCTGGAGGCCACACGTAACTAAACACAATTCTCGAACATCGTGATTAAAAAATGTGAATTTCCATTACTTCAGAACAGAGTTAAAGATAAGACTGAGAAACCCAGCATTAAAAAATCTATGTAGTTTTAAGCTGTAGAATCCGTGTTATAATTTTTTAAACAAAATGTTATTATTATATTGCTTGAGAAATGAAATAAATTTAGAGTTTGAATGTGGTATTTACATTATTTGTTTCATTTCTACAGTTTTAAATGACGTTAATTAATTTCTTATGTTGACAGTAATTTATGTTTTCGTATCGTTTCACATAACTATTTTTCCTTACGTTAATAGAAGTTCAGTTAAAATCGGAAAATTGTAGACAACTTTTAAAAAAGTTGGGTTTTTTGCGCTTTTTCCAACTGTGAATTTGAAGATTCCGATTATGTCTTTAGTCTTCACATAGTTTTTAACAATAATGTGATCCATAACAAAAAGTCGATGCTATTATTTTTTATTCTCATTTTATTTATATTATATTTATTTTTCTCACTGTATAACTTTTGAATACTAACTCACTCACTCACTCAACTCAACAAACAACACAACGCCACTGAAGAAAATGACTGGTGTTATTACCAAAAGCAATTTGTAGTTTAGGCGGAGGACCTGGATCCGACATAATTGCAGTTTTGGCTGCTTTAAATTTTGTCTTCTCACATTTTGATGCCCCTGTAGCAGTAGTGGATTACATGGTTAACTGGAGATACTCATTTTGTTCCATTTTAAAGGAATTAGGCTCTGGTTCATATGGTGCTTTTGGTAATAACACCAGTCATTTTCTTCAGTAACTAACTGACTGACTGACTAACTCACTAATAGATGCATGCATGCATGTTACTAACTAATGCATGAATGTATGCATGCATGTTACTAACTAACTAATGCATGAATGCATGCATGCATGTTACTAACTAATGCATGAATGCACGAATGCATGTTACTAACTAATGCATGAATGCACGAATGCATGTTACTAACTAATGCATGCATGCATGTTACTAACTAATGCATGAATGCATGTTACTAATAACTAATGCATGAATGCATGTTTCTAACTAACTAACTAACTAATGCATGAATGCATGCTGCATGTTACTAACTTTTCAATAAAAATTTTCATTCAAATTTAATTTAGCCAGCAGGTAACTGGCAAAATAACGCTCGCACGCACGCTAACTAACCAACTAACGCACGCACACATGCGCATGCGTTCCAATTTCAGCTTTTTTAGTCCAATGATGAAAGCCTAAATCTAGCTCAATTCGGAGGGCTAAGTACTCCGTAGCGAAGAACACACGCATGCGCGTGCGTGCGTTTCACTTTTCAGCTTTTTTTGGTCCAATGATGAAAGGCTAAATCTAGCTGAATTCTGAGGGCTAAGTACTCCGTAGCTAAGCACGCATGCATGCACGTGCGTGCTTCGCTACGGAGCTTGTTGGTCCAATGATGAATGGCTAAATCTAGCTGAATTCTGAGGACTAAGTACAAGTACTCCGTAGCGAAGCACGGGTATTCAGCTAGTAGTGTATATAAGGGATTAATAAGTTTTTCTGGTTGCATTGTATTGGTGTTTTAACGAAGAAGTTAATATGTTTTATTGCTTTTTGTTATTTGATAATGTTCTAGGCTTCTACGCTTCAAATAGCCAATTCTTGGTGAAATGGCACTTTCACAGTCATCCATGATTTTTTTTTTTGTGTATCAATTTCAGAAATTTTACGCCCACATCAGTGTTAGGCCCCCCCCCCCATCCCGAGTTGTGCCCATAGTCAAGAATTTTCTAAATCAGGCCCTGGACAGGACATGATGTGCTTACCATCAATGTTGTCAGAATCGCAAAGAGGGCAAGAAAAAATACCCGTTCTAATTTCCTGGAAAATTAAGACGATGTAAAAGGCGTTAGATTCCTGCTTATCATTTCACGCAGCAATAGACTTAAGGAAAAAGGCGGTCCTGAAATTCTATTATTTGTCAGTTATGAGTAACAGAAAAAAAAACTTCTTATTTAACATCTGAGGCAGGTTAAGACATAAATGCATTTTACTGCGGCACATTCAAAGTTATAGAAAGGTGTGTATATTAATTTCAACTGTTTGAAATATTTAATTAAAATAGAAATAAAAAGATAATACATAAAACGGCTACACACTCCTGGAACACATCTATAACCTGAAGTAAGCAACGACAGTGTTGCCAATACACATTACATAAAAAGTGTGTTACCACAAAGTGACAACAGAATTTGAAATTCAATAGTGTAATTAAGAAAAAACTTTTTTCCATAACCGAAAACCTGCATTCCTAGAACGGACCTATAGCGAAAACAGTTTGGAAATATTGTTATTCCTTGACATATAAATACCCTAAGAAATAAAGAACCTCTAAAATTATCTAAACTTTACTCAAAGATGATTCATTAATTATTTTTTACCATGTTTTTAATTAACTTGCTATCTTGTTTGTTTGTGTGTGTGTTTGTCCCTTACAAATCTTCCCATCAATTTTTAACTAACTTCCCGACTAACTAGACATTTGAAACTTTTAGAATAGCTCAGAACACGATGACAATGCATTATTTTAATACTTTTAGCCATCTTTAAGCAGAATTGAATCCATTTTCAGTAAATTTTGTTTTGTAGACTGGTGCAACCATCTATCGGCCGGGACAGGAATGAATAGTTAAACACAAGTTAACTTCCAATTAACTTCATTTTCTTTCAAGTTGATGGGATAATTCATCAAAAACATTTTTAAAAAGTATTTATCAGTACATAGAATTGTCAAATTTATATGATTCAACAGAAAATTTAAAAACATGGTGTATAAAAAGTTCTTTTTATCTTGTAATTATTTATATGTGACATCAAATTTAATTTATTGGCTGTGTGTTTGTTCATTTTTTTTAACAAACACATAGTCCAGAGGTGGGGAACCTTTTTACCATTAGAGGCCACATGTAAATTAGGTAGTAATAAAGGAGGCCGCATAAGTTGATGTACCTATAAATGCGACTTTTATGAAATTATTATAGTTAGGTATAGTTTTAACAATTTGGTGATTATATAGAAAAATAACAACAAAAAATTAAGTCCTTACTTATTTATTATTTGACTTAAAAAGTTACAATATAAAATATTTTTGTATTCACATAAGGGTAAAAACTTGTTATGCCATTAATCATTAATTATTATTTTTTTTATAAAATTATAAGATTCATAGGTACCACTGTAATTTTTTATATTTCACTGTTAGTATTTTTATTTATGTAAACACTTATATATATCCACATTTTTAAATTTTAATAAACAACTACATATTTAAATACCACTTCAAATAAAAATAATAAAGTAGAAGTATTTTTAAACAATTTTAACATTATAAAGAAATACAATAGAAAAATAATAGTATTAAATTATAAATAACTGACATAGTAACAATTCCTAAAATAATTTTAAAATCCGATGGAAAATTTAAGCTATTAGGATATTTGCATTTGTTTCTTGCTTGAAAGTAATTGAATATTCGGATCAAGCTTCGTATCGCGAAGCCTGCGTGCATGCATTCATGGCATTCTTTATTTAATTCCATTGATTTGCGAATTGTAGTAATCTATAAAATTAAATATTAATTAATACAAGTGCTAGCTTTTATTAAAGCCGCACAAGAAGACCACGGAGGCCGCATGCGGCCATAAGGCCGCGAGTTCCCTACCTCTGACATAGTCAATCACTTTAAATAGTTTATTGCGTGTAAGTATTTTCACATTAACTGTAATATTTGGGCTGAAACGCGAAATTATATACCTCGCCTTCATAAAACTCTTATAATGGTTTATATTGTACATAGCAATAAGCTATTTTGGGGGATAGTTTGGTTTATTTCCACTTGCTTCTGGATGCTGCGGGCGTAATGTAGTTTCAAAACAAGAAATTGTATTATATCTACATGCTTTACTATACAACCTTTTGTTATCATTGAAAAACATTCTTGAGCATTTTAAATAATAGACGGATTTGATTTTAAGTTATCTGCCTACGTTCGGTGTGCTTTTTTTTTTCAAAAACATGCAGTACTGATTAAACGCATATATTTTTAGTTCAAATGTGATATAAAATCATAAAAACTAATTTGGTAAACATTTCATAACATTTTAAAATTTAGGGAAATTTTTACAAATTTTAAGTCTAATTTAGTGCTTATGCCAGAGACCCTAAACTCAATTCAACTAAATACATTTCAGTTTCCTTTATACCATATATTACTGTGAAACTGAAATGTGTTCTGAAGTAAAAGTTTCACAATATTTCCAAAAATCACTGATATATACCAAAAAAGTGAAAAAACACTGGTTTTTAAAAAATCTTATATGTGCAGGTACATGTAGAAGGATTAAATAAACACATGTAGCTTGGCTTTCAGACCAAAATGTAGTTAGTAATATGTAAAACACTAGTGAAAAATTTCATTGAAATATCACACCCTGGCAAGAAAAGTGGCACAACTCAAAAATGCAGCATTTCAGAAAAATCAACTTACTAGAATACTCTAAAGTTTGAACTAGTATTACAATAATTACAAGATAAAAAGAACTTTTTATATACCCTGTTTTTAAATTTTCTGTTGAATCATATACACTTGACAGTTATAAGTATTAATAAGTACTTTTTAAAAATTTTTTGCTGAATTATCCCATCAACTTGAAAGAAAATGAAGTTAATTGGAAGTTAACTTGCGTTTAACTTTTCGTTCCCGTCCCGGCCGATAGATGGCTGCACCAGTCTGCAAAACAAAATAATGATTTCAATTCTGCTTAAGGATGCTAAAAGTATCAAAATAATGCATTGTCATCGTGTTCTGAGCTATTCTAAAAGTTTCAAATGTCTAGGTAGTCGGGAAGTTAGTTAAAAATCGATTGCAAGATTTGTACTGGACAAACACGCACACAAACAAGAAAGCGAGTTAATAAAAACATGATAATATAATTGGTCTCAGGTGGACAAATTGCGAAATATAGATGTGTCGTTTTTCATGTATGATGGGGCACTTCATACATAATTTTCAATGACATAACCTCAAAATTGCCATTTTTTTACTTGTGTCACTCTTATTGCCCGGGTGCGATATATTGAATGTTTTTTAAATTATTAGCTTTCTCATTTACAAAAGTAACTGAAAAATCAGTTTTCTAGAAAATGCATATAAAAATGCTACTTCTGGTCTTTTAATATCTTTTTCGGTTTATTAAATTGGCCATAAATTCTCTTCAAATCAGGGTACGAATAAAAGTAGAGCAGCTTTTAGAATCCTAAATTGTGAAACAGAGCTACTTGTGAAACAGAGCAATAAAATTTTTTTCGAAATTTTGCACCAAAAACAGTAATTTTGGTGCAATATGAGTAGGGGTACGTAAATTTCGCATAAAAAAATTACAATATATAAAATTTTGCAATTATTCACAAAATATATATATATATATATATTTTCAAAAATTTCGCATTTATTAAAAGAAATCTCAATTTTACTTACATGGTTAGGTAAGTATCAAAATTCTTAGTTAAAAGCTAATATTGTACTAGTCTCCACATTCTCTTTCTTAAATCTTCAGTAATAAGCAAATTTCGAGAGTGAGATATCTCAGTTAAAGACCGCGGATGGTCTTAGATAAGCAATTATACTAATAAATTTTTACTATTATTACCAAATTTCGCTTAAAAAGCCGTTTATCACCGAGTTTTCTCCGAAAAGTAGTAAAAAAATAGTTCTCGCATTTATTCGCTCATATCGGCAAATTTCGCATTTATTCGCATCCATTTTGTAAATAGGAAAATTACGTATCCCAAAATATGACCTTAAAATGTTTGACATAAATTGTATCTAGGTAGGTAGGTAGGCTATAGTGCTATTAAGATATGGATATTTTTAACTTGTTGCCTGTTCTAGATATGTGTACTTTTCAGTCTCTTCAGATTAGAAATATATATTTCATTTCTTCCTTTTCATAGTATACATATCTTTATACATTTTCTTTTTGCTGAGGAGAAAATACTGTTTTTTTTAATGAAAAATTGATGAGATAAAGGAAAATAAATGTACAATATCTTCCCAAAGAAACAAACAAACAAAAAACATACGATTACGTTGGGTGTAGAAATTCATATTAAAATTTCCGTTTGAAAGTTTTACCACCAGTATCAGTCACATTTGTAGATAGCATGGCAGACAATAAGATCTAACCAACCTATTACAACTTCTTAGGGCCAAAACGTCATATTTCTGCAAAACCCCTAAATTGAATTAGAGAAAAAATTTCCATTATAAATATTTTGGAAAGTGAAATACGAGGAATCTTATGCGATTGTACAGATTGAATCGTATTGAGATTCTAAAGCTAATTTATTTTTCCTTTAACCTCTCTTCTACCCCGTTAATGGCTAAACTTATTCTTTTGATGAACCATTGAAGCTCTTGGGATAGTGCTCCTCCATCCAATTTAATTTACTTCTCATTTCAACCCCCCCCCCCCTCTTTCGTCCTGAAGAATTATTTTGATGAGATTTGCATAATTTTCAGCAACTTGTAATATATCTGTTTGCTTTATCTTGTTTGAGGCAATGCTAGATTTTGGGCAAAGTTCATAAAAGGATTTCGATGCTTTTAGACGTGTTCTTTATTGCATTTTGCGCATAACGTAGTGCATTCCAAACTCCGTGGGCGGAGGGGGAGTTGTTGAAATAAGAGAAATTGGAAGTTGCACGCGCTTTTGGATGTATTTTGAATAAAACATAGGGTTGTACGCATGGCGAAGCTTTAGTGCTCGCCAATCATACGACTCGCGGGAGAATCAAGTCGTACTAAATAATCAGATTTATTTAATGATATTTAGTTCGAATAGATTTTTATTTTTCTTGGAGTAGACGGCAGTAGAATTTAAAAATAAATCTAACTTTTTAACTTAAGTTCATTTCTATAATATGCAGCTCAATGGAATAAAAACTCACGCTCAAGTAATACTTTATTTTTCTTTTCGTGACCCCTTCAACATTTGCAAACCTTGTTTTTTTACCACGTTTTTATTAACTCGCTTTCTTGTTTGTGTGTTTGTCCAGTACAAATCTATAATTGATTTTTAACTAGCTTTTAGAATAGCTCAGAACACGATGACAATGCATTTTTTTAATACTTTTAGCCATCTTTAAGCAGATTTGAATTCATTTTCAGTTAATTTTGTTTTGTATGGAAAGTTAGTTCAGAAAAAATCCGCAAGGTGGCGCTTCGATCGAATTCAATGCTTGCACTTTTGCGTAACGGCGTTTGACGATTTTGAAAACAGAATACATGTGAGTTTAGTTTGTTTACAAAAATATTGTGCGAAAATTTTTTTTAAAAATTATAAAAGTTAGCTGTTTATAAAGTCTGTGGATAGTGGAAACGACAAAAAAGTGATTAAAATTAAATAAAAGAAAATGAAAAAGAATAATTAAGTGAAGGTTTGTGCAATTCGTTTATATGATTCAATAGAAAATTTAAAAACGTGGTATATAAAAAGTTCTTTTTATCTTGTAATTATTTCCAAATACTGTTCGGTTAAAAATAATAGTCCCAAGTTGTGCCAGTGTTCATTTTGTTTCTATTTTTAAACGCTTGCATAATCTGAGAACGATAACCCTGCATATTTGAATCTACGATGACAGCATTAGAAACATCGGACAAATTTATCAGTTAAAAAAGCCTGTTCAGTTATAATTTGCTTAGTACTTGCACCTAACTACCAGATTTGATTATTAAAGGAGGATATTTAATGATGCAGAATATCAACTTGTGGTTACAGATTTAGAATAGATTTCTTTTTCAGATCCATAGATACAAAATATCTTACTTTGAAAAATGTCTAATTTCCAAAAATGCTATTCGAAACTAAAAATCTATTAGAGGTAAATTAAATTGCGATCGTTACTGAAAGCAACTTGCATATTTTTAAACATAAAAAAAGCTAAGTACTTCAAGAACAACCTGCGTTGAGCATTTTTCACCGAGTAAATATATTCAAGAAAAGCCAATGACTAATAAGAGGTAGGTAAAACCTTAAATGTTGAATTTATTCCTTACTTATAAATTATCCTATACTTTCCTGAAATTAAAGGTAAAAATTATGTTTATTAATCGTTTGATTTATACAGGAGTAAAACAAAAAATACAAATGTATAATTTTTAAGCAGATTTTTCAAAAATAAATGTAATAATTAATGAGCTAAAGCTAAAATATCTTCTAATTTTGATGTAATACATCATTATTAATAAATGCATGCTAAAATATAAACCTCTCACATGTAAATTCCCGAAGAACAAAATACGTTTCTCTTAAAGAGAAAACGTAAAAAGGAGAGAAAATCACATGCAGATCATCCTCTTTATCACTGGAAATCCCTGAAGTATATACTTATAATTTTAATACATTCATTGCCACTGATGTGAATTTACGACATTTCGGTATATTGCTCCCGCTAAGTTATATTTAACGGTTTTAAGCGCATTGTTTCTTTTAAAATAAATTGTCAGGCAATGGGAGAAACAGGAATTTGAAGTAATTTTTTAATACGAGGTTCGCAGTTCATTAAATGTCCTACGTAGTAGATGAATGAGTGCAACTGGACAGAAGTGTGCTGCAAGCATTTTTATAATTTCTCTATTTCAACCTGCTTTTAGTATTAGAAAAGGGAAAAACTGTCTGCTAACAATGTGTTAATACACGTTTCTTGCGCAAAAGACATGTCAGGACGGGCAAATTCAATTTCAATATTTCCATGTAATATTGAAAGTTAGTTCTATCAACTATTTGTAATGACGTCACAATGGGATCTAAAATTAGTCTCTTATAAAGGACCAATGAGAATTTTAAAAATCCAATGGATTTAACTACAATATGCAATGGAATGAATGTCAGTGGGGGGACGGGGAAGAGGAGAACAAAGATTGTTTTTCATGTGATGTCGGGTCCGACAAAAACTTATTATATTTTCCTATTTTGTTGAGGAAAGAGAGCGGGAACAAAGGTTGAATGAATCGAAAGATAAGAACCAATAAAAGGGCGAACTGATTTTCTTATGTTAAAAAATTTCCCTTTTACTTCTCTCCCCTTAAACTTCTATATCTGTGTTTGTTGTGCAAAGGGTGTTATGTCCAAAATGGGCTAAAATGAGTTATCAAACCAGGCATGTTTGGAAAATCAAGGGCTACTGCAGGGTACAGAAAGCTAAGTCCAATTCCACTCCTAAATATTTTCATTCATCACTGAAAATTTGGGGTATGTGAAACAAAACACAAATATGTTAAAAGGGTATTAAAAGGGTTATGTGTTAAAAGGGTTATGTGCCAATCAAGGTATTATCATTCTTTACTCAACAAAAAAAATTGGAAAACTTTTCTTTAAAAACAAATTTAAAAATAAATTAAAAAAAACAGCTTTTGTGTAAGTCAGTTTTTTTTTATCTCTTTTTTCTGAAAACTACGATTATGGACTTAACGCTCTTTACATAGCAAACACAGATATATTTCCTCATCAGTCCAATAAAAGATTTGTTTTTTACGGTCAAAGATTTTCTATGACTTTAAAACCAATAAAAAATCAAAACAAGCCTTTTTACCAGGTTTTTTTTTTAATCTATCATTTGAAATTGGAAAATTTTCACTAACCAAGGGAGTGAATTTAATTGTGATATTCGAACAATGTAAAATAATTTTTAACGTATATTACGAAGGAAAAACTGTAGGATGGATTGCAATTTACAGAAGACATACCTACTCTACTTATAATGGATATCTATAGATTAACTGAAAAATTAAATTGTAGAAGTGTATTTTTTTATGACTTATAGCGTAAATTACAAAACGATTCATCCATTCAGTAATAATTTTTTTTAAAGTTTAAACAACTTACTTTTGTTATTTCTTCTTGAATCTCTTTCAGATTTAAATTTTTGTTTCAGTTACATGATCTCTTATTTGTTAAGCTTTTGTTTATGTCTTTGTTGGGCGGTACCACGAGCTAACATGTAACACATTCATGCATTCCTTTTTCCTATTTCTTAACGTAATTTTAGACAACATTTTCAGAAAAAATCTAACGATGACTACTCAACAAGAGGCTTTCAAAAACTTTCATCTAAAAAAAAAAAACTTGCCTTTGTGGGTGTTCAACCTACATATCCAAGTCACCGTGTTAATTGATTAACTTCATAGAAAATATTCTGCCTTTTTTATCCTAACTATAAACAAGATATCACTGATAAAAAGGGATATAAAAGAAAATTTAGTTTAAACATTGATATAAAACTTCAAAAACGTAATACTCTAGTGACTTAATTTCTCCTTTTTTTTCGTTAGGGTAAATTAAGAAAATTTTCTTAAGTTTAATCGATTCCTCACCATTGTATTTACTTTCCATATCAAATCTTTCGTTCAAAACAATTAGTATCCGTCTTACAGTCAATTAACTTCTGGTATTAAATTTCATACATCGTCTGTTTCAATACCGTTTTAATTGTCTGCAAATCAAAAGGAACTGAAATTATCAAAAATATTAAAAATAGATTCCAAGAAGTAGAATTTAAAAAGCTTCTTTGCGTTTATTTTCAATTACATTCCTATTAAACAGCTCTTCTTTTAATTTTTTTCGAGTGAATATCATAGGAAAAAAAAGCAATTTTTCAATTCTATTATGAATTCTCAGTTGCACGCGCTGAGATGGAATATTTTTATTAAAGCTTTTAAAATAACTAATTAAAATGATTTTTCAAATAAAACTTTTCTATCGCAAAGTAATTTGATATTCATTTACTGCACATTAAATTCCGTTTTCATTTATGACCAATTTTTTTCTCTTTTCATTTATTTATATTTTTCAAAATGCAATTTCAATTCGTTTCATGTTTTTGGAATTCTTTCTTGTCAAATCAATAAATCACAGTGTTTGATAATATTTGTGAACGATTTAAAATTTTAAAAAATATATTTTCATCTATAATTTTATGCGCATTATATCATACTTTTCAGTGCTTTCGTTTCTTCATATATTATAAAATGCTCAAAAATGTAATACTCGCGATGAAGAGACAGGGAGGTGTTTTTTTTTTTTGGGGGGGGGGAGGGGGAGCTCTTGGGGTTTTATAAATACATAATTAAACCCATAAAAATAGTAAAGTGAAGGCTTTATTAATAGGATAAAACTGAATTCTTGTTGAAACTTGTTTGTCTCTAAATACTGAAGGGCTCGTTTTACAGTGTATTTTAAATTGGAGGTAAAATAGTATAGTTATTATAGTACGGTTCTTCAACTCTGGTTTCAAGTTTTAACATAATTTAAGCTCCAGGGCGTCAATTTTCCTCAGAGTCGTTTTTCTTCTTTCTCCATTCCTGATTTGAACCTTTGTAGTACAATCTCTGATTGCAAGATCTCCCCATGCGGTAATCTGCTGAAGCAGTTCTGCTCAAGTATTAACACTCGCAGGTAAAATGAACAATAATTAAAAGCAGTTTGCTGGTCTTTATTAAGAGCTAAACTATATGAACTAAAAGTTTAATTCTTTTTTAAAGCTTCGTTGGTTAAGTGATTTTACGAACTGAAGGTTTGTATAAAATAAAACCGTTGATGATAAGTCGATTCCACAATAGACTTGAAAAACTTAATTATTCAGAATAAGTATTTAGATCTTACTAATTATATTTCACCCATTGGGCTTAACCCAATAAAAAAATATCAGATAGTCTCTTTTAACGAAACTTTCGATGGGTTATTAACGTAGGATTACTTATCTTTGCTTACCTTTTTTGTATGTATATATGTATGTATGTATTATGTATATATGTATCTATATATATTTACGTATGTATATATATATATATATATATATATATATATATATATATATATATATATATATATATATATATATATATATATATATATATATATATATATGTCAGAACTTAGTTGGGAAAAGAATTATTAGTTTGAATTTAAAGGGGGCTTGGCAATTAAATTATATTTGTGGCGTAATTCGCCTCTAATTTTTCATATTTCAAGACTCGCGAATTAGGAAAGGGATATTCCCCTTTTCATTATATAATCTTGGCGCGTCTGTGGTTAAGCGTTCGAAGAGAAAGTATTATATAATTCCCCTTGGAGAGATGTCTAGATTGGGCTCTGCGCATGTGCAGAGAGAGTTGGCGCGTGGAATTGGCCGTGAGATTTGTCAAACCGCGAGATAAATTTGTTGAGGACAGACGTTTGTGCACCGCGTCTATAATTCCGAAATGGCGAGTACTGAAACGCGCAGATCTGGAGAGGTGGTCTACATGGAATTGAACTGAATAAACTCTACTTATTTGATACGATGCTGAGTACTTTTTGAGTGTATGCCTTCCCTTGATGCCATGGACTGTAAAACAAGAAGACTGCAAACGATATTTTATAGCACGCAAAGCCAATGCCTGTCAGGAGCCGGCAGTGACGATATCTACAGGGGAAAATAAAAATCACCGCACTTAGGATAGCACACACGTGCGAAGACTAATTACGACCTTATAAAGAAATTCAATTACGTTCAAGAAAAATTACTATGGCAGAAGTAACAAGTGACACGGACCTTCAGAAAAAAATGGAACTTAATGACAGTCTCGTGCAACAAATTGGAACTCCTGAAAGGACTATACTCACTGCAAATACATATAACACAGAAGAAAATACAAGAAAATAAATACTGAAGAATCACAGAAGGACAGCGGATGGACCAAAAAAGATATAGCAAAAAAAAAAATAACTGATGTGCATTTAAAAATTCCAATATTCGTCAGTAAAAGGAAAAAAAATATTCTTCCTTGGTTGACCATGTTTGATGAAAAATGTCAAGCGCTAAACTTAGACGCAGAGTGGATGAAAGAGAACTTAATTAATTTTGTGAACGATGAGGTGCAGGATCTAATAATTTCCACAGAGTTATATAAAGAAAACTATGATGACATTAGAAAGAATTTAATTACAATGTTTTCAAGAAGTCGTGAACATCTCATAACAGATTTCCGAAACTTAAAACTTCAAGATGATGGTGATATATATGAATATTGCAAGAAAAAAATTGAAATAGAATGATCTTTCGGAAAAAAAATGATGAAGAATTAATTGAAATACTGACTATCGACTCGCCGCACCACATAAGAACATTACTAACTCTGCAAAATATAAAAAAACCCATATGAGTGGCTGGAGAAGGCGAAAAAAATACACATTTCCATTTCTCCGACAGACATCGATCAGAAACAAAATTAAGAAAACATTTATATGCAAGAAGAGAGGACTTTCAAACTCAGCCAACTTTCGCAAAACAATTTAATCATGAAGAAAACAGAAGAGACTTTGATCAGAGCACTCCACAGAACTTTCGACCAAGAAGGGGTTTTATGACAGACGAGAAAACCGCCAACAATCTCATCAAAATTGGCAAAGGACTGATCCCCACGACAACAGAGACAACAGATGACTTTTAATCTCGGCTAGGGTGAGTGATAAAAATTTTCAATGCCTATTAGATACAGGCTCTACACTTTCCCTGATGTCAGAATCATTATTTAAATTAATTAAAGACTTTAAAAAATTTAACTTAGATAATATTGTTTTAAATCAAACTGATGGTCAAGTAACTGTTACAAATTTAATAAAAACTACTGTTAAATTGGAAAAATAACTAGAGAAATTGAAATTTTAGTCATAAAGAGTAATTTACCATATTTATTACTAAGCTTAGAACATGAGATTATTTAATTTAGAAATTGATTTAAGAATTTTAAAAGTATTCCAAATTAATAAAGAAATAATACTGTGTAATAATAATAATTTTGTTAATCCATATGCATTGAATGATCATAGAGAAAAATTTGAAAATTATTGTGGTAACATGTATAATGGTAAAAGGTATTATAAAAATAATAATACGTGCAATTTTAAAAAGGTAAACAAAAATGTAAATGAGAATAGAAAATATTTTAATCATTGGACTGTGAATAGTAATAGAAAGTATTATAAAGGTAGAAATTTTGTTAAGAAAAACTATTTCAGAAATGATCACTCTCTTGAGCATTAGAAAGGGACTGTTTATAAAAATTATGTAAATAATAATGTGAATAATGTTTTTCCAAATGACTATGAAACTCTGAATGTTAACAATAACCCAAGAATGAGACACTCAAATGAAAAAAATGATAATTCAGATAATATGAGTAATGATTATGATATTCAAAATTTTCAAGAGACATCAGATATCCCCGATGGTACATTGACTACTCTGTTTTAAGAGCCCGGTGATAATTTGGACTTTGTGACACCAGAGCAAATACCGGAGGACTGGCCCCGATTAGAAAACATTTTAGAAACTTTCGAACATATCTTTTCAAAAAATAAATATCATGTTGAAAAAATAAAATTAGTACCCCAAAAGATACATTTAACTTCAGAGCTCCCAATTGCACAAAGGCCATATCGTACATCCCAAACTGAAAATGCTGAAATAAAAAGACAGATAGACGAATTGTTAAAAGCAGGTTTTATTTAGCCCTCACATTCTCCATATAGCGTCCCAATAACTTTAGTAAATAAGAAAGGCCAAGGAAAAACCAGTCTATGCATAGACTATAGAAAATTAAATGTAATTACAAAAACTGATTCTGAACCCATACCACGAATTGATGACTTATTAGATCAACTAGCCCATGCCAATTTTTTTTCAACATTAGATTTAACTTCAGGATGTTGCCATATAGAAATACACGAACATGACACTAAAAATTGGCATTCACAACAAATTTTGGACTTTATGAATGGACAAGACTACCATTTGGATGGGAAAATGTACTAAGTGTCTTCCAGAGGGCAATTAGACAAATTCTAAATAAATACCAAATCGACTATGCCTTGAACTATTTTGATGACATAATAATCTTTTCTCAAACCTTTGAAGAACATATGAAACATTTGGAAATTTTTAAAATTTGCCAGAAAGAAAATATCAAATTAAACCAATCAAAATGCCAGTTTGCTAAGAAAGAAATAAAATTTTTAGGATATGAAATTTCACAATGAAAATATTCACTCCATAATGTAAACATTGAAACAATAAAAAAATTATTACCACCCAAAAATGTTAAAGAATTACAAAGATTTTTAGGATCCATAAATGTTTATCAAAAATTTATACAAGATTATGCTAAATTGAGACTTCCATAAAACAAATTACTTAAAAAGGATGTAAAATGGGATTGGTCCCAAGACTGTCAAAATTCATATCCGAGATTAAAAGATGAGCTAGTTTCAAAACCAATTTTAACTCTATTTAACCCAAATTATCCATGCCACCGTTTTGTCGACGCGAGTCAAGAAGCAGTTGCTGCTGTCTTAAAACAAATACATCCTGATGGTCAACTACACCCAATTGCTTTACATTCCAGACAATTAAAAAAACACGAAAGAAATTATGCTATAACTGAGCTGGAGTGTTTGGCGATTATTGATTCAATTGATAAATACCATTGTTACTTACATGGGAAGAAATTCATAATTCATTCGGATCATTCAGCTTTGCAATGGCTCAAAAATGTTAAAAATTTAACTGGACGACTGTTTAGATGGTCTTTAAAACTTTCCCTGTATGATTATGAAATAGTACACATAAAATGTAAATATAATTATGAAGCTGATATGCTATCTAGAAATCCTATAAGCCACTTTGTATCCCAATATTGTTATTTTCTAAGCACAGATGAAATTATTCAGGGACAATTAAATGATAATGTAAATAATGTAAAGTACAAGAAATATAGTGGAGTTTTAACAGTGAAAAAGAAAAATCTAGTCAAAATTGTAGTTCCGACATCATTACGACTAAAATGAATAACCGCTACACATGAAAAATTTGGACACCCAGGTGTGAAAAAAATGTTGCAGTTAATTTACCCTATTTACTATTGGCAAGATATAATAATAGATATTTCAAATTTTGTTCGTTGTTGTGAAACATGTCAGTAAAACAAGAAATCGGCTGAGAGAAAATTCGGACTGATGGAGCAGGTTCCAGTTGCCCATGAACCATTTGACCTAATTTCAGTTGATACAATTGGAGGTTTTAACTATTATAACTCGACAAAAAATATCTTCATCTGGTGATTGATCATGCGACAAGATATATTTGGACTTTTCTTTCTAAGAGTGTGACAAGTGAGGCATATACAAACTTCTTAAAGCAAATTTTCAAAATTAAAGTTCCCAAACAAATATTAAGTGACAGAAATGCTGCATTCACTTCCTCCGGGTTTAAAAATTCCTAAAACACCACAATACGAAACAATTTCTCACGTCAGCCCATAGGCCTCAATGTAACCGTAAAAATGAAAGATGTAATCAAACTATTGTGTCAAAATTAAGGTGTAAAGTAAATACTTCTTCGAAAAAAATTCCATGGACAAAAAGTTTAGATCAAGTAACTTCTGAATATAATAACCAACCCCATAGTGTAACTGCATTCCCCCCGAATTACCTGTTAATTGGAAATTTACCATATGACTCACCATTGCCTAAAACAACTTCATTAAATTATCCGCTAGTTGAAGAAGCAAGAAAGATTGCAGTACAAAGAACCATTCAGCACTATAAAATTAATAAACAGAGATATGATAGACATTTTGTACGGTCAAACTTCAAAATTGGTGACTTAGTAATGTACGAAGAATTCAAATACCCATATTCAAGAAAACTAGACCCACCTTATTCAGGTCCTTATAAAATAAGTCAACTTTCTAATGTTAATTTTGAAATTGATAAACCAAACCAATACACTAGGAAACAGAGTGAAATTGTGCATTCAACCAGGTTAAGCTATTTTCATCCACATAATGAGTTTAAATTAAAATAATTTTGTTTCATGCACAATTTTCTTGGGGAGGGGGGGGGGAATTAAGAGAAGATTTTGGTACGAGTCACAAGTAAAAAATTGAAATTATAAAATTATGAATGTTAATGAGTAAATAAGATAATAAAATTGGAATTGATGATATTGTGAAATTAAACTAGAATATGATTTGTATTGAATTTATTGGTTTTTAACAATTGTGTGTTTTGAATTGAATTTTAGTAACTAATGAAAGAACTTTGACTAAACCTAATTTTTGGATTATCTTGAAATGTTTTGTTACCATTTTTGCAATATTTTGTTTCTATTAATTTGCTGAACTGTGTTTACATTTTCCCGAATATGACCAAACTTCCTATCTCAGAGATCCATTTCTTAATTGATTTTATATGTTGGTTACCTAACACTCTTTTGACTCCACTTAGGTGGTTAAACTTTGTGTGTTGTCTTAAAATAATAATAAAAAAACTATTCTGATTTAAACTTTCTACTAGAAAACTTTTGTATGTGATTTTCTGGATCTCCTGAGCCAACAACCGACTGTGACACCCTTACTTTTTTCATCTTTCAGCAAATTTTCTACTTCTCGAATACTCTATCCTATCACCCATCTACCCGCGCGTTGGAAGTCATCCCAACCTCATTGTATCCTTCTAAATAAATTGTACTTTACATACTCAGTCACAATTTGCTGAAAAATATTACTTAAACGAAATGACTAAAGACAGGCCATGGGGTGACCGCTCCTTTTTGCCCTCCCAATTCTTACTTAATACTTCCTCAGGCATGACAAGCTCCCACGTTTCCTGTTTCTCCATCTTAGTTCTTGACAAGGTGTTGTTTTGGCAGTCATGTCCTGTGGGAGAATTACGGTTGGTCCACTGTACGGCCAAAAATACTATACGCAAACAACTACACACCCCCTTTACTCCTTAGTAAAGTTATTAAGAATTTGAACCTAGGGCAGTGTGGGGAACACACATTCCAACACACGAACACTCCCCACATTGTTTTGCCAATGCCATTATTGTGGTTATGACTGTGGGAAATCTTTTGAACCTGCACTCCTCTGACCCAACTAAGCACAACTACTCATAAATTAGAAGGTGTTTTAACATAATGAATCTATCATTGTGAAATATTAAATTGAATGAAGTGAAAATTATAAAATGTTTTGATAAATTTGAATTGTTGATTGCGTTATAAAAGAAAAAATATTGTGAACTATAAAATACAGAGGCTGTTCGCACATTTTTTAGACGATTTTGGTAAGCGGTAATAAAAAATCGTTTGCTGCAAAAGAAATAATTGCAATTGTACTATGTTTTTAAAAGTCAAAATTATCGTCTGCGGCTTGAAAGTTTTGTTTTTATTAAAAATGGCGTTTTTAACAAAGCAGTGGTTCGAAGGCTACATTTATGCTCTTTCCGAAGAGAAATATGCATACTCCGTTATCCAAAAACGATGTGAGAGTCATGGTTTTGTGATATCTAAAGCGTCGATAGGTAATATCTTCAACAAGAAAGGAAAAAGACGTCAAATTGCAGCCTCAAGTGGGACAAAAATTCCAAACAAGTATCCAAGGAAAAAACGGACATCTTCGACTATTGCAAAGGTACGCTGTTTAATGTTAAAAGAAAATCCCCCTATTCAAAGGACAGTTGCAAAATCATTAAAATGATCGGTGTCCACTGTAAACAAAATGATAAACGTTGATTTAAATCTTAAGAAAGCGAAAAAACGTAATGTGCGTCGTCTTCTTCCAAATCATATCGCTGAACGCAGGACACGCTGCAGAATTCTATATGAGAAACACTTATCCAAAGAAAAATGGAAAACAATTGTCACAATAGATGAATCATGGGTGTATTTAAATGATTGCAACAAAAAAAAGAGCCATTTATTATCATAAAAGGGGAGAAAAAATTTAAGTACATGGTTCAAAGAATCGAAAGAAAGATTTTCTAAGGGATTCATGATTGTTGCTGGTTTTTCTTATAATGGCAAGTTAAAAATAAAGAGAGTGGAAAAAAATGTCAAGATTAACTCCAAATACTATCAGGAACATATTTTATCGCCAATTTTTCTGAATGAAATACCATCGCTTTACCCACAGTGCCATCAATCTGTGAGACTCCATCAGGACAAAGCTAGCAGTCACACATCAAAATCCACTGTAAATTTCCTAAAAGAAATGGAACAAAAAACTGGTATCAAGGCCATACCCTTCATTGATATCCCTACTAAATCTCCCGATGTATCACCTATGGATTTTTGTGCTGTCGGACTTTTAAAATCTGCATTATCCAAACGTCGTCCCAAAACCCTTACAGGACTCTGGAACGCTGTTCAGGAGGAATGGGATAGAATACCTCTTCTGACACTTCAAAAGGCATTATTTTCCTGGAAATTGCGGTGTCGAAAGATAGTTCAGAATAAGGGATGTCAAATAGAACATTTAAAACACAAGAATTTTATGTAATTTAGTTTTGTGAATACAATATACATCGTCTAAAAAATGTGTGAACAGCCTCTGTATATGTAGAAATATTTTGAATTTCATATGTAATATAAGTCGAAGGTATAAAATAGCTCTAAAAAGATAAACTGCATTGGAATTGATGTCAAAATAAATTTATGATGTTCGGTGACTACAAGAAATGGGAAAAATAATCCCATGGGAAAAAGATGAAGATCTATATTGTTTCAATTATTAATATGCTATGCCTCTGAGAATTTTTACTGGGTCATCAGTGAATGGTGGAAGCTTCCAGAAATACTTGAATTTGTTTATATGTAACAGAGTTTTGGATCCAAGTTACTTTTCATTTCTGTTTATCTTTATATGTACCTGGTGATATTTTTGTTTACCAATATAAGTGTATTTCATGTAAAAAATTCAATTGGATTTGTTGTAACATTGAGTTGTGAGTGAAACAAAATGTAAAAACTGTCAAATTAACTTACCACTCAGGTATAGGAAATGTATGATAAAGCCTGGACTTTATTTAGCCTTACTTACTCTAACAGTTCCATATTAATGGATGTTAAAACTTATTGTTTTGATTTAATTTAGTATTTTAAAGATGTTCCTAGAAAAGATTTTTAAAGGTGATATTTTGTAAAAATGTTACTTCAATTACAGTGATATGTCTAAGGTGATGTTTTAATGTTTTAATTGTTTGTTTATAATTCTTGGGTACCCATTTTACATTTTCTATTATAAGAAGTTAATATTGTTTATAAAAAATATGGTAAAAATTGTTTTGATGTAAATTGTATATTTTAAACCCACTGCTCCAGGTCTTACAGAATAGAAAGAGATAATCCAGAGGTTGTTAAGGGAACATTTGATTTTAAATAATGGGGTTTTCACTGAAATTTTTGTTGTGTGGGAGACGTCCCCACTCAATATTTTTCCGGTTGGCTGATTTGATTGTTTTGCTCTTCTGAACTCTTGCCACATGGAATTAGCTATTCCTTGTGTGCACGCCTTCAGGGGGACGGGGGGGAGTTGTCAGAACTTAGTTGGGAAAAGAATGATTAGTTTGAATTTAAAGGGGGCTTGGGAATTAAATTATATTCGTGGCGTAATTCGCCTCTAATTTTTCATATTTCAAGACGCGCGAATTGGGAAAGGGATATTCCCCTTTTCATTATATAATCTTGGCGAGTCAGTGGTTATGCGTTCGAAGAGAAAGTATTATATTATTCCCCTTGGAGAGATGTCTAGATTGGGCTCTGCGCATATGCAGAGAGATTTGTCGCGCGGAATTGGCCGTGAGATTTGTGAGAGCGCGGGATAAATTTGTTGAGGACAGACGTGTGTTCACCGCGTCTATAATTCCGAAATGGCGAGTACTGAAACGCGCAGATCTGGAGAGGTGGTCTACATGGAAATGAACTGAATAAACTCTACTTATTTGATACGATGCTGAGTACTTTTTGAGTGTATGCCTTCCCTCGATGCCATGGACTGTAAAACAAGAAGACTGCAAACGATATTTTATAGCAGGCAAAACCAACGCCTGTCATATATATATATATATGTCAAAATTTTGACGCATTTTGGTACTTTTCTATTTAACTGTTTACTGCTTGCCCAAGCGATACAGACTGGGTTTGGTGCACTGCCAAAATTTTAACTTGCGAAGTACGGATGGACGGTTTTAGCGACTGAAAATCCTTTGCTCAGGACCGTTATGGGGGAACGTAATCCAACGTTAAAAAATCATGGTCCCGAGATAGCCCAGTGGTAGCGCGTCGGGTTTCAGCGCTGAGGTTGCTCGGATCGAATCCCCGACATGAACCATAAAATACCTTCATGGCTGGATATGAGCACATCCAATCCGTAGACTGGAAAGTCCCTCTATGAAGTCAGAGAGGGTTAGAGAAGTCACGAAGCCCCAAGACGTTACGCCCCTGGGGATACTCGGTCAAAATTGAGGTGGCATCTGGCTAAATCGGACTCTGGCCCTTGTGGGGCCATTATAAACCGCGCCGCAGCCTTCTGTCCGCTAGGCTATATGGACCTGGTCTGGATACTTCCGGCCAAGGAGGGGGCATTAAGAACAACAAAAACAAAAAAATAGTCCATAAGTTTAGTTCCCAAACCTTTTCATTGTACTCCTGGCTTACGATTTAAACTTTTATGTAGTCTGAGTTTAAAATTTCACAAAGTGATTGGTTGAAAAAAAATAACTTGACAAATTTTTTAATTAGCTTTAAATGTATTTAAACGGAAGTATATCTATGGCAAAAGTTTCAAATGGGGAAAAGACATTTAAAGAATCGTCTTTTATTGCCCTAATAACAATGTTTACATAGATTCAGTGAGCTAGAGATTACGAGTTTCACGAGTGCTATCCGGTATTTAAGGCACTTTTCTCAGTTATGTATGTCTTTCAGTAACAACCTCGATGCTAGTTCACGGAGAAAAGTAGTAATCACTCATATATTGTTCTCTTTTGTCTATTAATTTGGCAGGTGAACGAAATGACCCGTGTAATTTATAACCATTCCAAATTTGAGAAGTATGTTGTTTGAAGGGTCACAACCAGAGGACCTGAATCGGAGTAAAATTCACTGAAATTTTGAGTTTTGATGGAGGAAATGTTTTAATTTGTTAAAATGTTTGTTGAGCAAAAAGTTTTAAGAACTTTCGATGATGTTAGAATAAGAACCCTGATGGTGCATCAGGACCTGTCACGCCAAAGCAGATGAAAGTAATTTCTTGACGAAAGGCATTGTTTGGCCCCAAAAGTTCATGAAAACACATATATGAAATGGGTAACTTCAATGCTATATAAATTTTCCCCGCAAATCACGAGAGATGTTTCGCACCTTTCGTCTCGGGCTGAGTTGACTCAAAATTGGGAGACAATTCTGGTGAAATTTAAAGGTATTAATCTTATACCTAGCAGTGCACCCTTCAGCTGTCTTACTTTAGAGCTTTTAAGGAGGGCGATCGTTTTTTGGGGAGTATGCTATGAGCTTGGAAATTTTGATTACAAAGGAGCCGTTTTACAGCATTCACATAGTCTCAATTAATCTTTATCCGTTTTCTACTATAAGAATTTTCTAGTGTGAAAAAAAAATAAAGACCAAAGGACCCTGATCCTGAACGCAGCTATCAGTACAATCTCCCTGGACCAAAAAATACTGTGAAGGATTATTTTTATTTGAAAAAAAATAATTATTGCAGAAATTTAAAATGTTATTGGCAACTAGATAGAGAAAAATAAATAGCATTTGGTGGTGTTTATTGAATTTCATTCATGATACAAATTTTAGCTTCTCTATAAAGACTAAATAAGACTCTTCATTTTAAATAAAGATAATACATTTATTTTCTGTTGGTATTCTTTAGAATTTGATTCCAATCGACACAAGTGCTAGCAAAAATTTCGTTAAAATATTTTTATCAAGTTAAAACACTCCTCCAATTGGTTTGCGGCTGGACGATGGCCGAATGGCTAGGGCGCTGGCGTTCCTTACCAGAGTCTGTGGGTTCGAGTCCCATTCTTGGCATGGACGTTTGTAGCCGTTCGGAATCGGCTTTAAGTAGTAGGTCCCGGTCTAACTAGCATTCGTCTAGCAAAAGTTGACCGTAGCTCTCCAATCCAAACCCGATTGGTTTGAGTTTCTTTTCACAACGCTTACAATAAAGCGATTTGTTCATAACTCAACATATTAATGGACATACTTTTACTAAAATTTTCATAATGTTTAACAAGTCGTTCTGCTATTGATATATGTTAGAATAAAACTTAGTAATCAATTCATTATGCTATTTTTAAACAACTTAAAATTTTTACAATAAAAAATTTTTTTCTGATAAAATTTTGCATAACATGACCTATTTTTATCGATGTCTTTTCTAGTTTTTATAAATACGACAGTAAATCAAATATTGCTACTAACTTTTATTTTAACGATATAAAGCTAGCTTAAGAGAGAAAATTAGATATCTGAGACAAATATTAATGCGCATGGCGCATTTTTAAATAGAGTAATTAACAAACTGATTTTAATTAATATCTAAATTAATTACATTCTGATTTTTTTTAATTTAGAATTTCTATCTCTAAACAACACTGTATAAGTATAAAAAATTTCATAGCAATTGGTTAATAAATAAAAAAATGTTTTTCATGGTCCATTGTCGCCTTAATAAGTTTTTCTGGTTGCATTGTATTGGTGTTTTAATGAAGAAGTTAATATGTTGTATTGCTTTTTGTTATTTGTTAATGTTCTAGGCTTCTACGCTTCAAATAGCCAATTCTTGGTAAAACGGTACTTTCACAATGATACATAATTATTATTTTTTTGTGTGTAAATTTTAGAAATTTTACTCCCGCATCAGTGTTAGGGGGCCCCCATCGCGAGTTGTGTCGATAGTCCAGAATTTTCTAAATCGGGCTCTGATTTCTTGCATTTTGCTCACTTCTCCATTTTATGTCAAAACACTCCTCCATTTTATGTATTGTATTTGCGAGGGTTTGCTGAAATAAAATGAAATCTGAAATCGTGTATTTAAAACTAAGTGTACTTTTTGTCTTGGGCAGCATGGAATTTTTCAGCAAACAATCGACTCCTTGTGCTGTTTACATTGCATCCACTTACGTGAAAAAAAGTACTCTTTCATTTAACAAATAGAAGTATTTAAAATTTTCCCTCCGACTTATTAGAAATTCTACATTAGCCTTTTTGAAAGTATCTCTTCTCTCCCTCTACAAACCGAAAGAAGAGCAGGGGCAATTATGGATACCAAATTACAGCGCCATTAAAATTAGGCACTTTCGGGAGAACCGGGTTTTGAATTTGTGTATGGAGAGACTTTTTATAATAAAATGATTGTCCTTTTCTTCTCGGAAAATTTTCCAAATTTCCATCTTAAAGCGAACTGTTAATTAGGCGGTGTTGTTTAAATAATATTTAATAAGGGTACGAATTTTTCTTGGATATACCAATTATTTTTTCATTCTATTTTCGAATGAATAGTTAATTAACCATTGTTGCTGCTATAAATATCCAGGGATTTCACCAAGAACAAAAATCCCTTTCATGTTTCTCGGTTATTTTATTTAATTAGATATTTGATGCTTCCGAAATTTCTAAACTTTCAGTTTAAATGTTAATTACTATTGTAGTTAATTATTTCTCCCGGAATTTTTTTTTCTCGAGATGCTAAATTTTCCTTAGCGAAGAGTGTAACAGGAAACTTCTAAAATCCTCTTTTTCTTTAACTGTGTTGTTGACGTTACGAACGAGGTTTTTATGGAAAACATTGTTTGTGCTTGAAGCACTTTGATTTTACTCTTAATAAATTAGTTCATTGTCTTGATTCCAAGCTACAGCTGGAAAAAATGATATTACGTGCACTATATTTTTCTTATATGAATGCCGTAAATAGTAGCCGAGTTGAATGAAATTTTTTATGCAACTACTCTGTAATAAAAGTATATTCATTCAGAAAATAGCTTCAGTTAATCACAAAAACTGATGGAAAATATGTGCTTGTGGATAGTATTTATTTTAGAAGGAATAATTTCCCGATATTCTAACTTTAAACCTTCAGCGGGGGCGCCCGTGTACAGAGTGCAACATTTTCGTAATTTTGAATTGTTTGTTTTTAACATGTAAGATTTGAATGTTCTAATCTATTTATAGCTAAACACTTTCTAATGCAGGTCTGATTTTCTGACCCTCGTATTCCTCTCCATTAATTGGTGGTCGTGATTTAACCGTGGTAAACCAACGATTATACTGGATTACAATACGAAAAAAGCTTTTTTAGTTGATGCAAACAAAGCAAACAAAAGCAAATTTTAGTTGATGTACTCGATAAAATGTGCAGCTATTACACGGTATTCCGCATCTCACGAAGATGGACAATCTGACTGTTAGGTTTTAGGACATAATAGGAATGAATTCGCAAGTTGTCCTTAGATCCAATAAACCGGATAGTTTTGAAATAAGGCGATTACATCTGCATTCTTTCGCCTTTAATTGTGAATATATCTCAATATTATAAACATTTTATATCTTGTCATAAAACAATGAATTATTATTTTCAATTTGAAAATAAAAGTTATTATAAAAGGAAGGATCAAGGTTGAAAGAGACGTTGCACTTTGTGCCATACGCGCCTGCTGGTGTTCCAAAAATTGGCGCGCCCGCTGCAGGGTTAAAATACCTCCATTGCTTTGAATTTCGAAATAGAGAAATGTGATTTGAAAGAATCAAATTGCAGTTTAAGCGAGAAATTGTTAAATAACAGATTCTAAAAGTTGTATTAAGTAATCGCTGACCAAATGATCTCGAACTCTAATGTTATTTGTTCCTCTTTTTTTTTCTTTTGTTTAGCCTCACGCCTTTTAATATCTCAGAATTAAAATTTAAAAAGGAATCAAAAGCTGAAAATTTTTTAACCTCTGAATCATTTCAATAAAAGTTGGTCGCTCATAATAATTCAATGAACATCTCCCCGCCGTAACGACCCTGTTCTGGAATAAACTTGTTCTTATCTCATAAAAATGTGGAATAAATTCCGAAAGCTTGTAGGACGCTTCAACTCGAAAGAAGAAAAGCTGATTGAGAGGAGCAAATCTTATAAAAAATTTTAAAAAAAAAAGATATTATTTCCTCAAAATCATGATTTTTATTGATGATTATTTTGCGTCTTTTACGGCCTAATCTAAACAGTAACAGAACCGACCTGCTTGGTTTATCACGAGTTGACGTTTCGGCGATTTTCTTATAACATGTGCAGAGGATGAACAAATATTACTCAAAATAGAGTAATAAATAGGAGGAAAATAAATTCTCAAAGAGCTTGTTTAGAGTAGTCAGTTTCAGAAGCTCTTTCATTTTTTTAAAGACAATAAGGCATGAATATATTTTAAGTTGTTGATTCATGCTAATTTATTTACAGTTCCTCTGCAATTAGGTAAGAGGGAAAAAAGAGAGAGATTCCTAATAATAGCTTCCGTAGAATTTACTGCAGGATTATATAAGCTAACTCTTAGTCATATTATCGTGTAGATAAAAAAAAAGTGGAAACCATTCCACTGGAAATGGGAAATATTGTTTAATAGTTTGCAATTGTCTATTTTCACCGAGTTTTTGTACCATCTGTTATAATTAAAAGATAGAATTCAGTTATGACCTCTAAAAATGGGCGCTTCAAAAAATCTTCAATAAAAAGAGTAACCTATATTAGATAGATTTTACTAATAATTCCATTTTACTTAAGTACGTGAAACACAACATATTTCAGTTTTATATTTTCACCAAAAACCTGTATTTAGTCACTATTACCCTAATCTGATCAAATACACATTAATTTTCTTTCCTCTGATATATCTTGCATGAATCTTTTAGTGTACTGATGAAGGCTTTCAAACGTTATATGGAATTTTAGTTTGCTTTTTATATAATTTTTATGTATTTGAAACTTTATCTCGTTCCTGTGTTAATGTGAATATATATATATATATATATATATATATATATATATATATATATATATATATATATATATATATCTCAATAAATATACCTCGATTCAGAACAGAATATTTAAATAACAAAGAAACATCTATGAGTGTGTGAAGTAATTTTTTTTCATTGCAAATTATCACTACTTTCCATTTTATTTATGCTTTAAAGACGAGGCATGTTTTCATTATATTACTTAACTTGGAAACTTCTCACTTAAAAAACTCAGACTATTGAAAAATTCTATAGATTATTTAGAGAGTGAATTGAGGTAAATTTTAAAGTATATGGGAATCTAATCTAAAGAACAGAACTTTAAGTACAGATAACATGGCACATTTCTAGCAGGGATATTTTCAAGCATGCGTAAATTATGCGTTAGCGGTCACAAATAAGTCTTGTAACTTTGTCAAAATAGAAATGAGGCAGTACGTCGATGTTCTTAGTTTTTGTGATTTCTTTACTTCTCTAAGATTTCTTTTAATCTCATTGAGAATTCATATAACAACCCAAACATTAAAGAAAAATTTTTCGATATCTTTGATCAACTTTTTAAGCTACTGCAACACTTTTTTTAACTTACAAGACAAAGAGCAAAGTTGCCTATAACGTGTAGTTCTGGGTAAATGCAATATTCACATGAAAATTGCTTTCTCAATTTTGGCAAATGCATAATTTAATATTGGCACATTGCATCGTACACAAAATACGCTTTCTAGTTATTTATTACTGCACATCGTAATTAATGATCTCGGTAGAGCTATTCGATCAGATTGTTCAGAAAGTAAATTAACAAATTTAAAAATATTATGCTATGTATTCAAAATTGACAAAGAGCAAAGTTGCCTATAACGTGTAGTTCTGGATAAATGCAATATTCACATGAAAATTGCTTTCTCAATTTTGGCAAGTGTATAATTTAATACTGGCACATTGCATCGTACACAAAATACACTTTCTAGTTATTTATTACTGCACCTCAT
Organism: Dolomedes plantarius; assembly: GCA_907164885.2. Taxonomy (NCBI): domain Eukaryota; kingdom Metazoa; phylum Arthropoda; class Arachnida; order Araneae; family Dolomedidae; genus Dolomedes; species Dolomedes plantarius. The sequence continues at coordinate 134,900,848 of OU015492.1, forward strand.
AATTAATGATCTCGGTAGAGCTATTCGATCAGATTGTTCAGAAAGTAAAATAACAAATTTAAAAATATTATGCTATGTATTCAAAATTGGCAAAGAGCAAAGTTGCCTATAAAGTGTAGTTCTGGGTAAATGCAATATTCACATGAAAATTGCTTTCTCAATTGTGGCAAGTGTATAATTTAATACTGTCACATTGCATCGTACACAAAATACACTCTCTGGTTATTTAGTACTGCGCCTCGTAATTAATGATCTCGGTAGAGCTATTCGGTCAGATTGTTCAGAAAGTAAAATAACAAATTTTAAAATATTATGCTATTTATTCCTTGTGTAAAAAATATGAAATTATTTTTATTCACTTCAGAGAGGAAGCGTCTTAAAAATATTTCTACGGAAAAAAAATTAAATAAGTGTTATTTAAATCCTGTAATACTTATCCTTTTGAATATTTTTGCAAGTAGTTTTCCCTGATATACCTGCAACAGTATAAAGAAACCTCGCACATGTATTATCCCAGTAAGGCATTTAATTTATTTCAATAATTATCAAAGGCATAGCTTTAATTTATTAAATTCACGTTTGAATAATGTTGTAAGGACTTTGACTTAAATAAAAGACTGCCAGCCTTTTTCGTATTTAATGCTTTAATTGCGTTTCTCGACTAAATACAGGCTATTTACAATAGATATAAAAAAATTAAATTCGTGGGTTCACGGCATTGACGAGGAAGGTCAGACTTCAGTTATCGCTGCGCTCATTCAAGTCTATTTAGGCCCGACAGTATCTCCTTGTCTCCGGCTCCAGCGTCACTCTGAATAACTTAATCTCTGAATCACTGACTCTCAGCAACAACGAATCTGCGTTCGGCGACGTTATATACCACTGCTGAACGTTCTCGAAAGTCCTGGAAATGGCGCCTTTCTTTATTTGGTTACATTCCCAGATGACTAGGCGCCTCCGGTCAGCAACTTCCCTTTTGTATCTGACGAACTGTTCCGCGAACTGTCGGTAGCACTTTTGGTCTTTATCTCATTCCCCGGTCTTTATCTCGTCAAGACCGTCTGTCTCCAGCCGTCCAAAAAAAACTTAATATTGATTTCAAAGGAAACGGAGAGGCATGCGATACGGACATGCAATTTCAGATACTTCATTTGATGCCTCGTTGACTTACTTTAATATTGCTCATTTTTTCTATATAGATACATTGAATTCCTAACATTTAACATTGTGTCAAGTGTATGGATCACATGTGGTAAAAATCCATCAAATTGCTGTAAATTAAGAACATGATATGGTTATATAACACGGGGATCCCCAATATGAACAAGTAGGCCTGGATATTAAAAGTTGCAAAACATTTTTGAAATGGAAAAGCTATAAATTTGAAATGTTTAGGCATTGTTCCGAAATAAACGGCTTGAAAAATGAGACTGTTTGGATGACATTGACTTTAACTTTAGTATTAAGGCTTTGATACTGTTGAATATGTTATTCATGGCTCTATACTATTTATGTTAATTCTCGCATACAGTTAAAATTTTTACTTCTTTGAACTCTAACGCACTTCAGGTGTTAACATGTCAATTTGATGCATCATTAAAAATAAAGAACTCAAGTAATTATTTATTTTTAAGGACATTTTAATCTTTCCAGTTTCATCGCAAAGTGCTGTTGCTCTTTAAAAATTCACGGTATTTTTACAGTTATACAGTTGTAATACTGAACTCTAGAGAATTAGAACAATGCAAGTTAGTATGGTTTTAAAGCCATTTTAAGTGAAATAAATGGAATGAGTGGGCATGTGTACATGTGAAAAATTTTGATAATCTTAAGATTGTCATAAACCATTCATTGGATGTATAGAACTGAAAGAGACTTAAATGAAAGTGTTAGTCCTTCTCATTAGCAGCTGTTGCATGCGATCCCATTTAAAAAAATAATCGACTTTATGTCTAACAGAGTGCTTCATTTCTAAATAGAGATCTCTTAGTAATCAGTTTCCATTCCGTTGCTGTTATTAAATTGCAGTTTAGGAAGCATTTTTAATTTTCGTTCATCGTTCTTAATAGATTAAACTAAGTGGCTTCGTTAAAGATAGCTCATAGTTAATGTAGATAACCGTTTACTTTATTTTGACATTTAAGTCACGACGTTTTAATCTGAAAGACTTGCAATAAAAATGTAATTGGAAGCATTTAATGCTTATCATAATCCGGCAGTGTAATAAACGTGATCTAAGATCTTCTGTTAAAGTAGGCATATTAACTTAACAGTATTACAGGTAAATTCTTTTGTATCTCTTTCTATAATTATTCTAAATTTTTCGCGACGTATTCATAAACACTCCTTTTATGATAATTTTCAGTAATTCGAGAACTTTAAGTAATCTATTCCCATTGATTAATAGTACTCAAATAAATACCTAACCCGATAGACTTATTTATAAAGGTTTTAAATACGCAGTCTAGCATTTCGCTTATGACACGGGTGGACGTTTTGGTTGAGAAATCTGAATCGATCTCCTGAGTTCATAAAACGAAGTCCACTCAAATTATGCTGTTAAGCCAAAATAGAAAAATTATGAAATTCCAAAGAATTATACTACTGTTGGTATGGATGTTTGTAGCCGTTTGGAATCGGCTTTAAGCTGTAGGTCCCGGTCTAATTAGCCCTTGTGTAGCAAAAAGTTGACTGTAGCGCTCCAAACCAAACCAAAACAAAGAATTATTGAAAAAATAAATGCTGTTTATTCTTATACAAATGATTATGATCCATTATGAACCATCAGATGAAATACAGCTCTTATGGTTGACTACACCTACAGGAAAGCATAAAATTTGTGGTTCTCTTCCCATGCATGGCAATGGGTTTAAAAGAAAAATTTTGTGTATAGTTTTGGGAAATGTGGTGTTGTTATAATGGAAATCATCTAAGGGGATTTTAACTGAGAAAACGGTGCACTTCTGTCTCTGTCAAATATAGGTGAATATGAGGTTGGGTATAGAATATCATTAGCTTCAGGTGTGGTTAAATTGTGTACGGAACGCCGGACCACAACATAAATGTATTCGAGTACAATTCCCAAGTCAATTTAGTTTGAATCAAACTTTAAAATCGACAACCTTGTTGGGTGAGAGAAAGTGTGGTCTAGTGCTATGAATTGGTCCCCGCTACAGCTGCAAGTAAGCTTTACAGAGCATTTTAAGGCGACAATGGACCATGAAAAACTTTTTTTTATTTATTAACCAATTGCTATGAAATTTTTATACTCATGTAGTGTTTGTTTAGAGATGTAAATTCTAAATAAAAAAAATCAGAATGTAATTAATTAATATATTAATTAAAATCAGTTGTTAATTACTCTATTTAAAAATACTCCATGCGCATTAAGTTTCGTTTCAGATATCTAATTTTCTCTCTTAAGCTAGCTTTATATAGTTATAGTAAAAGTTAGTAGCAATATTTGATTTACAGTCATATTTATAAAAACTAGAAAAGAAATCGATAAAAATAGGTCATTTTATGCAAAATTTTATCCAAAAAAAATTTTTATTGCAAAAATTATAAGTTGTTTTAAAATAGTATAATGAATTGATTACTAAGTTTTATTCTAACATATATAAATAATCATTTTAGGAAATTTTATGAAAATTCAAGAAAAATTATGACGCATGGAACATTTTGAACTTACCGAAACGGCATGAAAACTTGTTTTGAGAAAATGGCATTTAAAGTTTTAATTTGACTAACATTTCCATTGTTTATGTTTGAAAAAAAAATACTTACAGGTCGGTTAATAATGATCGGATCAACATACTTTTTTTTAAATTTAAAGCTGATGAGTTGCAGATTCATTTTCTGAAAGGAAAAAAATCGTTTTGGGGACCTATTTTTGTCAAATTGAAGGTCCATTGTCGCCTTAATGAGTAATTATAAAATAATTAATAGCTCAATTCTTACTCTCCGATCACTACTATTTTTTTTGTTTTGCAAGAAGTGTTATTAACCACAGGTCATTGATAAATTTGAAAGAAATTAAAAGTCTTCAACTTCAGTGCATTACCCATAAGTTTACGTAAAATTGGTTTTCCAAATTTTTTTTCTTTCTTAACTTAGGGCTTAAACTGAAATATAAGTTCAGTAATGGAAGATCTACGAGAGTTCATTTAAGCATTGCGATTACCTTTTGTAGTTCCTTCCAATTTAAACCGGACGATGGTCGAATGACTAGGCGGCTGGCATTCGGTTCTAGATCGTGTGGGTTCGAGTCCCATTGTTGGCAGGGATGATTGTACCCATTCGGAATCGGCTTTTAGCAGTAGGTCCCGGTCTGATTTAGCCCTCGTGTAGCAAAAAATTACCGTAGTGCTCAACCAAACAAAACCTTCCAGTTTAAATAGTCTCTCATTCACATTCTTAAGGGAATACTTAGTTATGTGGCTATAGTATCCACATGAATCAAGCCAAGAGAGCCAAAAAGAGTACTGAAAAATTGCAAAGCATGTTGCAGATGAAGAAATATTAAATGAGTTCTAGTCATGGCAGTCTTTAGATTAGCGATGTTTAGTTGTAGTTGTTGCTGTTTGCTTATGCCCCTTGACCGACAGCAACATCAGATCAAGGCCATTATAGGCTATTGGGCTGAGTGATTCGGCTCCGGTTTTAAGTTAGAACCACAAGGATCACAAATTAGAACCACAAGGGTCACAAATTTGAAATGTTTGGGCATTGTTCCGAAATAAACGGCTAGAAAAATGAGACTGTTTGGATGACATAGGCTTTAACTTTAGTATTAAGGCTTTGATACTGTTGGATATGTTATTCATGGCTCTATACTATTTATGTTAATTCTCGCATACAGTTAAAATTTTTACTTCTTTGAACCCTAAAGCACTTCAGGAGTTAACATGTGAATTTGATGCATCATTAAAAATAAAGAACTGAAATAGTTATTTATTATTAAGGACGTTTTAATCTTTCCAGTTTCTTCTCAAAGTACCATTGATCTTTAAAAATTCACGGTATTTTTACAGTTATCCGATGAGTTGAGTCTGATTTGGCTAACGGACCGGTCCCGTAATTTTGAACCGAGTCAAGTGACGAGACCGATATACTCAACGCCACTCCTCCAAAGGTAAATTTCGAGAACTTGGAGGACATTGCAGCCACGACAGAGTTTATGTGCACCAGCCGCCATTAGCGTACACGGCGGCAGATTTTGTTAACGACGAGCATCGAACCAGAGACGTTCACATTACTGGCACGCTGCTCTTGCCATCTGGGCCACATCACCCCCCGATGTTTAGTATACACCAAAAACAAATTGAGATGAATTCCACAGATCATTTGTTATACATTACACTGAAGTGGTTGCAGATTCCTTTCAGTCAATAAGAATCCCTGTCTGCCTCCTACAACATTTTGTCTTCCGCTTTTTTTTTTATCGCTCCGAAATCGAAATATTGAATGAATGAATGGTGTAAGGTTTGTTCCGTAAGGTAACATTTTTGAAATAAGCAAAAAATCTCTTTATCCACACCACCAGTTACTTTAAAGTCGTCTTGAGCATAATTGTAGCTAATACCTGGACTCAATGGTCTTGTTTTAGGGTTACGACTTGATTTGAAAGCGACAATCTTGGGCGATCTCATTTCTTACCGCAGGCAGTTTAAATCAATGTTTTATATCACAGATGATTTGGCATTAATGCGCACAGGAAAACTAATACTTTTAGAAAATACCACAATATTTTTCAGATTTTTTTTCTGTTTGCAGTAAATGTCATAACTTCTCTAATTTTGTGCCTCCTATGTATGGTTTACTAGCTGAAAACCCGCGCTTCGCTACGGAGTATATTCAAATTAAATACAACGGTCAATGTATGCAATTAATGCCAAAATATATATATATATAATAAATGCGACGATCAATGTATACAATTAATGTAAATATATATATATATAGTTATAAAAAAATCGTAAGGGATATTTATTTTTTTTGATAATATATCCAATCGTCTGCTGCATTAGAAAGAAAAAAAATATTTTTTTTGTCTATTTAGTTGTTATGCACATGACGATAAATTTATTTAAAGTACCAGAAAAAAGAAATCATGTGATCGGGAATTAATAAATTAAATTCTAAAAATTAATCTTTAAAAATTCACCAAAAATCAGAAAATCGAGGTTAGAAAAAGATTTCATTTTAAAGGAAATTTTATGGTCTTTCTCGTGATATAAATTTTATAACCCTCAAATTATTATTTTAAATGCAAACTTAAAGAAAGTTACAAAAACAGCTTAAAAATTTAATTTTTAAAAAAATCTAAGAAGAATTTTTCAAAAATCTTTCTTAGTGCACCCCTACACCATAAGAAGAATCGCCATGCAAAATTTCAGCCCTTTAGGTCCAGCGGTTTGGTCTAGGCGTTGTATGTCAGTGAGTCAGTCAGTTACGGAACTGTTTTATATATATAGACAAGAGAGACGGTCTACTGCGATCCTGAGTTCAACGATGCACGTATGTTGTGAATTGGGTTAAACATGTAGCAGCTAATCGTAACCGTTGATTGTAAAACATAGCATTGTGGTACTTAGCTACTATGCTAGATTATTAGGTGTTACAGACATACCGTGGCTACCAGAAACGTGCATAGCCACGTTGTAGGTGCATGTACCCCATAGCTCAACTTTTGTGACAAGCACTACGAAACATATGCGATATGCTCCATATTTTTTTTTATGGTTCCTTCTTTGGCATCCCAGATTTAACGATTTCCCCTGAAATACCTTGCGACTAACCCTAATTTAGTTTCCTACTTAAGCCTCTTTCCCTTCGCATAAACTAAATTTAAACCTTCTGAATGAGGAAATTCTAGAAATTAAATATCCTTTGAGAGAGCTTATCAAATAGTCCCAAAATGGGCACACAAACCACTGGTAAGGGAATATCATAAATCATCAGGGAAGTAAGTTTGCTAAAGCCCGAAATTGGAGAGTTAAAAATAGTTCCTTAGAAAGTCTTTTAGTTCCATATTTATCAGAAGAAACATATTTATCATTGATTTTTAGATCTACGCTGGATTCATAAGCTAAACGTTTACGAGGTTTACCTCAGTCTTCTAGCAAGCTACTTAAGCGGAGTTCTTGAGCCTCGACGTTATAAAATCAAAATATTCTGAACGTAAATAATCTAGATAATGTGTTTTAGATGCAGCTGCAGAAGTGTTTCTTTCCCCATTTCCAGAGATTTTAACGCTTTCTTTGAAATAAAACGCAGAGAGGGATTTTAGAGGCGAGTTACTGAGAGGGAAAAGGATGGCATATGCTTGTAGAAAGTATTTTATACTCGAAACTAGACAAGAATTTCATAATACTGTAGATGAATCCTTCAGAGAAGTAATTTTATTTGCTACATGTCCTTGAAAGATAATTTAAACCCTTCGTAAACGTTTTCGAATGAAATATCATGATTGCTTTCGTAGCTGGCATGTGTGATAGCAAATAAAATATACAGTGAAACCTCTCCGAGGCGGACGGTCATGGTTCCGAAAAAAAGTGGCCGCCTTGTGGTACAGCGCGCTGGTTTTCGGTGCTGAGGGTGCTCGGATCGAATCCTGGCAAAGCGCCTCTAAAATGCCTTCGTTTGTGTCGTCCCTTCATAGGGGGCAATGCTGGTCCACCTATATGACGCCCCCATAATAAAATGACCAGCAAAACTGCGGTGAATTTAAGGCGAATATCTTCGCAACAAGTGTCTCCACATTGGAAAAAAAAATGATTCTAAAACATCGTGATTAAAAAAATATGAATTCCCATTACTTCAGAACAGAGTTAAAGATAAGACTGAGAAACTCAACAACAAAGATTTTAAAAATTGCATTCCTCTCTGTATGAAATATTTTTCAAAATTAAGATATTTACACTTTATCATTACATCAAATAAGAAATTGTTAGAGACAATTTTTTTCATTAAAAAAGGAGTAAAAATTCATCAAGTACTAAAATGTAGTGTGGATTGCATCACTCTCTATATGTACTATTGTTCACAATTCTACACTTAATCATACCAAATAAAAAATTGTTGGGAAAATTTCTTCACTTATAAAATGGAGTAAAAATTCAGCAAGTGCTACTAAAAAAAGTGTAGACAATTAACTCTTACTTACTATTAAGATATTATAATGCAATTATTAATATTTTGCTATTATATTCCTCAAACTTCTTGATATACACAGTTGAGTATTTCAGAAATTGGAGATAATACAGTGATAGAATCAAAAGAATGGACTCTAGATAAACCTACATACAACTGTCCATGACTAAACACTGAATTTGAAAGGTCTAAACATATTTTGTCAAAAGTTTGTCCTCTTACATACATTTAGAAAAACCGATGGAACAAAAGAATAAATTATCTCGTGAATAAATTAAAATTCTTCACGTGTAAAATACAGCAATTAAATTGTACCAAATTACGTACTATCGTCAAACCAGTACACACAAGCGGTCGGCCGCTAATGTTTACATCGGGTAGTTGCAGCCGTTGCCATTCGGAGTGTAGAAATATCGCCGATTTTTGTGCCGCATACCTACGTGTTTTTTATATATAGATTTCATTTAAGGGGGCACAGGGTCTTGAAGCTCGACGATATTACTATAAATATGGTCCAATTCTAACCACAAAAAGTAAAATATTAGAAAAAGAAATTTTCTTTCTTTATACATATAAAGTACATATCTTTAAATAAGTTATATACAAAAATGGAAATTATAAATCTATAAATAATTTTCAAATAATTAGCAGTTTAGAATTTTATATGATTAACTGGTGATTAAAAATCACAAAGTGCTGTGTGGATCCTAAAATTGAGGTATATGCTTACAGAAAATAATTAATGGTCAGAATACACTTGCAATATATTTACCTGTAATGTAAATCCAAATAAATTGTGATAAATAATATTTAAATTAAAAACTGAGCATAAAATTGAAAAACTTTAAAAATTATTCAATGAAATTTTTCAATGTTGAGATCCAAACTGATGTTCCTAATGTTAATCTTTCCAAATTAAAAGAAAAATCAAATATTTCTTAGTCGTATCTGTTTTGATATTTCTGTATGAAGATGATTCCCAGAAGAGCAAGAATTTAACACGATCACAAATGAGAAATGACATTGACACCTGTTTGGGATTTCCGTGAAATTACATTGCTTCATTTTTAAACCGATTTAATAAAATGGGGGTTGTTCTCAAAAAATATTTAAAGGAAAAATGTCCAAAGGCGAGTAGAAAATTCAATAATAGTATTCAACATTGAAAGAACATTTAATAATAGTTATATGAATGTGACTATTAAAAAATAGAGTATGCAAGTGTATTACATTTTAGATAACCCAATATATTATATTTTAAAACGCAAGCTACTTCGATCATAGGTTACGTTTTGAAAGTTACCTAGAACATATTATTTTAGTACAAAGTAAATTCCGAGAATTATGGTTGAAAGGGGCCAAAAGTTTATAAGGTAATTTATACGTTGTTTAAACTCCATATTTACGACCAAAAAATTTTTAATTCCATAAATCATTTTATATTTTCTATGGAAATGTGGTATCAGTTAACTTTAAAAGCAAGGATGTATAAATTTAAATAAGTGCACATAAGAAAACTGCCTTAAAAACATACTTCATACTTTATAGGTGTTTACGACAGACAGCTTGTTTTAGTGAATGAATTCGGGTCTTTTTTTAAATTAAATCTTCCGGTGCGTTTGTTGAAATGAATTGAGAAATGTATATAACGTTCAACTGTGGGATATAGTTTTAAAGGAAGAACGATCCAATGTGATTTCTGTTTTGAAAACACTACATAAAAATCATCAAGAGTTAAAAATATAGCATACCTTCAACACACATTGCAATTAAAAAAATATTAGCGTATTTTTTAATACTTTTTTTTTTCGTTATGAAGAAATAATTTCAGATCGCTGATGTCAAATAAAGCATTGAGTTTTCCTCTTTTATCTGAAACTGCAATTTTGTATTTAGAATTTTGAATAGTAACAAACTTAATTTTAATTAAAATATTCATTCATCACATTTAATTACAAAGCTTCGAAGGTATTTTTCTGTTGAGCTATGCTTTTCTTGAAGGTCAAAGTTAATCTGAGTCTAAAAGAATGTATGAAAAAAATTAAACTTTCGATAAATGCATCATTTGAAAGCATTAATCACTCTAAAGCACATTAATAGCTTTCTTCGTAGGAAAATTAAAGATAGCTTATTGATTAATTAACTGCCAATTAATGATTTTAATCCTGATTAATTTTAAAGTAGATTCAGCGAAAGCTGGCCCTTGCACAACTTGCACTAAAAGCTTTTATGAGACATTTTGAAAATAAAAATATTGTTCTCAAAAGCCGGGGACGTTTTGGCTGTTGTGCTCTAAATCCAAAAATAAGAAAATTTGCAGTCAAAGAGTTTTCCAATATTTTACATCTTTTGATTGGAATTTCTTAGCCACATTTTTTTAGTTTCGTATGTAGTTTCCTGCCTCATATTCGTTGTTTTATTTTGATCAAGAAAAAATACCGTTTCTAACCCAGATCATCTAAAGTCATACATATTTTCACACCTTACTTCATATTCGGATCTAATATAGTAGATTTTAACAGTAATATCTGTATTCGAATATTGTACTTTTTAAACTATAAATATGAAGAAAAAGTAAAATTGAGCTTCAGCTCTACATGCTCTAGAACAATACAAGATATCTTCACTTTTCCACTTGTCGTTGTTCGGTATTCGTAACTTAACGAGGTACAAGTATCTATATAAATGCTGATAAATAAAGTAATTGTGCTCTAAATATCACTTGTATCTCATTCAGTGGTAATATAGTTATCTGTATATACACTCATGGACAAAAAAATTAGCGCACCAAGAAATAATTGAGGGATCGTAACGAAACTTGCAATAAAGGTACATGTCGGGGAGATATGCAAATGATTAGAAATGCAGCGTGATTGCGCATTACGTATAGCCGGTAGAGGGCGTTGAACATCGTACTCTGTGGAGTATAAAACAGGTAACCAAAGCTTGTTTGAGTGTGCTGAATCATTTACAAAGGAAGAGCTGAGATAGACATGCCATTACGCCGTGTTCGAAGACAATATAAGCAGTTGTCGCAGTTTGAGAGGGGGAGAATCGTCGGGATGATGGAATCTTGGTGGTCAGCTAGGCGAGTAGCTCGTCAATTAGGCCACTCTGATTGGGTTGTGAGGAGGTGTTGGGACCAGTGGACCCGAGAGATGTCGTATACACGAAGACCAGGCTCAGGACGCCCTCGACAGACCAGTCGTCGAGAAGACCGCCACATCGTAAGAAATGCACGCGTACAGCCAACTGCTTCATCGGCCGCCATCCACGCACAGGTAGCACCTTCACTAGGGGCCTCTGTGTCTTCTCGAACCATACGAAGGCGCCTGGCTGAAGGACAGTTGGTATCGCGGCGCCCATTACGTGTGCTGCCCTTCACGCCCACCTATCGACGCCTCCGTTTGGAGTTTTGCCGCGCACGAGGAAACTGGACTGCAGCGGAATGGAACCAGGTCGTCTTTAGCGACGAATCCAGATTCAATCTCGGCATTGAAGACAATCGTGTTCGTGTATGGAGAGCCCGTGGTGAACGCTTCAATCCTGCTTTTGCTGTACAGCGACACATCGCTCCCACAGCTGGTGTGATGGTATGGGGTGCCATTGTCTACAATACACGGTCACCCCTAGTATTGTTCCGTGGCACCATGACAGCCCAGCGGTATGTTCATGAAATCCTGCAACCACATGTGTTGCCACTCATGCAACGGCTCCCAGGAGCCATTTTTCAACAAGACAATGCTCGGCCTCATACGGCAATGGTGTCACAAGACTGTCTCCGCACTGTTACTACCCTTCCTTTGCCTGCCCGATCCCCAGATTTGTCTCCAATCGAGCATATCTGGGATCATTTGGGACGACGAGTTGGACATCCCACGAGTTTGAACGAACTAGAGGCAAGGTTACAGCAAATATGGAACGAAATGTCTCAAGACATCATACAGAAATTGTATGACTCAATGCCCGATCGTATCGCATCGTGCATTCGCGCTAGAGGGGGTCCAACGGAGTATTAACTCCTCCGTTCTTTTGCCTTTTTCTCTGAAATAAATTATCCTTTTTCTTTGATTTTCTTATCATTTACTTATATCAAAGTAGTCATTACGTATGTAAAATTTCGTTTCATTTTGACGACTCCTTCTTGGTGCGCTAATTTTTTTGTCCATGAGTGTACTTATAGAGACACCATATAAATAGTACAGATAATCTTTCCATTGAACAAGTAAATTTTAAAAATAATAGCACTCATTTTAGGGTAAAATGTTTGTCATTTTTCTGAAAAAAAATGGTTTAAATTTTATAAAATTATAAAAATTCATTAGAAGTATTGATAAAGGAATACTTGCCACTGAAATATAAGCACTTATACTGCGCAATGTCTTCTTCATTCTTGTTGAATCTTCTAGCATATGTTGACTTCAATGTATTCGAAGAGAATTTCAACTTTAGTTCGTTTATCAATGTACAAGGTGCGCCTATAAAGTAACCGGACAAATTAAAATATCAAATCATAAAATAAAAAAGTGACAGAATAATCGCCTAGCTAGAAAGAGTGACATTTCAACTCTTGTTAAAGCAAGTTTAAACTGGTTATTTAGTCGTTTGCTTATCAAAACGCCGTAGTAATTTTCAATTACTGAGAAGTCATCGTATAAAAAAAATTGCTTCGGAATGAAACAACGTTGTAACATTCAATTTTGTTACAAATTAGGTAAATCTGCTACCGAAACTTTAGAGATGATTCGAACAGTATATAGTGATGCATCGTTATCAAGAACTCAAGTGTATGAGTGGTATGACCGCTTTAAATGTGGGCGAGAAAGCACTGAAGATGAACCAAAGACAGGGCACCCTTGAACTTCAAAGAATGAAGAAAATATGGAGAAAATTCCTTCTTTGGTAAAAGCTGATAGATGTGTGTTTTGCAAACGGTTAGTTCTAACGCCTATAAACAGTAATTCGATGACTTGAAGAAACGTTGGAAAAATTGTATAGACTCCTTTGGCGATTATTTTGAAGGAGATAAATTTATTTGAAGGTGGGTAATATTTTTCTTATTTATAAAAAATTGTCCGGTTACTTTATGGGCGCACCTTGTAATTTCTATTTTTACATAGCGATATGTGAGCTTTGGGAAAATATTAAAAATTCACAATATTACTCCATCTAATGATTAAGTCTACAACTTTTTCTTTAATTTTTCTCATACAAATTGGGAAAAAATGGCAACCTATATAGGGCCTATGGAACATTGTTTTTACCAATGTCATATGCTTTATGCTCTAAATATCTTACTGGGGTGGTGAGGGGGGAAGAAAAGAAAAATAAAATTGGAAAAAGTCAGTGTGACAAATTAACTCTTTTGGGGGCTGATTTTCATTAAAACACTTTATAAGACGTCAGATTTATTTACGTAAAATACTAGGAATATATAAAACATTTATCCTGTTCTGATTGCAGATAGCAACACTAGAACTCAAAATTTGAGATGATCACACTCAAACGAGAATGGGATTTACTGTAATAACCTGAGGAATTATCGAATAGTATTCTAAAACAGCGCTCCCGAAAATAACTTTGAAACGAAAAGTAATCAATACGAATATATGCTGCCTTATGATTTTATTGGGAGTAAATATGGTTTTTAACTCATTCAGTGATTCCTAGGTATGAGCTATATTCAAGAGAATACACTCAGAATGTAACATAGATAATACTTTCCACGATATCGAACGAAATTTATTATATTCAAATCTGCAACTAACTTACCACCTACATTAGTTGCAACTACTGTAGTAGACTGCTGTCAAATTATGTTTTTATGCGATAATAATTTACAGCTACGATAGCATTTCTAATTTACATATCATTCTTTGACTTTCAAGTCCTGAAATAAGTTATAGTATCGACGATTCACGATGCTTTTTATTTAACAATTTACCTGAAAGAAAGTTGAAAATATATTTACGATAAGATATTTCCCAGAATAATCCGATTTATCTTAAATTAGAAATTGTTATGCGTAGATAATACTTTCCCGTTATTAAAAGAAATTTATTACATTCAAATCTGCAAGTAATGTGCCCACTACTGTAAGAGACTGTTGTCAAATTATGTTTATACGACAAGAATTTGCAGCTTTACGATAACATTTGTAATTTACGTTATTATTGTTTGGCTTCCGAGTCCTGAAATAAGTTAATATCGACGGTTAATGAAACTTTTTATTTAAAAATTCACCCGATAGCAAGTTCAAAATAGATTTGCGATAAGCTATTTCCCGGAATAATCCGATTTATCTTAAATTAGAAATTGTTATGCGTATATTATACTTTCCCATTATTAAAAGAAATTTATTACATTGAAATCTGAAACTAATGTGCCAACTACTGTGAGGAGTGTTGTCAAATTTTATTTTATACGATAAAAATTTCCAGCTTTACGATAACATTTGTAATTTGCATTATCATTGTTTGGCTTCCAAGTCCTGAAATAAGTTAATATCGACGATTAATGAAACTTTTTATTTAACAATTCACTCGAAAGCAAGTTGAAATAGATTTACGATGAGCTATTTCCCGGAATAATCTGATTTATCTTAAATTAGAAATTGTTATGCATCGGTATTCTCTGAGGTAAGAGGGAATATTGGTTTCTGATTAAAATGCGACGAATCGAAATCTCTGTGCAAGGATTTCAAATGAAATCTGAGAGTGATGCATATCTTCATATGCCAGAATTAACTCCATAGCTTTTCTCAGTGTAATATCGAATCAGTCTCTCAAATAATTTATAGCGATAACAATACTGCATGATACTGGTATAAAACGAAATAAATTTTGAATTGTTCTAAATGAAATCTGCATAAGCATTTTCATTGTGTTATCTGCTTAAAATATAACCCTTTGAATATTTAGTAAAATGTAATTTGTAATTCAGAAAATTTTTCTCGAAAATCATGTTAT
Source organism: Dolomedes plantarius (assembly GCA_907164885.2). NCBI lineage: Eukaryota > Metazoa > Arthropoda > Arachnida > Araneae > Dolomedidae > Dolomedes > Dolomedes plantarius. The sequence goes on from OU015492.1 coordinate 134,915,970, forward strand.
CCTGGCTAAGGTGGAATTTTCCTTCCAGTGTTCTACATGTATATTTTCTAGGAAAAAAAATTGAAGGATAACGATCGTCTAAGTCATATGACAAGTACGGGATGTTTCCTAGCGTTTTTATTTCCTTCCCTTCTTGCGACTTCCTGGAATAATTACAATATCTTAAATTAGAAAGAATAATTTACTAATTTGGGTAATTGACATAAGTTCAAATTGCAGCCATATTATTACAAACTTCTTTTCTATTTATATGTTAAAGTATAAGCAATTATTTTGTGAGCATCTGTTCACTCTATCTATATGTTATTTATGCAAAATTATGGATAGGTGTTTGTAAAACGATCTAAATTTAACACAGTTCTAAAAGGGGATTGTAGATATTAAAGCCGCTAGATAAACTACACTGAACTCATTCCAACTGCGTATATGAAAAAAAAAACCTTTCCAAAACTAAAATAGCTCTGTGATAATTTAAAGAGCGTTTGTTAATTTTACGTCGGTTATCCATTGATTCGCTTTTATTATTGCAAAACCACTTTAAGTGAGTCGACGGGATTACAAAATAATTGAAAAATATTCTGCTTTCTGCTTTATTAAGTTGTGAAACTTTTCAATTGGAAGAAACTTCTAAATTATAATTTTCTCGAACAGTCTTGATCTGATACAACTTCTATTTCGCTTTCGCATTGTTTGTTCTTAATGAATATCTAAAGTTTTCTTACCTGTCAGACGGTAAGTCAATCCAGACTTTCATGCTTTTTATCCAAGTTTTATTTATTTACACGCATAGCAACAAGAAACATAGGATAGGACATCGTGGTTTATCATCTCGTTCCTAGAACAAGTTCTTAATCTACAGGGTGTCCATAATTAAAGTCCCACTTTCAAAAGGCTGCAAAGAAAAAACCACTGGTCAGAATGACTTCAAATTTGAACTGAATAATACTAGAAGAAGGGGGAAACGATTTGGCATAATAAAAAAAAAGAGTTTCAAAATGTCACAGCGCCATCTATTGATACATTTTGTAACATATTTTATTATGCCAAATCGTTTCCCCCTTCTTCCAGTATATTCAGTTCGAATTTGAAGTCATTCTGACCAGTGGTTCTTTTTTTGCAGCCTTATGAAAGTGGGACTTACATTATGGACACCCTATCTATATATATAAAACAGTTCCGTAACTGACTCACTGACTGACTCACTGACATACAACGCACAGACCAAACCGCTAGACCTAAAGGGCTGAAATTTTGCATAGCGATTCTTCTTATAGTGTCGGGGTGCACTAAGAGAGATTTTTGAAAAATTCTTCTTAGATTTTTTTAAATTAAATTTTTAAGCTATTTTAGTAACTTTTTATAAGTTTGCATTTAAAATAATAACTTGAGGGTTATAAAATTTATATCACAAGAAAGATCATTAAAATTCCTTTAAAATGAAATCTTTTTCGAATCTTTACCTCTATTTTCGGATATTTGGTGAATTTTTAAAGATTAATTTTTAGAATTTAATTTATTAAATGCTAATCACGTGATTTCTTTTTCTGGTACTTTAAATAAATTTATCATCACGTGTATAACAACTAAATAGACAAAAAAAAATTTCTTGCTAATGCGACATACGATTGGACATTATCCAAAAAAATATTAAAATACAGTAAAAGATATTATGTTCCTGAAACTGTACTATATTAACTGTACTATATTGTTTAGTATGTCCTATTAGATTTAATTTGAATATTTTCTTCTACATTATTTTGTCTATAAAAATATGCCTTACAATTTTTTTATAAATATTTTTTTACATCAATTGTATACATTGATCGTCGTATTTATTATAAATATATATATTTATTTTTTTGCCATTAATTGCATACATTGACCGTTGTATTTAATTTGAATGAACTCCGTAGCGAAGTGCGGGATTTCAGCTAGTATTTATTATAAATATATATATATATATATTTGGCATTAATTGAATACATTGACCGCTGTATTTAATTTGAATGTACTCCGTAGCGAAGTGCGGTTTTTCAGCTAGTACTAGCATAAAAACATCAATTGCATTCGAGTGCACGCAGCGCCCTCTGGTCGCAGTATTTGAGTTTCAACATGGTCTCTCACCTTCAGTACCCGAGTCTGAGGAGTAGATGCATTATTACCTTTTGGTGTCGACTTTTAGCTACAGATCCCGATCTGATAGCACACGAATTATGAAATATCAACCAATCAATCAATTCATCCAATCTGTGGTTGGTATTATAGGTACTAAGAAGTGTCTCAATCAAGATGTGTTAAACCTGCGGATCCTTGATAGCTAGGAATGCGTCCTTTTAAGATCCGAAACTTCATAAGACCTATATTTCGAAGGAAAATATCCTTTGTTTTGCAATCCTGCCTTACTCATGTCATGGCTGTTTTGCACTGCATACATTAGCGAACAACTATTTTCACAGATGAAGTACACGGAGAGAAAAGCTAGATGAAAAATTTCAAATGAGCACTATCAAAACTCACTAAGAGTTGCAACCACTTCCTTCGAACCGGACAATGATGCATTAGTTTTACAAAAACAAGGTCAAATATCTCCCTTATATGCGAGGGGTGATCAAAAACTAAGGTTACAAGGTCGATATTCCTGGAGTTTCGTCTGTTATACAGAAATTTGTTGTGTGTGGTAATTCTGATACATGCGGTCGCTAACTGTGGAAAGTTTCACCTACCTGCGACATACAGCACTAATTGAAGATTAACAGAAATGGCGACTCGTTTGGAAAACTGGTCTCGTGAAGAAATCCGCTCAGTTATTCGATTTCTGTGGGCGAAACATGTAAGTGCGGCAGATATTCACCGGCAGCAGCTTCTTTCACGATATTCATCTTCCTTCACGACAACGCGCGACCTCATACAGCCCAGAGGACCACCACGCTGTTGAAGAAATTTCGCTGGAACATCATCGACCACCCTTCCTACAGCCCGGACCTCGCTCCAAGTGACTTCCATCTCTTTCCTCACTTTAAGGAGGATCTACGGGGCCGACGATTCGCTTCAGACGAGGAGGTGAAACACTTCGCTACAACGTGGCTGAACACGCAAGGACAGGATATTTACCAGGAGGGAATATTCAAACTCATCCCACGAAGCGACAAGTGCCTAAATCGATATGAAGACTATGTCGAAAAATAACCTATCGTATGTACTATCAGTTGGCTGTATTGCTTTTATGAAATAAATGTACACGTTTCATGGCAGGCTTTGTAACCTTACTTTTTGATCACCCCTCGTACATTTAGTATATTATATATTTTATATGCTGTCCTAGAGAATTCCTCTTCTGTAAGTGCCACCCAGGCAGGCCAAAAGGTTGGACATCTATGGTCTAAATAGAACGGCTTGATTCAAACGTGCAGTCAATGTGCAGGGATGGTCTTTTATTTCTCTAATAAATTAAGCTCGATTTTCATACTTTCGTAAATATATTTTTTCATTTCCAATGGTGGGTTATAAGACTATATAAAAATAAAAGCAAGAACAAACAAACAAACAAAAGAGAACTAAAACGTCCGTGAACCCAAAAATTTCCTAGCTAGCCAATATCTCTCCCACACTGCAGGTAAAGCGGGGCAACTCAGTATATAGGTAAGCCCATGTCCTCTCGTCGATTACAAACCTTGCAAAAGGGCTCTGAAACTATATTTATATGGCAGAGGTGTTTCAATAAACAATCATGGCCCGTCACTTTCGTAAATATTGCTATCAGAGAGAAAGATAAGTTTTAATTACTGGAATTGCATTGACAGACGATCGTGTACGCGAGCTAAAAATAGAAAAAATGTTAATTTGTTTAAATATTCTAGGCATGAAAAGGGAATATTTGAGCTGGGAAGTTGCATGAAATCAATTTATGCGCGGCTTAGATTTTGAATTAAAAGTGGTAACAGTAATTATACCACGGAAACATCCATTTTTATCGAGCCTATATTGCAGTTATTATCACCCTCATTACCTCTCTCATAATTCGCATTTTCAATATTCTCGCTAATCTTTCAGGCAGGTTATTTTATGCCTATTTATTCATCAATATTCTTAAGTTTTTAAACACCTTTAATGGGCCGCCATTCGATTTCTGGCCATTTTGATTAACGGTTTCCCTAATTAATTTTTTGTGCCAGAATTCCTTTTATCTAATGAATAATGTTAAAATCAGTGCAGCAACGCTGCACCTTTTTTTTCCTATTAAGACTTTTGGTGCATCTTTTCAAACACATGAAAAATTTGTATATTAATTAAAAGCTCTCATGGGATTCATTTTATTTTTAATTTATCTTGGCGAATTTGTATAAAAAAATATATCGAGACACGATTTTCGCGTATTCCCCGAGATGAAAATAAAACAAGGTATTAAGTATTAATTCTTTAAATAATTCAATAAATGGACTCGGTCCGCTTTTGTAATTAACATATTTTAATAAAC